>JARHVA010003295.1:0-67500 GCA_037957365.1 Torreya grandis | reverse complement strand
CATAGTGGTATTGGTTTGAAGGTTATGTGCTTAAGCTTTATGAATCATAATTAAGAACCTAAAAAACCTAAAACCCTCATAAGATCCAAATGAGTAAAATATGAATAGAAATGCATCCATAAGGGGTAAATTGACTTGGAAAGTGATTTGGATTAAATTTAAACTCTGTCAAGCTCCATACCACTTAGTTTTTTTATACCATCAATTGTAAAGATGAGGTAAAATTCCATGTTTCCTAAAAGATTTGAGGTGTTTTGAAGGTACAAAAGGGAATAGGTGAGTGAAATTAATTTTGGATATGTGGTATAACTACTCAAACCCCATTCTCACCTAATCCATACATGTAAATCCCTCTATTAATCTAATTATTATAGGTAGTCTCAGATATAACAATGAGAAGCAAGGTGACTACATAAGTTGGAGATGAGGATTGTGATATTTAATCTTTGTGAGGTCTACCTAATAGAATATATGACAAAGAGGTTTTGATGTTGTGTCTCACATATCTAAAATTAATTCTATTAGATATGAGTAGGCCACCTTATTGAGAATTATTTATTTTGTTGAGGTTTGGAATTTTTGTTGTGATTGATGTCAAAGGTTATTAATAAATTTATTCATTAGGTCATTTATTAATTTTATTTATCTATATCATCATTGAGGTAATAATGTTTAAGTACTAGTCCTTTAATACAAGGTATCTTGAGAAGCCTATTCATAAAAATCATAATCATATCATGAGCATGTGCATCATTTATCAAGCTTCAAGTGCTTGAGAATCATAGTCATGGCACTAGTCATAGCTTGTAAAGTACTAGTGAGAAGGTTTGACCATGGTGGCCTAGTGAGATGGATACATAGAGGCATAAGAGGATGTATAAGGTTTATTGACCATTAATATGATGCATTAGATCACTTAGGATATTTTAAAGGTGAGCATATATGGGTAAGACCTTAATTCTAAGTCTACAACAATACTAGTTCTAGACCCTACATGACCTATGAGGTGTCATGAGGTGTTGTCAAAGCCTATGAAGGATGTAAATAAGTGTATGAGAATGAGAGAGGTTTATATAGTTTTATAATGAGGTGGATAATATATGAAAATAATCTTGAAGGTCAGTGTTTTGGCCTAATATGGTTTGCAGGTCAAGTCTAAAAGAACAAAGAGAGAGAGTATGGCCTAATGGGGTATGAAATTATATTTAAAAGTAAATAATGGAAATTTTATTGTTTTAAAGGTTTTATATTTTGTTTCAAGAATTTTCATATATTTTTAGGTCATGGTTTGAAATAAAAGGCATGAAAAATGGTTTTAAGGTCTCTCAAGCACACAAAATAAAGGCATGCAAACTTGAGAAGGACTTTCAAGTGTTCATTTTCATGTGTAACCTCTACATATGAACCTAATATATTAATGTGATATGGTTAAGTGTTTTATATAATATATCTAGGCATTAGTTTTGGAAATGAGGGGAAGTCCTTTATGAACAATTGTTAACACCATAAATAGTGTTAACCCTCTCTAAAACCTAACAATTACTTGATGTGAAAGTTATTATTAAAAACATCCCAAAATGTTTTCAAATGATGATAAAAACTATTGGATTATGTATTAAATTCTCAATGTAACCTCCATGTGTGATTGGTTTATCAAGTGTGTGAGTAGTCCCTATACAAAAATACTTGTTTATCAAAGATTTATTGTAGCAGCCAGAGTTAACCAAGTCAAAGTATGAAAATAATTAGATGCATAAGTATGATAATTTTATTTATATCCATGGTTTTTTTTATATTTTTTATCCCTAATTTGTGATAAACTGGTCATCCAAGACATCCTATCACTAACAAGCCTAATGGTGCAAATAGTGAGAAACCTAAGCAAAAGTGAGAAGTTGATTACGTATGTGTTATCATGGAATAGGGATGAATCTAATTGAATTAAAAAATTTATAAATAATTTAAATAAATTTTCATTATCGGTATAATTTTTTTAGATCATTTTATATATCAAAAGAATTTCTCTCAAGTTGACTTGTCTAGCTTAGTGAGGTTTGTGCATAGTGAGGGCATGAGATTAGTCTGTAAGACCAATATTGACATTAGAGCTTATGATATTTTGTTTAAGTTAGTTATAATTATTTTTTATTATCATTTTAATGAATTTTATGTCATTAAATTTTTTCCTTAAGGTGTTATAATTTCAAGTTTCCATGGTTGTGTTTTGAGGCTAGTTGGTAGTTTAAAGTGAGCATTTCACAAAGAAGAGTTTGAGCCTGTATACCTTGATTTGAAGTATATAATGAAGTTTTTATAAAATTGAGTTAATTAGGTTTTTTTTATATGTTATTTTTTTCCATGGTTGTTTATCTAATTGGTGTTTTTTCTTAAGTAGTTCAAGACAGACTTTTTAGGTATACATATGCCTAATTGTGAATAATGCTAATGGTGTGATTCAAGTAGTGGTTGGAGATAAAAAGTGTTATGGATAATATATGAGATTATTATTGGTTATTTTAAGGGTAATTTTATATTTTAATATAATTTTATGTGTTTTAAATTGATACAAGAAGATCAAATGGTAACATGTACTAAATGAAGGCCTAATTGAATTAAGTCTCCTTAATGCATAAAAAAAGTTTTGGTCCTATATGCTATGCCCAACCTATTGAAAAAATTTATTAATGTTTATGGAATTAAATAAGACCTATTTTATTAAAAATATAAATATAAAAGTGTGTATGGATGACAAAGAGGTGTATCATCAAGAGTCTAGTATAATAACTAGGCTTATTTGACTACTTAGAGTATTAGTGAGTTCAAGTGAAGGATATTGTACTTTGAGGAGATGAATGAGGTATTTTATACCATAATAAAGGTTAAAATAAACTATAATAAATATATAATATGGTTAATATGTACATAAATCAAGGTCATATGACATAATCAAGTCAAGAAAAGGGTTAATTGAGTGAAGAGGCCTAGAAGGTAGTTTGAGAGGGATAAGAGTATGAAGTGTTTAAGAGGTGGTAATAATAAATTGGTTAATAAACAAGGTGATATTATTTGGTTTCAATTCACATATAGGTTTGGTGCCTCCTTACAAGTGGGTACTCATTAAAGCCTAACTGGGTTGGTGCTTAGCTAGTTAGGGTTGGTGCTCTATGTCAAGTTAGTGCTTCACTAAATATTTATTTTTGTATTATATTACTATATTAAATTTGAATATATTATTGGTTTTTATTCCTCTTAATGGTTTCCCACTCAATAATTCATTTGTGTGTTATGCTCTTGTCTCATGCTCATATAAAAGGTTTTTGATGTGTTATTAGTTCACTATATTTCTTTGATAGTTCATGAATGATAAAGTAAATTTGTAAAAAAAATTAAATATTGATTCACCCCACTCTTATTAATTCTTATTCTAATAATTTTTATCATATCTTGGTCCTTTGAGATAAGTCTAATAGCTTGAAGGTGATCATAAAAAGCATAAGATGTCTTGTAATCAATAGGAAGAAGACAACATGTATGATGAAGAAGTCTACTATGATAACGAAGAAGGATAAGATGAATTAGACCTTGAATCTAAGATAATAAGTGTCCTTAATTATTTGAAGCATCAAAATCAGACTATCAAGGATATCAGGAGTTAGTTAGAAAGTGTCAACACAAGGTTTAAGTCAAAGGAAATTGAGTATGACTAGTTGAAGACAAAGATAGATTTATTGAAGGTTGAGCATGAGCAACTCATAGAGAATCTAAATAAGTTTTAGAGAGAGTGTGAGAAGTTATAACAAGTCAATATTACCAACATGAAGATACCAATCAGGAAACCAATGAAATAAAGGATAAGTCATCATGAGACCATGCGAAAAGGAGTTATCAATCAAGAGGTAAGTATACAAATATTATTTGATACATCTATCATAATATAGAATATTGATAAATTTATCATAATATAAGATAAATTACAATAGTATGATTTAATAGAGTTATAAGTACCTCAAGATTCAATAAGACATATGAATGTCCTAGAATGCATGAGAATAATAAAACATTGGTATGGAATCCAAAGGAAGTTAGGACTGATCATATTGAGCTCAAAACTCAAGATGGATTATTTTCCAAGGAGGAATAGAAGATCAAAGAGGATTATATTCTATCCCAAACTACCTTTCACATTTAGTATGAAGGCATGAAATGGTATATAGATAATGGTTTCTCAATCCACATGATAGGAGAGGGAAATAAGTTCATCTTATTGAAAAATAATGCTACAGGAATAGTGAGGTTTGAAGACAACATAACTACCAATATAGTTGGAAATGGTGTCTTGAGTTTAGACAATGGGAAGACCAAAACACAAAATGTTTTGTATGTGGAAGGTTTGAAATATAACCTACTTAGTGTAATTTAAATGTGAAATCAAGGACACACACTAACCTTTCATAATATAGAGTGTGAGATAAGGAGAACCAAATCAAGAAGGCTAATTGTTAATGCTAAGAGGACTGAGAAATATCTATATATCTTGAATTATATTAAGAAGGAGAGATGATTCATGAGAAATATAGATTAAATTTGGCTATGGCACAGAAGGTTAGGTCACCTAAACTTTGATAATATAGTCAAGATCATTACTAAGAAGTCTATGAAGAACATGCCTAAGATCACGAACCTACAAACATAATCTGAAAGGATTGAAAAAATGGTAATAAGACTATAATAAATTTTAATTCCAAAGAGCACTCTAATTCAAATCATTCTAGGAGATATCTACTTAAATTCACTCATAGATGATTGCATAAGAATGACTTGGGTTACATTCTTGAAATAAAAGTTAGAAGGTCTTGACAAGTTTAAGGCATTCAAGGCTCTTTTTGAGAATGAGAAGAATGGGAAGATCAATTTCATAATATTTTATAGAGGAGGAGATTTTTGGTCTAATAATTTTGATGACTCGTGTGAGGTTCATAGAATAAAGAGACAATTCTTAGCAGCTAGGACACCTCATCAAAATGGGGTAGTGGAGAGGAAGAATAAGACCATTCAAGAGATATGTATAACTATGTTAAATTATTATATACTATATTTTGGATATTAGAGAAATAAAATAAGAATTATTATCTACATTTTGAATAGAGGATAAATAAGGACTAATCATACAAAGACTCATTATGAACTATGAAAGGGCAAACCTACCAATGTGAAACACTTTAAAGTGTTTGGAAGTGAATGTTTCATCAAAAGAAATGATGAATACTTGGTAAATTTTTATTCTATATCCAATCAAGGAATATTACTAGTATACTCATCAATGAGCTTATCCTATAGATGTTATAACAAGAGGATATGAAAGATAGTAGAAAACACTAATGTGAGGATTGATGAGACAAGGAAATCACACTCACAATTAAAGTACACTTTAGAGAATATGGACATCAAGAATTAAGAGGATTCGATATAAGTTGATGAAGAAGAAGAAGAATTTTAAGAGAGATAGGACTCAAAGGACCCTCAAGACAAATATAAAGAGATCACCCTAAATCTCAAATCATTGGAAACAAAAATTCAAGTATGCAAACAAGGAAAAGACTAGTAAGTAATCTACATCAAGAGAATGTTGATATATTATCCAATATTGAACCTAAGAGTTTTATATCATCAATAAAAGACAAATTTTGAATAGGTTTTATGAATGAAGAGTTAGACCAAATAGATAATAATGAGACTTTGGAACTAGTTCCTAGGTATAAAGATAAGAATGTCATTGTCACAAAATGGGTGTTTAGAAATAAGTTGAATAAGGATGGAGAATTCACTAGGAATAAGGTTAGATTAGTATATAAGGGATAATATATTCATAAGTTTAAATGGTAAAATTTGAGGACACCTTTACATCGGTATCAGGATTGGAGGTCATCATATTGTTTCTAGCATATATAAGATTCAAAGGATTCAAGGTATACTATATTGATGTCAAATATACCTTTTTGAATGGTAAATTGGAAGAGGAAGTGTAAATTGATCAATTTGATGGTTATCACTATAAGATGATAAAGAATATGTTTGTATATTGAAAAAGGATCTCTATGTTTAAATCTAGCTCCTGAGCTTGGTATGGTAGGTTGTATAGGTATTTGTTGAATCAAGGATTCAAAACAGGAGTTGAAGATAGTAATATATACATCAAGATAAAATATAAACATCAATTTATAGTAATTGTATATGTGTATGACATCATATTTAGTATAAATAATGAGAACATGATCAAAGCCTTTGCAGAGGTGATGAATAAAGAGTTTTAAATGTCCATGATCAAAGAACTATCATTCTTTATTGAGTTATAAATCACTCAATCTAAAAAAGGTATACTCATATCACAATAAATGTACATAAGAGATATGTTGAATAATTTTGAGATGGAATATTGCAAGGTAGTGAGTATACTCATGATCATAGGGTGTAAGTTGAGAGATGAAGATGAGTCTTCAAAGGTCAATTAGACATTGTATATGTCAATGTTTGGAAGTGGTTCATACAACACTTCCTATAGACCTAACATCATGTAATTAGTAGGTCTTATGGGAAGGTGTCAATTATATCAAAAGGAGAATCATCTATAATCAATCAAAAGGATACTTAGGTATCTCAAGGGGATAATGTAGTATGGATTATGGTATTCAAGAAGTAAGGAGTTCAATTTGACAACCTACACAGATGCAAATTTAGAAGGAAGTATAGATTATAGGAATAATAATAGTGGAGGAAATTTATTATTAGGTATATGCCTATTTTCATGGATAAGAAATAATAAACCATTAGTATAATTATTCAATTGTGAGGCTAAGTCCATTATAGTAGGTTTATGTTACACTCATGTCCTATGGATGAGATAGAAACTAAAAGATTCCAAGGTGGAGTATGATGGCCCTATCCCTATCAATTATGATAATAAAATTTATATAATCATATCAGATAACCCCATCATGCACTTAAATACCAAGCACATTCCCATAATATATCATTTTCTAAGAGAGAGTAAGTTAACAAAGTGTCAAACTTGAATATGTTTCTACACAAGATTAGATTATAGACATCTTTGACCAAACCACTTCTAAAGGTAAATTTTGAAAAAATAAGATAGGAATTGGGTTTAATTTATTCCCATATAAATAATTTAATAAGCCAATTACTTAGGGGGAGATAATCAGGTTCATTATCTCCAAGAATAGGTGAGTTATTCTAAGAAGGTATGCATGGAGATAGAGGGAGCATGTTTGTCTCATAAACTCATAGTCTTATGTGTTGAGTATTTTGGTTTTAATGAGTGTGATAAAAGGAGATTTATACATCAATTTTTAATTTATTCCAAAGGGGGATAAAGACTAGAATGGGGAGATAATATTGGTCAGTATATAATATTTTTTGTCATCAGTGACAAACATGGAGATTGTTAAGCACTGTTTCTATTGTTTAGGTTTGACATTAATGTTTTCATTGATGTCATAGGTCATTAATAAAGTTTTTAACTATTTAATTTAATATTTTTATTGTTTTATATCATAATTAAGGTAAGCATGTTTAATTACTAGTCCTTGAGCACAAGGTGTCTTGAGAATCCTAGTCATAACAAACATAGTCATGTCATAAGCATGTGCATGTGCATGGTGACCATGAATAGGTATGAACAAAGGTATGACATTGTTTTAGTATAATTTAATTCATGTTATCATGGTGTATAATCATCAAATATTTTTTAAATATCAATTGTCAAGATTCAAGTGAAGCTTAGTCATGGTAATGGTCATAGCTTGTAAAGTCCTAGCAAGAAATTTTGAGCATGGTGTCTTAGTGAGATGGATGAATAGAGGAATAAGAGAATATATAATGTTTTTTTTATCATTAATATGATGAATTATATCATTTAATAAATTTTTAAGGTGAGCCTATAGGGGTAAGACCTTAAATCCAAGTCTACAACTAGACTAGTTATAGACCCTACCTGACCTAATGAGGTGTCATGAGGTGTTTTCAAGGCCTATGAATGATTTAAATAAGTGTTTTATCATGATATATGTTGATAAAGTTTTATAATAAGGTGGAGAGTGCATGTAAATAATATCTAAGTTCAACTTTTAGGCTTAATATGGTTTGTACGTCAAGGTCTAAGAGAACAAAGAGAGAGGGAGTATGGCTTAATGGGGTATGAGGTTATATTGACAAGAAAATAATGGATATGTGAGTGCTTTAATATGTTTTATGTGTTTTTTCAAGTATTTTTTAAAAAAAATTAGGTCATGGTTTGCGAGAAAAGGCATGAAATATGGTTTTTGTCTCTCGAGTACACATAATAAAGGCATGCCAACTTGAGGAATTTGATGTGTTAATTGGAATGTGTACCTCTAAATGGGAACTTTATATATTAATTTTAGATGGTTAATGGTCCCATATAATATATCTAGGCATTAGTTTTGTAAATGAAGGGCAATCCTTTATGAATAATTGTTAACACTAGAAATAGTGTTAATCCTCTATAATGCCCTAATAATGACTTGATGTGAAATATTTTGGTAAAAATAGACAATAATGGTCTAAAATTAATATAAAAACAATTTTTTCATTTATTAAACTCTCATAATAACCTCTAAGTGTGATTTTTTTGTTAGGTGTGTGAGTAGACCCTACAAAAAATGCTTATTTCTTAAAGATTTGTTGTAGCAATCAAAGTTGACCAAGTCAAAGTATGAAAATCATTAGATGGAGAAGGTTGAGAATTTAATTTTATATCCATAGTGTTTTATGGATAGTGTATTTCCATTAGGTGTGCTAAACCAATCATCCAAGACAACCTATCGCTAACAAGCCTAATGGTGCAAATAGTGAGAAACTGATGCAAAAGTGAGAAGTTGATTAGGGATGTGTTATCATGGAATAAGGATTAATAAAATTGCATTAAAATTTTTTTAAATAAATATAATAAATTTTAATTATGGTTATAATTTTTTTATATCATTGTATATAGCATAAAGATGCTCACAAGTTGACATATCTAGCTTAGTGAGGTTTGTGTATAGTGAGGGCATGAGATTGGTCTGTAAGACCAATATTAAAATTAGATATTATTATATTTTAATTAAATTTTGTTTTTATGATTTTTTATGATCATTTTAATTCATTAAAATTCCTTTAGTGTGTTTATTTATGTGTTATAAGTTAAATTTTTCATGGTTATGTTTTGAGGCTAGTTAGAAATTCAGAGTGAGTATTTGGCAGAGAAGAGTCTGAGCTTGTATACCATGAGTTGAAGTACATAATTAAATTTTTTATTACCATAATGTCATTAGGTTTATTTATATCTTATTTTTTCCATATTTTTTCATATAATTGGTGTTTTGTCTTCAGTAGTTCAAGACAAACTTTCTAGGTATGCACAAGCCTATTAATGGTAATGGTGTGCTTCAAGTGGTGGTTGGATATAAAACGTATTATGGATCATATATGAGATTATCATGGGTCTATTTTAGTGTAATTTTATATTTTACTACCATTTTATGTGTTTTAAAGTGTTTGAATAAGATCAAAGGGTAATGTGTGCTAAATGAAGGCCTAATTAAATTAGGTCTCTTTAAGGCCTAAAAAAGGTTTTGGTCCTATATGATATGCAAAAAATATTTTAATGTGTTATTAATGTTTATGGAATGACATAATACATATTTTATGGAAAATTTATGTTTTCAAGTGTGTATGGCTGACCAAGAGGTGTATGATCAAGATCCTAGTATAAGAACAAGGCCTAATTGGCCTAATTAACTAGTTAGATTATGAGTGAGTTGAAGAGAAGGATATATTAATTTTAGGAGATGAATTAGGTATTTTATACAATTATAAAGGTATATATAAACTATCATGAAGATATAAAAAGGTTATTATGTATGAAAATCAAGGTCATATGACCTAATCAAGTTAAGAAAAGGGTTAGTTGAGCAAAGAGGCCTAGAAGGTAGATTGATAGGGATAAGAGTATGAAGAACTAAAGAGGTGGTCATCATCAATTGGTTGAGAAACAAGGTGATATAAAGGTGATAAAATCAATCAAGTAGTTGAGTTGGTGTTGAGTCATCTAGGGGGTTAGTTCCCCTTGCAAGTGGGTGTTTGTTAAAGCCTAGTTGGGTTGGTGCTTAGTTAGTTGGGGTTGGTGCTCCATGTGAAGTTGGTGCTTCACTAAAATTTTATGTTTGTCTTATAGGAATATATTCCATTTTCAAATATTAGTGGGTTTTCTTCCCCTTGAGGGTTTCCCACTCAAATAAGTGCTCTATGTGTTATGATCTTGTCTCATGCTCATATAAAAAGTTCTTGATATGTTACTACTTCACTATATTGCTTTAATAGTTAATAATTGATAAATTAAATTTGTAAAAGTTTTTAAAGACTGATACATCCCCCCTCTTATTCATTGTGCTTCCAACACACCTAAGTGATAAGTGTAAATATTCAGGCCTAGAGGGCTAGTGAGTGATTGTAAGAAAGTGAATGATAATTTCTAAAGAAAAGGTCATTAGTTGAGGGGTATATAATGACTTTCAAAAATCATGTTTCACCTTATCAAGTCATTTATAGCTATTAATTACCTTTAATATTGTTCTACATATTTAGTGAACTCCTCATCAAGAAGAGCAATTTCAAGAAAGATAATGAAGTGTCCCTATGCCAATTTCAGAAGGATATTACATTTTTGATAGAAACTTGTCCAAGAGAACCTTATGACATGTTTTATAACTCCTCATCTTGTATTTTAACTAGTATTCAATACATGACACTTGTCATGGTGAATCTTCAACGTCACTCTTTCTATCCTCTCATATGCTCTATATATTGAAGACATTTTGGCACTGTAAACTATCAATAATTGGTTTGGTGAAGCCCTGCTAGTTTAATATATTGTTTTAACTTTGAATAAATTTTTGTCAATCTAGTTTAGTATCTTTAATTCTTGCCTAATTATGTCAATTAGTCTATTTTTATGATAATTGAGGATTATTTCTCCTTATTTTGATTTTTCTCTTGTTGCATTATGTGAGTAACATTTCTTCTAATAGGTCTCATGAAGTGTATATGTTTGTTAGGTGTATTTTAAAGTGTGAATGAAATTAATAGTGTCTAAGATTATGCCTCCTAGTTACCCACATTTTTAATTGCATCAAAATATACATCCATGTAGAAACACTTATGCTAGAAGAACCTTTGAGTTGAGATCAATTTTAGTAGCCTACCTTCTTAGTGAAAATTCAAGTATGTTTGTGGAGATATATTTGGTGTACCACCTCCATTAGTTTAGGTTAATTTTATGTTTCCTTATTACCTTTTAACCCCAACAAGTGATTAGTCTAGTGTAGTGTGTGATCCTAATAGTTAGATCAAGGGACCTATCCCATAATATAGAGATTTATCTCTTGTAGCATTTTCATATACTTAGATATAGTTCTATGTTATCCCAAATTTGATAAGGTCTAATTGACTTCTCTAGGGTGAAAATTTAAGCTACAACTAAACCCTCCCTAGTGATACTATTATGGTAAGATATCCCTTGGCTAGGTCTAGTAGATCTATCTTGGTCATGACCTTGAATATATAATGCATTAATAATCAAAAGTTTAAGTAAAATTTATCTTCTTTGAACTAGGATTGATTTATAGATCAGTTGCATTTCCTTTTTCATCCAATTTCTTCCTTCCATCCAAATAGCCAAAAAAAGTGATACATGGGTAATTTGTGTTATTTGTTTAAGACTTAAAGTCTCTTTTCATATTTAATAAGTGGGGCCCCATATGGATCCCTTTAGTAAGGTTCTTGGAATTATCATATATTTTAATACTTATACACATTAACCTTTGTTACACTATCATTTCAAATTAAAGTCTTGACATTACATTCAAAGATTTTAGACATCAAATCCTCTTTAAATTTGAGAGATGAGGAGAAAATATGGTAGTATGCCACCCTATATTGTATTACATTATTAAAAGTTTATAATACATTTCCATTTATATTGATGGTCATTAGGACCCGATGATCCTTAATATTAATAGCTTTCATTGATTCCAAGTATTTTTGCATATAAAATATGACAAAATATTCTAACTCATGCCTAATATGTCACATTAAAATATTTTAATATGAAGTCTTAGAATAATTTACATCAAAACTATTAGATGAAAACCATTTGAAAAATTTGTTGATTGAAAATATAATCTTTATAGTGGATTGTTTTTTACATTACATTTATGGAACTTACATGAAAATTATTATTCAAAATAATTATTGAATCCAAAATACACCATGTCCATTTGGAAACAAATATAAAATTAAACAAATAACATGAAAGGATGAGGATGAATGTGAAATAAATGAAAAATCCATAGGTATATTGATAGATTAATATTATGGCATTCTTTAGCCTATCGCATTGAAATTAATTTGGCAGTTGATCTCCAAAAATATATGATAACTCATTAGAAATTAAATTGTCTCATACTATGATATTTTTATATATTCTTCACTACATGAAGAATTTATATCTCTAATCCAATTAGTGGTGTTATCACTTTAATGTCACCCTTTATTGTTATGGCCTTAAATCAATCTTGGAGCATGGATTCATATTTATTAACTTATTTATTTAATTTATGGAAAGCATACTTTGGAAATAATATATTAATATACCCTTTATGTATATGTTTTGTATACTTTAAATGATTTACACTCCTTATAGACTATATATTCTGACATATTTTAAAGGGGTTTGTGGCATCACCCTGACTAAGGGGTATGGGTGGCCAATAACCCCTCATGTGTGGGTTTGAGGGTGGGATCCCCCTAAGAAACCCTTTGGGACCTTATATGTGATTTTATTTCCATGTGGGTGTCTTTGTTCCATTGCTTACAATCCATAGTTTCTAAGCCCATGGTTTATACCCATTGTATTATAATACCACTTAAATGATTTACTATTGATTTGTGTAAAAATTCTCTTATATGAATTATGGTAAGGTATTAATTTTAAGTATAGTATTTTATATTAAATTATTGATTTAATGCAATAGTGAATAATGTTTTGTGTTGGGGTTTATTTGGAAAGTGTTTTATCCAAGTAAAAATGCATGTTTCATGTGTGTTTATGTGTAAGTGTGTCATTTTATTTATATGTTATATCCTAATATTTTTTTAGGATTTGTTCACTTTTATAATGTATCAATTGATTTATCTTCATTTGGTATTATATATAGGTTTCATATTTGTTTGAAAAATTATGGCATCTTAACCATATGATAAAGTATTTAATATATAGGAGATTTATGCATGATATTTTTTTGTAAAATGAAAATATGGGAAGTATAAGGATAAATATTAACAAATTTAATGGTCAACACTTTTAGTTAAAAAATATCAACATGGAATATATTCTTGTGGAAAAAGATTAATGGTTTGTTGTGTTAATAAAATAACCCATGTATATACAAATATATGACTTTATATAGTACATCAATCTTGTACACTTCGAAAATACATATCATGGTTTTACCTTTCATTTATAGACTTGCTTATTTCCAAAATTATCACGTTCACTATCTCTTTGAACCTAAATTGTGTTAAGGTCAACATACCCCCTATTTCTAAAAATTGGGGACCCATGTGTTAAATTGTGAAATTTATACCTTAAAAATGAAAATTCACTTGATCTAAGTGTTATTAATATGTTTCCACATTATTAATATTTAAATATCATTTACACCATGTTATAGTTAGTCTTTTGTTCATTGTTCTACTTCAAATTGGCCTAATGTGGCTAAACAATGAATCTTCATCTTTCAAGTTGTAGGTATAATGGACCTCTCTTTGAAAAGGTTATGCTATGATTTTTAAATTAAATTCCTATTTAGGATTTTACTAGCATTTGGTATATAAAATTACAAGTCCAATCCATGTTTAAAACTCCTAGAAGTCATCCTTTAAAAACCCTAACATAAGTTTTTGGACCAAATTTAAAATTGGGAGGAATAAAATTTGTTGGAGCACTATAAAAATTTTGTGGACTAAAACTTAATTTTTCTACCATAGCTTAGTCATGTTTTTCAACATTACCAAACCATAGCCTAAAAATTTATATGCTTGATCTCCTTTATATATTTCCCCCTTTTTTCCCTTTTAGTTGTGCATGGTCTAACTTTAATGTTTGTAGAGTCCTTTTATTATGTTCTTAGCTTGGTATGACATTTGTTATTACCATGGTCCTTATTATTACAACTTAGACTAATGTCTTATTCCTAAGGCCCCATTCATGTTTATTAACATAAATGACACCTTAGTCTTAAGACTTTAACCTAAGTCTTATATGTATTTGATCCTTAACTTAAATTGTGTGCTTATTTGTAAGATCGATGGCCCATGTTTAATCAAGTAACATTAATCTAAAAGAATGAGGTAGACTCGATGGATTTAAGGATTTGATATATAGAGCCAATCTCACTCGATCACATAAATTGTAATCAATGATCTATGGCTGCTCATACAAAATTAATCTAATAGAGCTGCCAAGGACCAATAATGGATATCTATTCAGATCATGATCTACAGTTCACATTTACTCACAAGATATGATCAAATGATACATTTAAAGTCAAAGTTCATATAAGACCTACTATTCATGGGACTTAAATTTGGCATTCTCATTCTCATCAATTAACGTCCATAAGGATGTCAAATTTTAGTCCCTATGGTTAATCATACGTGCTTAAAATTAATTTTCTTATAGTGGTTAATTGATGTCAATGAAGCCATCATTGACATCCATGAGACCATAAAATTTAATCTTAGAAAATAATCTCATTTAAATAAATGAACATGTTTGTCTTCATGTTACGGGATCAATGGAGACCCATTTGGAGAATAAGCATGTTTAGATTCGTATGCTCCAATGATAAAATTGGCATTTATTCTATCCTTTAAACCATAATAAACTAAGTTCAAATTTACATGGGATCAATTAAAAACACCATGAACCTAGCTCAAATTTTATCCTAAAGTGTGGTCATGTTTGTAAACATTTGACTAAACTTTGGTCTAAAATAACATACTTGGTCCCCATATGTCCCATAATCTTTTGGGGTCTATTTCATCAATTTAACCTAAAAAATTCAAGGTCTCATTTTTAAAAGTTATCTTATAAATTTTTACCCTAAAGTTTTATCATATTTATTAATACAATAAAACCTTAGGTTACAAAACATTTTACTCATCCTTTTGTTATTAAAGGTCCCCTTTTATCATTATCTAGACTTAACTTAAATAATTTAGCCTATATTCTATATCTTATTTATTAACATGAAATAAGCCATAGTCTAAATTATTAAACCTAATTTCTTATATGTCTTGATGTTAACTTAACCATTGTGTACCTTTGCAAGATCTATAACTTGTGTGTGATCAAAAGAAAATGATTGAACAAAGTGAAATATCTATAGACTAATCAATGTAACCTTTGAGTACCCACATGACTACCATGTGTAAAATATGCACCAATTTATGGAGCTAACAAGGTGAAAATTTTAGGAAGCCCCATAGGACTACCAAATGGCATAATCATGGAGCCTAATATAAACAATGACTAATGGTGTGCAACTCATAGAATAGAAATCAATGGTTCACATTAATATATGCAAGATGATCCAATGGAGTGAGACAAATTGGTATTTTCAAAGGGAAATTGTCAATTTTTGAACATTAATGTATAAATATCCATGAAAGTGCCAATTGGATGCCATAAAGATGCCACCTAAGTAGAAAATGACAAAGCAAAAGATTTTATGGTCATAAAAAGCAAAGGCATAAAGGTATAGGTCTAAATCAAATACAAGGCACAAAATTCAATTAAATCCAAAAAAATATCACCATTAAATCATAGAAAAGACTTTCAAAGAAACCCTAACATCTGCAAAGCCCTAAAGTGATCTCAAATTGGCCATAGTCAAACTAGAGAGAGCTTAATTATCATATGAGCAAGTGCAGATTAATCTAGAGGAAATTTGTAGACCACTATGTGAAATTTATAAATTTCATAGTCATGGTATAATTTAAGAAACATAAATATTACATAGAGCTCTACTTATCCATAGATCTGGAAGGAAGGGTCTTTAAGGACATAGTTTTTGATGTTGTGGCATTGAACACTGGAGACAATAATTGGTCCAAGATATTTTATACAATTAAAGAATTGCATCTCATAACAAAGGAGGGTGAGAATATTACATCTTTTAATATAATATATTATGACCTAGTTGTATTACATAGGTTATCCTTCACCATGAAGTAGTAAAACTAGAGGTACTTCACTGTATAGATGTCTTCCTCCCTATTTTTAAATATTTTAAAATTTAAAAAAGTATGTTGATCAATAAACGTACTTAAAAATTCCTTGCATATGTGTCTCCCATTAATTTTTAGATATAATATAAGTTACCCAAGCCCTAAGTAGATATACCCACACTTAATTAACGGGCCAAAAAAAATGACCTCAAAGCCATCATGGTCCCATGGCTATATTCTATAAACCATGTGATTTTTGACCTTAGTGGAAACATTCCCATCAACCAATTCTACCTTAGAATTAAGATGATAATGACCTTGATGAATTTAGATGTGTGTAAAGCCCTCTACCACTTATTTTGATAGTATTTGGGTACCTTTGGTATACTTTATGATTGAAAAGGAGCTCACTCCTCCCATTGGTAAAGTTATCAACTCATGTTTATGTAGGTAGATCTCCATAGTCTAGAAAGAGTCTAAGAAAAAATTATATATGATGTCTTATCTCATGGATTCCTTACTTTCCATAATTAATATCCCTAACTTTAGGGGATGGTCACATTAAAAGACACAAATAATGTCCCAGTTCTATTCAAAATTGTATATCTTCAATTATAGGGACCATATTCAATTTATCTATGATTACATCTATCCTACCTTGAATGAGGCTATAACAAGGAACCCAATGATAAGAGTTATCCCATTAGAAAATAAATCCATTAAGTCCATTGGTGACATATATTTTTATCCAAAACACACAATCATCTAGATTGATAGAACATAGTGCACTCCATTTAGACTTTTAGTTCATGTTCTAAGTAAGTTGGCTGACCAAGAATTTGAATTCCAAATATGCAATGGTATAGATGGGTTTCTTAAAGGCAAAAGGAAATGATTGATACATCTTCCACCCTTGGCTATTTGTATAACCATATTCTAGCATTGGGACAACATTAAATATGCTACTAGACATAGAGCCTCTTTCAAGTTACAACATGATGAATTGAGAGATTGGGACCCCAATGATAGAGTTGTGAAAATTTTGAAGGCAAAATAGATAAATTTGACCTATGAGCATTGGATAGGAGTTTATGACTCAATATATACCAAGGCTTCATCCTTCACAATAGTATTTGTAACATTGAAGAAATGTGGCATCAATATATAATCTAGATTGATGAAGGTACAGAAAGGAAGTGATCACTTTTGGCAACTTGGTCTAAGGTAATACCACTTGTTAGGAGGTCAATCATCTCAACCTCCTCCCATGCAGCCACAATCATAAGTAGAAGTCTCAAATCCTAAATAACAAGTTCATAAAAGGCCTAAATTAAGGATACCTATGGAGGGTACAACATCTTCAACACAGCTAAATAAACTAGGATCTCCAATTGAGTACATTGATGTGGTGGCATTAGACCTAGGTGAGACAGTGGAAGATGCATTATAGATGTTACCCATTGCTTATCAGTCTAATGAAGAGAATATGTAGATGGAGGAACCCTAACCCCAATTAAAATATATGGATATATAAAAGGGAAATGAATTAGCTTTGAGTATAGTTCTAGTTATTCTCCCACAAAAGAGAAAGGTTGAGCTTGCACTAGTTCTAGCAGGACCCAACAAGCCTAGACTAACTTCCACTCACCCTTTAAGTGAGGTCAATATATTTAGTGAAAAAAATGTGATATAAGTACCAACCATCCTTAAATTGTTTATCTATGACAATTTTTAAAAGGATCCTACTCTGTAACACTCTTGGGCCTTGACCAAGTCAATAAATGTAACTATCCATGAGGAGCTCAAACCATGGATAATTTCCTTATAGAAGGAGGAGAAGGAAATAAAGATGACTACCCTTAGGGATTCAAGTGGAACTTAGATGGACACTATTTGAGAGGAAAATGACACCCAAATAGAGATTGTAGAGCCTCCTTAAATAACTTTATCATTAGTTAGAGTCTAGTTCAATCTAGAAATTGTAGCATTGGAAAGGGTGAATGAAAGGAGATCCATGATTGTTGGTGAAAATTTCCTTTTTTAGAAGGTAGAACCATTTGTTGGTTGAAATCTAGTAAGAGGTAAAAATCCATGTGGATATCCCATCTCTAAATAATATATACTTTAATTAGCCCAATCTTAATCAACCTCATTGTAAATTGGAATGAAGAGCATGAAACAACAAATAGATAACCTTAAGAAGCAAATGGAAAATCTAGAGAGGTGGGTTATTTTATCTTTCTTATATAATATGATATAGATGTTTGAGGCATCCTTTTATGACATGTTTAATTTATTGAGGATAAAAAATTTAATACAAGGTATATTATACCAATAAGATGCAATATCTAGGGGTTTAATTACTTAATTGTAGAGTTTAAAAGATAAGATTAAGGATTTAATGAACATCTTGATAAGGGATAAAATTCCAAGTTTCAAGACCATCAGCTTAGCCCATCTCAACATAGTATTGGTACTAATTATAGATAAAATTCAAGGATTAAGCATGGGGTCTAAGAGCTTAGAAAGACTCTTTAGGGATGATAAGGAGTTACTGGATATGATAGAATAGTTATTTAAGACCATGATTACTAAACCTACAACACTTAGATCCATGGGCATCATTACAGATGATAAATTCAATAATAGGACCTATTTGGTCATGTAATAGGTAAAGAGAAAGAACCAAGGTAGGTTTGGGACTAACAACAATAGGGTCATGGATATGATCTTAATGGAAGAAGAAATGATTGTCAAGAAGATGAGCATTAAATAAACCTTGGAGATAAATAACAAGGACTTTGAAGACTTAGCTAAGAAAGAGGGTTAACTCTTCCTTTAATCTATAGTTAATTTGAGACTTATTGATGAGAAACATTAAAAGATAATAAGGATACAATAATAGAACCAAGGGACTTCATTAGCACAAGGTCCACTAGTTAGTTAGGAATATTCTCTTTTATTGAGACATTATAGATTTTGAAAATAGGATATTCTTTTGTAAAAGCATGTTCATATTTTTAGGACATTTGCCTATAGGTTAGCTTATTTTGGAAATCCTAGTGTATTCTAGAAACTTTATAGAAAGGATAGATTTCCTTTACATTTATACACTTGGAAGTTAATGTAATCGACTAACATACTTCCTTATTTATATAAAATGGGTATTGTCTATTGTAAATGGGATGGTGTTTTGAGCCAAAACTTGTATAATTTTGAGCTATTAATGAAAGGAATTCTAAAAATATTATCTAAATTTGTTTGCATTATTTTTTGTATGGTTTCCCTCTCAATTGTTTATTCTAAATCTTAGATTTGAATAGTTATTTTGAATTATTAGCACATACCTTTTGAATGCAAAATTTTTAACTTGTGCATATTCTAGGTTAATTAAAGGTTCCTTACTTTTCTTCATTTGATTTACCCTACATTTTTAGATGTACATCAGCTATCTACTTAAAGGAGTAAATCTTTAAAGTAAACATGGTTCTTATTTACATTGTTCCATATCATCCTTAGAAGTTTCCCTAATATATGTTGTGATTTAAGCTTAGGATATTTTACTTCATACATTATTTTTAATTTAATTCATATAAAACACTTGAACTTTGTCATGATGTCTTATATGAAGATCAATAACACTTTTCTTCTTTACCTTACCCTACCTTTTTATTTCTTTTTTAACCAGATCACTTTAGTTTAAATATCATTATAAATATTCACATAGACCAGTATTTAGACTTATAATTGAGAATAGTTCATCTTAATTAGCATAGATAATCATTTAGATAAATATTTGTTTGCCACGGTTGCTCCCAACCACCAACTAATATAAATATTGTGGAACTATTTACTTACTCTGCCTCTATTTCTTCACAAGTAACCAAATTGTCACAACCTACTACTCATGCTCTAAATTATTCAAATTATAAAATTATAAGTGTTATTTAAATACTAAGAGCACATGTGGTAAACATTTAGGCATCAAAAATCATAAGCTCTATAGGCACTTGAAGGATGGTCTTCTTCTTTGTAGATTTGTAACATATTTGTTGGTTTTTATGAATTCTATTTAAATGTAACTTTAATCTTTGAATATTTGTGTTTATTTTAGCATAATTTTGTAAAGTTTGGTGATATTCATAATTTTTTAATAGTCTTTGTGCTAATTTAGACAAATATTGACATTCTTTGAAGATATACGGTAAATTATGGGAAATATAACTTTAAAATTATGGATTCAATGGGTTTGAGGTTAGTAATAGCTATTTTGATAAAATATTCATAAATAATTTGTATATCTAACTTTATTTGAACTTATATTTATAAAAATCATTCATACTTACATAGTGGGACATATCTTTAAGCTAATTTAGTTTAAAATTGTTGTCCTTTATTATTTTTTACTCAAGTCTTTGAAAAATTTGCTTAATGTGCAAGTCTAATTACTATTTTTTATAAATATTTATTTGACACATCATATTTAAAATAATATTTTAAATTATTAATCTAAAACTACCATGAATCAAAAAAAGGTCACATTTAGAAACTAGGGAATCTTTGCTCGAATCAGAAGTCCATAGAAGAGCTAGGCTGGCTTTCAAAATCTTTTCCAACTTCACCAATTTAAGGTGCTCACATATTCAACCCAAATCAAGGTATGTCTTGGAAAGGTTGATCTCTATAAATGTGCTAGGTGTGGTACATGACCTTCCCTATAACCTTAAGAAATATTGCCAATATTTAGTTCTACTAGTATTGTAACTATAGAGGAACATATTAGGTCATTTAAAGTTGAATTAAGATTGATAAATGTAGTACATGAGGATGTATCATGTAAGATATTTCCTTTTTATTTTAAGTATACTACATATTTATTGTTTTTAAATTTACCTGAGAATTACATTAATAGTTGGGACCAATTTAATATTATGTTCATTGACCAATTTAGCTTATACCATAAATTCACTACAATCAAGATGGATGAAAATAAACCTATAATAGCATTTAATTCTAGGTTTAAAAAAATGTATATCCATACCATAGATCCTTACAAACCAAATGACACCTTGGCTCTGTAAATATATAAAGATGCCTTGGATCCTATGACCTTTATTTTCATAAAGAGAGTTATTGGACCTATGAATACCCTAGCCTTAGCCTATTTAGAAGCAGTGATCATCAATGATTAGATACAACCATAAGGTCATATGGCTTATTTTATTCCCAATGTTAACCAACATTTGCCTACCTTAAATCTCTTCTTAAATAAAAATCAACATATACCAAATTTTAATCAAATCCCAATGTTGAACCAATTACCTTTAAGTCATGCTCATCATACTTAGAACTTAGGATTCTTGAACACTATTGAAAATTTATTTAATAAAAATGATCAAAAAGTTTTAGTATCATCCAATGGTACTAATAATAATTAGGTTCACAATTTTGAGGCTCTCAAAAATGAAAATGACTCTATCTTAGAAATGGTCCAAAAGTTAAGCACTAATTTTCTTCACCTATAGAAATAACTTGGTAATACTGGAGAGAGTTTAGGTAGGAAATTTTATTTCCAAAGGTCTAATAGGCCAAATAATAGGTTACATATTGATAGTTACAATAACAATAAGAACATTGGGTCTTCTAATAAGAAAATAATGGATATAAATCTTGTTGATATTACTTTGACTGATTATTGTAGAGTACATTGCACTTCTAGGCATGGTGATATTGACTACATTGAATTTTATAAATCTTTTGAATCGTTTCAAGAGGATTTGGATACATTTGAATTAGTTCCTAACAAATATAATGGTATAGGTACATCAAGATCTAAATCTACTAACCAAGACTTCATGGTGGAGATGTTTGACTTCCTTTTCCAAGAATACAATTAACTTGATGATATTCCTAAAGATATCCATGCTTTTCAATAGTTATTGAAGAAGACCTATCCTTTAAGTAACAAAAATAAAAATCAGCCCTTGACTACTTCAACACCTCCAAACAACTTTGGCACTCTTCTAGACACTACATCAAATAATAACCCAAAACCTCCAAAGGGAAGTAATTCTAAACATAATACTAATGCATTTAATTCTTCTAATAAAGTTGCGTATAATATTTTAGAGGACATGAAGAAAATAAAGGCTGATATTACATTGCATGAATTGATGCAAATCACTAAGCAAAGGGACCTATTGTTAGAGTCCTTATCTAAGAAACCTAAAATTCCACCCAAAACTAACAACTCCAATGTTTCTATGTATAAATCTAAAATATAATCCCCACCTTTTTTTCTTACTATCAAAATTTTTGGTTAGAATCTACATAACTATTTGTTATATTTTGGTGCATCTACAAACATTATGCCAGCAAGTATTTGTAAATAATTTGGCTTGACTCCTATCAAATCTAATAGAATTTTCACTTAGTTAGATAAGTATAGGGTTAAGGTAATTGGGGAGTTATTAAATGTTCATATGTAACTCACCTCTAATCCTAGAGTCCAAAAATTTATTGGCATTCAGGTGGTGGACATACCTAATGCTTATGGCTTACTATTAAGTAAAGAGTGGATAAAGGCCCTGAATGGATATATGTCCATTGACTACTCACATTTGTGGCTGCCATACAAAAGAGTCCCAAATAAGACCAGAGTGATAATAGAGCCTCAGATGAAGCACATGATAATAGAATATAATGTTGTGAATGAAAGGGTTAACATGTTGTACTTTTAAGAGATCGCCATGAATAATTCTAAATTGGGAGTGTATACTCTCGAGACTTCTAAGGTACATTGTCATAAGATTTCTTATGTTTTTCTTAGAATTTAGAATTTGCATTTTGATTGTGCTAGGTGTAAGTATAGATATAGATTAGGGATTGTTCTAGCTAATCCTATTGGGAAAGAACTAAAATATACTTATATACTTTAATTTCCTTGTACCAATAATCTTATAGAGTATGAAGCTTTGAGTCTAGGATTATAATTTACCATTAGGCATAAGGTTAAAGAGCTCTTGGTTCATGATGACTTAGAACTTATAGTAAATCAAGTGAGGAATAAATACTAGTGTAAATTATCATATCTCAAGAGATACCAGTTTAGAATCTGATATTTTCTAGAATATTTTGATGCATTTGACATCATTTCCATCTCTAGGGAGGAGAATAAGGATGCTAATGATCTTGCCTCAGCTATAACCAATCTTATGCCAAACCATGATTATTATAACTTTAGCATTGAATTGGGTTCATGCCCTTTAGTCCCATATAATATGATCCACCTAAAAGTTTTTAATGATGACCAATAAATCTTAGATTTCATGACCAACTTAGGGGTATTTGAGAAAATAAACCTAGAATTTAGCAAAAGCTACTAAACTATGCCCTTTGTGCAGACAAAGTCATAATCAAATAAGCTCTCAAATCATCACCATTATTATTGGTGTATGGCCAATAATCTATCTTCCCTATCACCCTCAAGTTATCTACATACAAGTTCATGAAGGAATATATGAAGGAAGATCAAGAACTTACAAATTCGATATTATTATCCATTATTTAGATGAAGGATGCACAAGAAGAGGATTTTGCCAACTTTAAAAGGCATAAAACCATGATGAAGTGGTGGTTTGATAAATGATAAAATATAAAGGTGTTAAAATAAGGGGACTTAGTTATTCTTTGGGACAAGGCATTTGAGCCTAAGGATAAACATAGGAAGTTTACTCCTTTATAAATAGTCCCTATCAGATTGCTAAGACACTTGGAAACAACACCTTCAAACTAAAAGACCTACAAGGAACCAAGTTCACACTACCCACCAATGGGTAGTACCTTAAGCATTATTTTTTTGATGCTCCCCCTAAGGTCTTCATGGAGTAAACTATAAGAATAGTTAGAGTTAGTGTAGGTAGGCTAGTTTAGTTTCCTTATTCTCTTTCCTTCATGCCCCTTGTTTATACATATGTTTGTATATATTGGTTTTTTTTTATTTACTTTCTAAACTATGTGTTTACTTATCTGTTAGGTTCCTCGATTCTAATAAGTCCTTTAGACATACCTCATCTCAAAATTCATCTTAAGAACTTAGGAACTCCATAGTTTAAAAATATAGGTATGAATCTCAAACATTTGTTGATCATGGGTTTTAAGTGTACAGTTATGTTAGTTTACAAAAAATAGTAAGGACTAGTAGATAGGTGAACTATTTTATGAGAATTTATACATTATTTTGATCTAAATTTGGTTTTTAAAATAATCACACATGTATAATGAAAGCTTGAATTATTAAGGCATAGTCATGTTTGAACTTAACAAATATCCTTACCTAGAATAAAGTTACAGCCATAGGTGATTGTCTGAGTATCAAACATTTGACCAAATCCCTAAACCTAGCTAACTTGGTTCCCAACCTTTACTTAAATTCCTAAAATATCTAAAAATACAAAAATAAAAGATTATTAAAAATTTAAAAGTTTTCCAAGCAAAGGTGATTCTAGTAATCTCCATTAGGGTTATGGATGCCTAGCTAGTAGTGGAGTAAGGCCTTAAGTAGATCCAAAGGCATCTCCATCAATGATATGGTTTCTTGGATACCAAGAAAGCAATTCCTAAGCCCTCCCTAAGCTAAATTATGATTCTAAGTGAATATCCAAACATGTTTTAAGTCAATGTTAATGATTAAATACATCAAATTTGGAAGTTGTCCCCTATATCCCATGGCAAATATTAAGTGGATTCAAATAACACACATAACTTGGCTATGTTTTGATGTTTGATCCTTATTCTATAGAAGAAAGGTTTGTATTAACCATGAAATAATTTTGATAATGGTATTAATCAAGTAGAATAAGTAATATAGTTATTTGTCTAAACTAGAGTCTCTAAATTCTAGCATATTTCTTGGTTTCCTATGGAAGTCACCATTTATTGAGGTCAACATACCCATATTTTTGAAAATTAGGGACCCATATGTTAAATTATGCAATTTATACCTTAAAACTAAAAATTCACTTGATCTGAGTGTTATTAATATGTCTACACATTATTCATATTTGAAGATCATCCACACAATGTTATAGTTAGTCTTTTATTCATGGTTCTACTTCAACTTGGCCTAATGTGGCTAACAATGAATCTTCAAATTGTAGGTATAATGGATCTCTCTTTAAATATATTATATTGGTATTTTTCAATTCAATCTATATTTAGGCTTTTACTAGCCTTTGGTCTAAAAAAATCTCAGTCCAATCCATTTTTAAAGATCCTAGAAGTCCTTATTCAAAAACCATGGCATAAGTTCTAAGACCAAATTCCAAATTGGTGGGAATAAAATTGGTGGGAGCACTTTAAAAATGTTGTGGACTCAAGCTTAATTTTTATACCATAGCTCAGTTGTGATTTTCAACACAACCAAACCATCACCTAAAAAACTATATGTTTGGTCCCCTCTATATATTTCCCCCTTTGTCCCCTTTTAGTTTTGCATGATCTAAATTTAATGTTTAAAAGGTCCTTTTATTATGTTTTTAGCTTGGTCCAACCTTTTTTATTACCATGGTCCCTCTTGTTACAACTTAGACCAATGTTTTAGTCCTAAGTCCCTATTCATGTTTATTAACATAAATGAGACCTTAGTATTAAGTCTTTAACCTAAGTCTTATATACCCCCAAGGCCTAACTTAAATTGTGTACTTATTTTAAGGATTGATGACCAACATTTAATTAGGAAACATTGATCTAACAGAGTGAGGTCGACCTGATGAATTGAAGGCTTTAATCCATAGAGCCAATCTTACTTGATCACATGAATTATAATAAATGATCCATGACTACTTATACAAAATTAATCTAATGGATCTACAAATTACCAATAATATCTATCTACTTGGATCATGATCAATGGTTCATGTTTAATCATGAGATATGATCAAATGACACATTTCAATTCAAAGTTCATATGGGACCTACCATTATGGGACTTAAATTTAACATTTTTACACTCATCAATTAATGTCTACAAGGCCATCATTAACATATATGAGTCCAAATTTTATTTACTATGGTTAATTATGTGAGCTTAAAATTGATGTTTTCATAACTACTAATTGACATCTATGAGGTTGTCATTGATGTCCATGAGACCATCAAATTTAATCCCCTATGAATAAATATATGAGCTTAAATTTAACATTCTCATGACCATAAATTGAAATCTATTAAGCCATCATTGACATCCATGAGACCATAAAATTCAAGATCAGGAACTAATCTCATTTGGATAAATGAACATGTTTGTCATCATGTTATAGGATCAATGGAGACCCATTTGGATAATAAGCATGTTTAGATTTTTTTGCCTCATTTATAAAATTGGCCTTTCATCTATCCTTTAGCCCATCATATACCAAGCTAAAATTTTCATGGGATCGATTAAAAACACCATGAACTTAGCTCAAATTTTATCCTAAAGTGTGGTTGTGTTTCTAAACATTTGACTAAACTTTGGTCTAAAATATCATTCTTGGTCCGCATAGGTCCCATAATATTTTAGGGTTTATTTCATTGAATTAACATAATAAATGCAAGGTCTCATTATTAAAATTTAGATTATAACATTTTACCCTAATTTTTTGTCATATTTATTAATACAATAAAACCTTAGGTTAAAAAACATTTTACTTGGTCCTTTTATTATTAAAGGTCCCCTTTTATAATGATCTAGACTTAGCTTAAATACTTTAGCCTAAATTTTATATCCTATTTATTAATAGGAAATAAACCATAGTATAAATTCTTTAACCTAAGTTATTATATGTCCCCATGCTAACTTAAACATTGTGCACCTTGGCAACATCTACGGCTCGCATGTGATCAGAAGAACATTATCAAATAGAGAGATATATTTATGGAATATTCAATGAAACATTTGAGGACCCACATTTCTACCACATATTGAATGCATGTTAACTAATGGAGCTAACAAGGTGAAAAGTCTAGGAATCCTCATGGTATTTCCAAGTGGTGTAACCATGGAGCCTAATATAAATAATGACCAATGGCATACAACTCATAGGATCAAGATCAATGGATCACATTGATCTATGCAAGATGATCCAAAAAAGTGAGACCAAATAGGATTTCCAAAGGGCAATGATTAGTTTTTAAACATTAATAAATAAAGTGTCACGAAAGTGTCAATTAGATGCCACATAGATGCCACCTAAGCATAAAATGACAAAACTAAAGATATTTTGGTCACAAAAAGAAAAGGATAAAGGTAAAGGTATAAATCAAATCCAAGTCACCAAATTCACTTAAGTCTAAAAAATTGTCACCATTAAAGCCCAAAAAAGACTTGTAGATAAAACCTAGCACCTGTAAAGCCCTAAAATGATCTCAAATTAGCCATAATCAAACTAGAGAGAGCTCAATTATCATCTAAGCAAGTGTAGATTAATCTAGAGGAAATTTTTAGACCACTATGGGCAATTTATAAATTTCACAGTCATGGTAGCATGGAAGCAACATAGAGATGACACATAGTTATACTTAACCATAGATTTAGAAGGAAGGGTCTTTAAGGATAAAATGTTTGATGTTGTGGTGTTGAACATTAAAGTTCCAAGATATTTTGGATAATTGAATAATTACAACCCATAACAAGGGAGGATGAGAAGATTTCATCCTTCAAGACAAGATATTATGACCTAGTTGCATTACATATGGTGAGCCTTCACCACGTAGTGGCAAAAATAGAGGTACTTCACTGTATAGATGTCCTTATTTTTAAAGATTTTAAAATTGAAAAAGATATTCTAATCAATGAATGTACTTGGAAATACCTTACCTGTGTGTCTCCCATTGATTTTAAGATGTATTATAATTTACCCAAGACCTAAGTATATATACCCACACTTAATGAATGGGCTAATAAAAATGACCTCAAAGCCATCCTGGTCCCATGGTTGTATTCTATAAACCATGTGATTTATGACCTTAGTGGAAACATTCCCATCATCTAATTCTGACATAGAATTAGGATGATAATGACATTGATGAATAGGCTATGTGTAAACCCCACTACCACTTATGTTGATAGTATTTGGGTACCCCTGGTATACTTTATGATTAAAAAGGATATCACCCCTCCCATTGGTAAAGTTATTAGCTCATGTTTATGTAGGTAAATCTACATATTTAGGAAAGGGTATAGGAAAAACTTATTTATGTTATCTTATCTCCTAGATGCCCTAATTTCCATAATTGAGATCCCCAAATTTAGGGGATGATCATCTAAAAAGACCTAGATAATGTCTCAATTCTATTCAAAGTTTCATATATTCAAGTATAGAGACCATATTTAGTTTATCTATGATTGGAGCTATCATGCCTTAAATGAGGGTATAATAGGGAACCCAATGCCAAGAGTCGACCCACTGGAAAATAAATCCATTGGGGACATCTAGTTTTATCTAGATTACATAATCATTAGGATTGATGGAACACAATACACTCCACTTAGACTTCCAGTTCATGTTCCAAACAAGTTGGCTAAGTTGGATGTCACATTCTAAATATGCAATGGCATAGATGGGTTTTGTAGAGGCAAAAGGAAAAGACTACTACATCCTCCACCCTTGGCTATTGGTAGAACCATCTTCCATCATTTGGATAACATTGAATATGTTTCTAGACATAGAGCATCTTTCAAGTTGTAACATGAATAATTGAGAGAGTGGGACCCCAATGATAGAGTTATGAAACATTTTAAGGCCAAATAGTAGATTTGACCTATGATCATCGACCAAGAGTCTATGACTAAATATAAACCAAGGCTACATCCTTCATAATAGTATTGGCAAGGTTCAATAAACATGGAATCAATCTAGAAGATAGATTGATGTGGGACAAGAAAGGAAGTGATGACATTTGGCAATTTGGTATAAGGTAATACCACTTGTTAGAAGGTCAATCCTCTCAACTTCCTCCCATGTATCCATAATCATATGTGGAAGTCCCAAAGCCTAAAGTACAAGCTGAGCAAAGGATTGAAAAAATAATACCTAGGGAGGGGACATAATCTTGAGCCCATCCCAATGAACTAGGATATTCAATTGAGTAAATTGATGTGGTGGCATTGGACTCAAGTGAGATAATGGAAGATGCATTATAGATGTTGTCCACTACTTATAAGTCTGATGAATAAGAAATATAAATGGAGAAACCCCAACCCCATGTTGAAGAGGTGGAGATAGAAAAAGGGAAGGAATTGTCTTTGATTTTAGTTCCCTTTGTTCCCCCATAAAAGAGAAAGGTTGAGCCTTCACTAGTTTCAGTACGACCTAAGAAGCCTAGACTAAGGTTCACTCACCCTTTAAATGAGTTCAATGTCTGTAGTGAATAATATTTCTACAAAGACCAACCATCCCTAAATGGTTCATCTACATCAAGTTTCAAAATCTTCCTACTCTACAATATTCTTGGGCCTTGACCAAGTCAGTAAATGTAACTATCCATGATGAGATAAAACCATGGATAATTACCTTATAGAAGGAGAGAGAAAGAAAGATAACTATCCTTGGGGAGTCAAGTGTCACTCAAATGGTTTATCTTAGGGATTCAATTGGAATATAAATAGATACTCCAAATCCTCCTCAAATAACATGATCATCAATTGGATTCTAGTTCCATCTAGAAATTGCATGTTTGGAAAGGGTGACTAAAAGGAGAGCCATGGTTGTTGGTGAAGAATTCATTTTTTAGAATGTGGAACCATTTGTTGGTTTAACTCTATAAGGAGGTTAAAATTTGGGTAAATAACCCATATTTTAATAATATATACTTGAATTATCCTAATCTCAATTAGCCCAACTACAAAATGGAATCAAGGGCATGAAACAACAAATAGAGAACCTTTAGAAGCAAAAGGAAAATCTATAGAGGTGGGTTGTTTTATCTATCCCAAATACTATGATAGATATGTTTGAGTCATCCTTTTATGACATGTTTAATTCTTTAAGGATACCAAAGGCAAGAAAAGGTATATTAGGGAAGTAAGATGCAGTATCTAAGGGTTTAATTACTCAATGATAGATTTCAAAAGATAAGATGAAGGATTTAATTATCATCTTGACATGGGATAAAATTTGAGGTTTCAAGACCATCAACCTAGCCCATATAAACACAATCATGGGACTAATTATAAATAAAATTCATGGACTGAGCACATGGTTTAAGGGCTTTTAAATACTCCTCAAGGATGATAAAGAGTTACTAGATAGGATAGAATAGTTCCTTAAGACCATGATTGCTAAAAATACAACATGTAGATCCATGGGCATCCTTACATATGATGAATTTAAGAATAGGAACACTTTGATCATGTAAGAGGTAAAGAGAAAGATCCAAGGTAGGTCTAGGATTGATAATAATAGGGTCATGGATATGATCCTAATGATAGAAGAAAAGATTGCCAAGGTGAGGAACATTAAAGAAGTCTCGGAGAGAAATAACAGGGACTTTGAAGACTTAGTTGAGAAAGAGGATGAACTCTTCCTTGAAACTACAGTTAATTTTAAATTTATTGATGAGAAACATTATAAGGTAGTAAGTATACAATATTAGAACCAAGGGACTTCATCAGCACACAGTCCACTAGTTAGTTAGGAATATTATCTTTTATTTGAACATTGTAAATTTTGAAAATAGGATATTTTTTCATAAAGGCATGTACATTTTGTTAGCACATTTTCATATGGGTCATTTCATTTTGGAAAGTCTAGTGTATTCTAAAAACTTTATAGAAAGTATAGATATCCTTTGCATTTGTACACTTGTAATTTAATGAAACTCACTGACATACTTCCTTGTTTCTATAAAATGAGTATTTTATATTGTAAAGGGGAGGGAATTTTGAGCCAAAAGTTGTATAATTTTTAGATATTAATGCAAGCAATGAATTCTAAAAAGATTATCTAAATTTATTTACATCATTTTCTATATGGTTTCTCTCTTAATTATTTGTTCTAAATATTAGATTTTCATAGTTCTTTTGAATTCTTGGCACGTACCTTTTGAATGTAGAATTGTTAACTTATGAATATGCTAGGTTACATAAAGGTTCCTTGGTTTATTTCATTTTATTTACTTTGCATTTTTAGATGTGTATTAGATATCTACTTAAAGGAGTAAATATTTAATGTGGTTCTTATTTGCATTGTTTCTTATTGATTTGGTCTTAGGTTTTTTTACTTCATATATTAATTTTAAGTGCATGCCTTTAAAAAACTTGAAATTTGTCATGATGTCTGAGATGAAGATCAACAACACTTTTCTTCTCTACCTTACCCTACATTTTTACTTCTTTTTTAACTAGGTCACTTTAGTTTAAATATCATTGTAAATGTTCACATAGATTAGTCTTTAGACTTAGAAATGAGCATAATTTATCTTAATTACCATACATCATCATTTAGACAAATATTTTTTTATCCATGATGGCTCCCAATCACCAACTAATATAGATATTGTGGAACTATTTGTTTGCTCTACCATTATTTTATCATAGGTAACTAGATCACAACAACCTACTACTCATGCTTTAAATTCCTTGATTTCTAAAATGAGAAGTTTTATTTAAACACTAAAAAAACCTATGGTACACATTTAGGAATCAAAAAAATTCTTATCTCTTATACCAACCATTATTATCCTGATGATCATGCCTTCTATACTATGAAAAAACCTCTAAACATTATATTATCCTTCATTACCAATTTTAGACTTGTACATATTTTATAGCTCCTAAACACTTGTGCCTTAAATAGATAATTGAATTTATTCAAGTTTATAACTTTCATACAAAGTGTCTAGTGCCTAAAATTCAAACATATTTTAAAAATAAACATATTCTAAAAGTCAACCTAAGTACATTTATGCAAGATATTTACAAAATGGATTGGTATATATATAATATCAACCCTCATTAATTCCTCACATGGAAATGCCTAGAAATTAAATACAACTCTTAAGTTAATATACCAAGAAGCACTAAATCAAGCATTCAAGTGAAAAAACTTGCCATATTCTTCCCTGTTTCCATATTAGTCATAGGATCAATATTTACACAAGTATTAAGCATTCAAGGAGAATCATAAGATCCATATTTTCCAAGTTAAAATAAAGGTCCTTACTTGTATTTTATTATCACACATTGCATCATTTTGCACACATAAGCCAACGTGTAGGGGATAATGTTAACCCCAACAATTAGATAATTACCAAAAATGTGTATGCTTTCACACTTTAGGTGGAATTCATCACCACTATCCAATAGGCACATGTAATCTAAGCCACATAACCAACACATGCCTCAAATGAAATTTCCCATAAAGTAGATGTCAAGTATCAATATTGTGTCACTGCATGCTACACAACAAAGTGGTAGAACGTAGGGAAAAGAAACCACCTAGACATAGTAACCATAGGGAAAATTATGGGTGAAATGGATAGGTAGATTCACTATCTATAGATACTAACATATAGATATTATGGTATGAAAGTGGATGGTATGGTATTTTCCCTTGATCTAAGTTGAAATTTCAAATATGGTTTTACAATAAAAGCTCAAGGAGGAAAAGATTACAAAAGAGAGAAATATACAACAAAGATCAAGAGCTAGAAATCCGTAGTCTAACAAAGTAGGGAAGAACACTACTATTATACTAAAATAGGGAGAGATAATAACTCTAACTAATCTCTATATTTTAGAGTGAGATAACCTCATGTACTAAATATAATAATATACCCTTTTATACAATAATTATTGAATATAATAAGAAGACAATTTTCTATACTTGTTTATTAGATGTCATACAATAATATTTTTGTGTGCTCCCTATTCTAACTAAAAATATCCCTTATCCACTCCTTCTCAAACCTACTCTCCAATTACATGTAACTAACATGAGCCTAGAGTAAATATTTTGTTTCTTTGCACCTTAGGTGAGATCATAGGGGTTTTACCCCTTGCATGATATGTCAATGTGAGAACTAGTTAAAGAATGAAATGGCACCATGTCTATTAGTGCTACTAAAAGCATAGTTTCACCCCCACCAATCAAACTCATGTCATCTCTCATCAAAAAAGTTATAATTTTAATAGTGAAGAGGTAGGAGTCACTATGTACACTTAGGGTGAGAAAGGTGCCCCAAATCAAAAAGGAAGGTATAGCTAAGGCCATTACTTATTTGAAGTTGTTTGAGAAAAAAATATCAAGGATTTTTTGAATGATTAGAAAACTACTTAATAACACAAGACCAAGCCCCTCACATATCGTCACCTTAGAAGTTGTCAGTATTCATTGACTTAGTTTTTGGGGACTCAGGAACCATGTTAATAATGAATTTGTCACCATTGTGTAATAAATCTCCTTTATCCATTTTCCTTCTACCCATCTTATTTGATAGAAGAAATATTTTGGGTAATAATATGTGCTTAAACCTTAATATTTAGTTAAATGAGTTGAGTGGGAAATTTATTTATATAGTTACCATGATAGATGTCTAATTATTTATCATGAGGTTAATATCACTTTAAAATTAGAAAATGTGTATTTACACCACCAAAAATAAAGTTTATGTTATCACCTAAACAGACACATTTCAAATGAAAAAATGTGATAAATGGTTAGATGCATATTCTAATGTGGGTAGGAGATGGTTCTAAGAATAAAAGTGAATAAAGTCATCTATTAAATATGTATGAATAAAAATAGCATAGAAGATAATGTGGGGAAGTACATAAAAGAGAGAAAAACATGCAAGAAAAAAGGATAATATTGATCAAGTTACAGATTTGAATAGGAATGGATAGGTGTCATGTTAATACACAAATAATAAGGTACAAGTAGTTAGTTAACTTGATGGAGATAAATTATGGCAACTAAACTAATGTACAGTATGACTAACATGATCTAGGGCTGAATATAGATTTATTACTATTAGAGCTGAGTGATGGAGGATATGACTTAATAATATAAAGAAAAGGGTGTGAAGTATTTATGAATGTGAAATATTAGCCACCTATTAAGAATTTTAATTTGAATCATGATTTAGATATGCTATTATATGCCTAGTCAGACATAAGTGACACTATGGATAGTTGCCAACCAATCATCTAGACCAGTTGGTCACTCTTTTTGCACTTATAAATATGAATGGTTCAGATGGCCCATGATACCAATTATAAATTAGGAGTGAAATTAGAAGAGACAACTAAGATATTTAAAAGGTAGTCTTAAGAAAATTTATACTAGAGAGATTAGATAAAGCCAAGAAAAGATAAAGGAGGAAGCAATAAATCAAACTAAGTGGGTTGAAGCTATGGACGTTGGATAGGAGGAACCATAACAAAGGAATTAAATATTCCATTATACCCTATAGATGTGACTTCATTGATTTCAAGGAGGCTATATAATGGAATATCCACCTTCTATCAAGATACCACAAGAGAATTAGAGATCTACATGTAGCAAGAGGAGAAAGAAGGAGCATCAGTTGAAGGAAAGAGTAGAGTGAAATATGACTCATCACAAAGTCATGGACATCCATAAAGTGTGGATGGGTAGAAGATAGTTATCACCAAAGAATATCTGAATGAATTAGAAGGAACATACACATGGATAAGATCTAAAGTAGTGGAGATGATGGATCAAAGTTGGTGACTAAAAATGCATAATGTAGGAAGATAATTGTGTCATGACCCAAGGATGTATATAATGGTGTTTTGAAACTAGAGGAACTATGGAATTCAAGGGGAAGATTAGGTGGTGATCTAAAGAAATAATACTAGACAAATCTTCATTACCAATACAAATAGAATTTAGTTAGACTCTTTAGGAGCTAATAGGAAATACCTAGGGGTTGGGGCTGGGTAAGATGAAATAGGACACCCCCAAAAAAAAATTTATCTTAAGTGAAACCCTAATGTAAAACTGTGAGGGATATGTACCTATTTAGATGTATGTAGATATATTTCCCTCTCTAAATCTATCTACTTGAATACTTGGTACCCTAGGCAAATGACACCAATCCAAATGATGTTGGGAGAAATATCAAAGAACTCAAAATCATGGGGTAGAATATACCTTCATATAAGGATTTTCAAAATAAGGTTGTTGATAAGTGCAACATGTTAAGTAGGTGACAAGTAAGTGATGAGTATTCCTTCAAAGGGAATGAAAAGATGAAATAATCAAGCCCTAGTATAGGAATGGTATAGTTTGGATGCCTAGATCATTTACACTACCTTGAAAAAAAATATTCTAGCCAAAGGAAAGAAATATATTGGGTGGGAGAAGAAATGGGAAGGTGCACATAAATGCCACTAAAAAATGAAAACATATCAAGAGTTGTGAATAAAATGACTTGTAAAACTGTGTAACTCTAGATGAAGTAGTTATTTATGATAAAACTTTGAGGCTAGTAGAGTTTAATAAGGAGAGAAATTAGAAGGAAAACCCATTGTTCATGAATGGACAACTGGTTTAGTGTGGGGTGATATTGACCCCCTAAATTGGATAAGTAACAAACAAACATGCATTTTCACACTTTAGGTAGAATTTAACACCATAAGCTAATAGGCATGCCAATAAAAACCACATAAATTACACTCATACCTTTAATTTAATTTATATCAAAGTAAATGTTAGTTATTAAGATCGTGTCAATGCATGTTACACAAAAAAAGTGGTAAGGCCTAGGGAAAATTAGCCACATAGACCCATGAACCATAGGGGAGATTATGATAGAATAAAAAAGTGGATTAGTTGGCTATGGATATTAAAATAGAGTTATTATGGTACAAATTCATATGGAATGGTAGTTATCCTTGAGATAATTTGGTAAATAAATTATGGGTTTGGTAGCAAAGGCTCGAGGAGGAGAGTAAAAGAGAAAATGGTGAATAGTAAAGAGTGAGAACTAGTGAGCCTTAGCCCAGTGAAGTAGGGTAGATAAATATTATTAGATTGAAAAAGGGGAGGAAAGGGATCCTTATGGAACCTTGACACCATGATCCCACTAACCCATTTTTCCCACAGTCACTCCAAGGGTGAAGAGATAAAGTTTGATCATTTCAAAAAAAGTGACAACCTATGATGCAATCTGAATATATTAAAAGAAAGGAAATGTAAAACCCATAAGGTTTTAGTTTTTAATATCTAGATCCAATAAATATTTTATACATGAAACTTGGATTAGGGTTAGACACCTACTTTGACACAACTATCCATATCTCACACAAGCATTTGAGGCCACATAAATAATATTTATAAAATCTAATGATTGTTCTAGACTCATCTTCTAGTCTACTTCTAACCTTTTCCATATCATACCTACATATACATAGTAAATTAGCAAAGTATCATTTTTTTCAAATTAATTGAAATATATATCAATAGTTGTATTTTACTATTTTAATAGTCTTAGTTGTGCAAATTCAAAATATTATTTGTCTATGTTTTCTATTAATTGTCTTTGTTATTAAACTATTTCACCACCTTTGTGTAAAAATATAATTTAATCCCCTTAACCCTAGATAACCACACATATCTAAATTTTGAGTTAAACATTTCATGAACCCTAGGTGAAGATATAAATGAATATGTCTAAAGGTAAAAGAAAATGTTGGCTAAAATGACAAAGTAAATGGCATATAAATAGCTTCAAGACAATTCCAAAAAAGTTTGCTTACCTCATTACATGAGTCCATTATTTTCAAAAAGTTAAATCTTAGGATGACTTATGCCAGATTGTTAGATATCATGAAATGAAACTTATTTCATTGAACAAGATTAAGTATGTAGCAAACACACTGACTACATCCAAAATCAAGTTTCATATCAAACTAAGCTATAAGGTAAAACCTATAGAACCTAAAAAGGAAACAACTACAATTGTTAATGTAGTGTCACAATAACCTAATCGTCTTGTCTTATCTAATGCACCAAGGAGATAATGTACATGATTGACTAAATATCTAGCTTCACTACTTAAGAAGCTTATAGATTTTCATATCATATCTCTTCCTCCTCCCATAGATGTTGTTATGAATAGACCACTACCTCATGGATATGATTTGAATGCTTATTGTGACTATCACTAGGGCCCTGGGCATTCTAATAATGATGTTATAACTTAACACATAAGATCCAACACCTTCTTGATAACTAATAACTTACATTTGATGATCCTCCTAGAGATTCAGGGTCATAACCTAGTGACCATCATAACCAAAATATGTTTATTGATCCATTATAAGATCATTCTTAGAAGAACCTAGAATTAAACATGGCACATAATGCACATCCTCCTCCACCACATTATGGTCACCCATTAGTGTAAGGATACTTTTTGATCCAAAGTAATTAGTTTGTTATTTTTATTTTGTTTATTATGGGTTGGTTCACCCATTGGTTGGTTTTTATAACCAACTCTTTTCATAAGCTTTTAAGCTTACCATTGTACATAAATAAAATTATTGCATTTTGTCAAAAAAAAAAATTGTATCATTCCTCTATTCCTGGATATTAGTGATATTAGAGCCATAAAAAAAACATTTTAAAGGAGGAGAGAAGATTTGTACTGCACTTCAAATATATTGAAATAAAGAATATTTTCAAGAACTAATTTTTGTTGTATTATTAAGAGGAAAGGTAACTTATAAGTCTTATATGGTTCTGCCTAAGACAAATAACATACATGCACAACACAACAAAAGAAATTTCAAGAAATAGCAATATAATGAATACTTTAAAGTGGTGATCTACTAAACATGGTCTAAATATCCATAAATCCCACAAACATTGAGCTAATATTCTTTTCACACAACCCAATGTCTTTTCAGACTTTAAGCCAAAACTTTTTCACATAGCCATAACTACCAATTTTATAGCAAATAAAAAATAATAGAGATATCTCACATTTTTTTTACAAGCTAAAGTGTTCAAAGTATTTAATCCTACAATCTAGCAGTGCCCAAGTTAAAGCATTCACTAGTAGTGAAAGATTATGAAAGAATAGACAACCTACTAAGTACAAAATTTCATCAGCATAAACCTATATGACACAACATAGCATGGTTAATTTGCATTAGCATGGCCCAACCAAAGGGTGGTGAACCCCAGATGAAGTTCCAATTAATGGTGTAATCCTATAGGGTGTAATGTATTATTATTATTATTATTATTATTATTATTATTATTATTATTATTATTATTATTATTATTATTATTATTATTATTATCATTATTATTATTATTATTATTATTATTATTATTATTATTATTATTATTATTATTATTATTATTATTATTATTATTATTTGTTTTGATTTATAGTGGCTTCCATTTAGTAAAAAGAGGAGCATGAATTTACATGAAGTGAAAAACTTAGATGTATATTTAATTTTTTCACATTTTGAAGACACATATATTATATAAGGTTCTACCAATATGTTCTTTAATTGATTGATGGGAAGATGGTTATACAAACTTTTGTAAGTCACTTACAATAGAGAAGGTCAAGGGTTCAAAAACCCATTCAAATTTAAAAATATATATATATTTTTGACCTTATTTTGTATTAAATTTTTAAATATTAGAGAAATAGGGGTATAACAAGAGTTATAAGGAGTGATTTTTTTTCAATTCCCAGGAATCTCTTGTAATCGAAAGCTATTTTGAAGGTAAAGGAAAAACCTTAATAGCATTCCTTATTTTTTTATTTAGGTATCATGGCTAAAATTGAGTTTGATTAATGAAAATGGATGCTTAACTCCTAAAAACTATAAGGAATGGTCAATGAACATGGAAAATACACTAATCTTCAATGACTTTTGGGAATTAGTTGAAAAGCAACCAACAATGCCCACCGATCCCACAAAGCTTACATAGCTTCAAAAATGTGATAAGCATGCCTTTACTTTATTGAAATTAACTTGTAGTGCACAAGTCATAATTCACATAGAGACGATCAAGTCTGAAGCTTGGAAAGCATGAAAAGCTCTAAAATATTTATATGATAAACAACCTACTTACAAGAAAATTAATCTTCTTATGCAGTTTATCAACACTAAACTAATAAATAATGAAGATGTTTAAAAATATGTATCATGAATTAAGAATTTGAAACAATAATATGGCACTACTGGTGGGAAAATTGATGATGAAATGCTCATTTCTATTGTTTTGAATGGCCTTAGATCTAGCTATAGGAACTTTCTAGAAATGTTACAGCTTATTGATAAGCTTAACAAATATAATTTTGATTCCATTTGTGAATTACTCACTCAACAAGAGTGATAATTTGAAAATAATAAATAACATCCTATCGAGGAGGCCCACTATACCAAAATAGGTAATCCATTATATGAGCATAATATAAATCATTCTTTGAAGCACTTTTCAAGATAGAAACATTCTCCACATCATAGTTCCAAACATATGAATCATTCTATACATATGGATCATTTTGGTTCTCTAAAACATAGACATCATTCTAGTTCTCCAAAACATAGACATCACTCTAGTTCTCAGAAGCATGAGCATCACCATAAACATTCACATGGACACAAGCACAAGCTTAGACATTCTTATTCATGTGTCTATTCCTCCTCTAATTCTAATGGATGTGAGAGAATATACTATAATTTTGGTGGCATAGGACATCTATCTAAACAATTCCCCTCTAATCAAAGGTCCTCTCGACATTGATATAAGGTATAAGCAAACATTGTTGGTCACTTCAATCACTCTAGTCACTCTTATGGCTATTTTTCTACATATTTTTTTGATAGATGGGATGAATATGAAGTCATTTTATCCTTAGCTAATGAATATATATTTTGACATGATAACACACCAATCTTGTGTGACCTACTAGGCTCAAGAATGGGATTTGATGTAGTAGCATTTTTTAGCTTGTGTAATTTGCTTTCATAGATCTACTGTGGATATGATCTTTGATGTGGATCATTTACTGTTTTATACTTGGTTAATTTTTTACATGGATTCTCACTTCTTATTTGATAAGGGGAGAATATATTTCATATTGGATTTAGATCAATCACTGGTGGCTATGGTATGAGTCAACATTGATTTTCTAACATTGTTAGTTCTGAGAAAAGGCCTATAGGAGATGTTGGTGATTGATGAGCATCAGTTTGATATGTGCCATATATAGCACTTGGTAAATCACTTGTTGTATGGATTCTATGTGAGGATCAATGTATTTGGATAGAGTTTAATCTTGTTCTAATTCAATAAAGAGATGATCAAAGTGTTGATCAGTCTAGGATGCATGTTTTACCAGTTGTAATTACAATAGAGTCTACTTGGATGACTCACAATTCATTGCTTCAGTCTTTCTATACCCCTTTGGATCACTGGGGAGTTTTTGGGATATTTTTCTATCCAAATTAATTATATATATTATGGGTTGGTTCACCCATTGGTTGGTTTTTATAATCAACTTTTTCCATAAGATTTTAAACACAACATTTTATAGAAATAAAATTATTTTATTTTCCTAAATATTTTTTATATCATTCCTCTATTCTTGGATATCAATTAGATGGGATTATTAGTAATTATACATGTGATATAGCTCATATGATTCATATGCCCCTATTACATTTAACTATATTAAGATTGTGGATGATGAATTAGATCTAAATTCAATATTTATTCAAGCATACCTTGATCACTAGCCTATTCCTAGTGTTATGATTATAATGGTGCTATAAAAAGTGTTCACAACAAAAAATTACTTATACATTTAGGATATACACATAATGATTTTTACCCTTTGACCAAACTGGTCAGAGCATTGATGGGACCTCATAGCATGTCCTTGGTGGGATTAACTTACCTTTATAAGTTGGATCAACATAGGTGGTCACTACCTTCTTAGTTATAACATACATGAGAGTATTTGATTTGTTATTAGGATGACCTTGGATACATAAAATACATGTAGTACCATCCATAAGTCATGGTTGTATTAAATACATTCATACCAATAGATTAGTCATAATTCTTGGAGTTCCATATGAAAATATAATTAAACAAGAGAATTTTATTCCAAGATATCTAATTATAAAACCTATGAATGTTAATTATATATTAAATTTTAAACAATGGGTAATCAAATTTGATAGGTGGCCTATACTCAAGTGACCATTACATCAGAGATACACAATGGATTCTATGGAATCTTCATCTACTACTATACAATATAATTAGATATATATAGCAATTCCATGTTCCTATTTTTGTTACTTAAAATACACTATAAAGCACAAAATATGGGTTATATGACCCTTTACTCCTCCTAATACCTTTTTGAGGTCTTTGAGTCCTATGATACATACACAAAGCATCACAAAGCCTATAATACTAAATATTACACTTATACATGTTCACTAGCATTATCACCAATTTGATATACTATAATTATTATTTAAATAACTTACATATGAGCATCCCTTATATGAAATAATTGGATAGACTTCACCTTTTTCAAATATTCCAAAAAAATACAAAAGCATTCAAATAAAATTTTAAAAAATACCAAAAATCATCATGTTCCTAGTTTTACTATTTACTATAATTATATTTTTCTCCATGTTAGTATATATCATATCATTCATTTAATATATACACATATATTTCATGCTTCATTTGATTTTGATACATGCATACCCAAACACATAATATATACACATACAGATGTCAAGCCTTCCCTTCACTCATGTCATAAGTACATTAGGGAAATATATTTCTTTGATAATGATAAACCAAGGTTATATTATTCTATGATCACTTCCCATTATCACATTTGAGCTTATATATTTAAAAATTCCTATATCCATGCTTATAACTTTCACATTGTACTTGATATGCTATATACTTCAAATTTTTCAAATACATGTTTAGGAGCTAGTATGTTATGTTTATGTTGGTTTCCTATATTTAATGATTTCATTTATGTGATTCCTTGAGAGTGTTCACTACTTGTTATTATATTTCATTATATGGATTTTTTGATCATTTGAATATACTTCATTTATTATGGGTCTCATGCCTTTGCTTTCCTATTTAGACATTTGAATATATCATTTTATGTTGTATGTGGATGTTTGAATATGTCATTTCTATGATTTTTGGACATTTGACTACATCATGTCCCTTTAGTTGTGACAAATTTTAACATGCCCCTTGTATGAGGTCCCCTTGGACCATTTAATTTTACTTTGATTTTGAGTGATCTTGTGTGTGTGATTGATTTCTTATTTATCTTATATTATTACTCTCTAGACATTGCCATGATCTACATTATGCATATTAGGACTTGATGTGATCACATATTATGTGCCTCAATTCTATATCTACCTATACATGTTCTTCATATATGTTACATGATCCATACACAATGTATACAATTCTATTATCCTTTTTATGTAAGGTAACTACCAAATTATACTTCACCTCACCTTAAAAGGGGGGTATATCAATGGGTCCATGTCATTGAGGCATGACTTCCACATTCAATAATTTTAGATTAAAATGTGGGCTTATAAAAAAGGTATGACCTCCACACTTATTCAATATTCAACATCTCTAAATTATAGTGGGGGCATGTTATGGAAACATGTTCTCCACATTTACACTAGTTCTCAAATTCTCCAAATTCAGTTGGGGTGTGTTATAAAACATGTCTTCCACATTAACATTGATTTCAAAATCATGAGATTTATCATTTATATTATTTAAATACATATTTTTGGTAGAATTATATACATTGGTATTGTTATTATACCTATATTCTAGCTTGAGATCTATATGAAGTGCACATGCCCTACAATGGGCATTTTCAATAGTAAAAAAAATGATTTCTAGATTTAAAATACTAATATAGACTATTATCATACCCAAGATGTATTATTATGGATGTTTATTGAGGCAATCTACCACATATTGTAACTCACCTTTAGACCAAGGTTGGGGGCATGTGTCCTCCAATATATATATATATATATATATATATATATATATATATATATATATATATAACTTTAGAATTTTCCTAATCTCAGCTTCAATGCTTCATAATGATGCATTCATTCAAATAAAAGGGATGATTTTAGATAATTTGGACTTATCTATAGTCCAACTAAAAGACAAATATCAATAATTCAAAATTTTATAATTTTAAATTATCTCCAATCTATGCATGTAACTTCTACAAAACCCAAAAACTATTCATTTTAAAAGATTATATCATATCCAATTTAGAAACATAAGTCCAAATTATCTCAAATAGTCCTTTAAATTTTTTAAAAGTAAATATCATTACATTGAAACATAGGTGTACTCCTAACCTTTATCTTTATACTTCCAATAATTTTGAATTGTTTAAATTTTAGACTTCATACATTGATTATATACTATAACATTATCTTGGTTGCATGTGAGTCACCAACAAATCACTCAATTTGGGCTCATGTAAAGATAAGGTGTGTTATATACACCCATGTATGCATTTATTTCTTTTGAACTAGAAATTTCAATACTATATTAAATGTGGGGATGTAGATATTAAAATATAATTTTATATAATACCTCAATCTTGTACACTTGGAAAATACCTATCATGAATGCACCTTTCAGTTCTAGACTTTCCCATTTCCAAAATAATTATGTTCACTAAGTATTTGTGCCTAAATTGCTTATCTCTTAGCCTAGCCATTTTTATTATAATGAATAGGCCTTATATATGGTTCAAAATATCTTTTAATGTCATTTATACCTATTTTATATCTCCCTTGACAATTGTGTCCTAGGTAGACACCTGCATTGACACAAGTGTCCACTTTTCCTATAATGTGTCCAGTTCCCAAAATTTATCCAAATCTATTAAATAAATATATTCTAAAGGTCATACTAAATGATTTAATTAGACATATTTCTAAAATGTATTAATATATATACTATATTAACCCTCATTCATTCCTCACCTAAAAACACCTAGAAATCATTACAACTAACAAGGCAATATACCAAGAAGCACTCAATCAATCATTCAAGTGAGAAAATATTCCCTATTCATCCCTATTTACATATTAGTCATAGGAGTATTATTAACATAGGTCTAAATCATATGAAGAGTATCAATGAGCCATATTTTCTATTTATAAGATAGGTAATGCATGTCTTTCTTTATTGCACATTGCATCCTTGTGCACACATAAGCCAACATGTAGGGGAGAACTACATAAGTCTAGGGCCCTCTTTAAATTATTGGATATATAGGTAGTTCCTATTGATAGAGTGTTACTTTGGGTATTTTGAAACCATGATCCCACTAATCCATTTTTAACATAGTCACTCCAAGGGTGAAGATCTAGGGTTTAATCATATAATAAAGAGAAACATCTTGTGCACCTGATCTGAATACATCAAAATAAATGAGATAAATAACCTAGAAGGATCTAGTTGGTCACATATAAACCCACTTAGTATTTATACATGAAAATTTTGGTAGGGTTAAACACTTGAATCGATGTAAATGTCTAGATCTAATGCAAGAATCTAAGGCCATAGAACTAATATTTATAGAATTTGATGACTTTTCAGGGTCACCTTCCAGTCCACTTCTTTCATATTCTATATTAGACATTCATGTACATAATAAATCAATTAAGTATCTTTTATTTGTAATTCATTGAAATATCTATCAATAGTTATACTTTAATTATTTTAACAATCTTAGTTGTTTAATTTCATAATACTATTTATCTAAGTTTTTTTTATTAATTGACCTACTTATTAGGTCAGTTCACCACCTTTGTGTAAAAATCTAATCTAGTCTCCTTAACCCTGGATAACCACACATATCCAAATTTAGGGTTAAACATTATGAATCTAAAATATTGGGATAATATAGATTAGAAGGAAAATATTTCAATCAGTTGAATCTTTCAAATTCAGTTTTTTAATGTCTCTAGAGAATCCATTGATAAGGACCTTTGGTATTAGTTACGAACTTTGTGTCAGACAAAGTCTATAGTGAACAAATTTTTTATTGGTATGAAACCATATTCTTTAAGGATGAATGATTGTAACCCAATGACACAACATTTGAATGTGTTTAACATCATAAGTCAATTAATTCTAATAAACATTAAAATGGATGAAGAATAAAATTGTATTAATTTATTATGTTCTTTTCATACATGGGATAATATTTTAATGGCCATTAGTAGCATTGTGTATACATTAAATCTTGAGGATAAAGTCTTAATTCTATTATCAAATTAAATGAGATGAACATGCATGAGGATTGTAAAATAAATAATATCTTATTTATGATATGTCAACTCCAAGAAATATATAAAAAAACAATTTAATGTGCTCACAATCAAATTCAATATGAAAAATGAAACAACCAATAATAATTGTGACAAAATGTTATAACTATTATAAAACTAGTAATTTTAAGAATCAATATAAATATTAAGAGTTTGAATAGGGTTAGTCATCTAAAAATTCTCATTCCATAGAAAAGAAGACTTAGGATATGTATACTTAATATATTCAAGTAAACATGTATGTCATGATGCATGGTTGATTGACTCAAGTGCTTCATTAATATAAATTTCCATAAGGATTGGTTGCATGAATATGAAAATATTAATGGAGTTGATGTTTTATCAAGAGAGAAATTGGCATATAAAATCATACGATGAGTAAGATTCAAGTTGGTATTCAATAATGGAAGATTAAAACACTCCATAATGTTCTACACATTCAAATTTTATCTATAAACTTGATTTTTGTAAGCAATATGAATGATATGGGTGTGAAATTAGTATTTAATAATTATCATTTTAATATTTTTCATGGATAAATTCTAATGAAAATTTTATTTTTCACTTGATATTTTTTTAGGATTGGGGCAAACATTATAAGTTATGGATGTAATAACATTGTTGTTAATTAGATCAACAATGAGTCAGATCAAACCCTTATATTACTTAGATAAAATATAATGCTTATGCATCAGAGGATGGGACATATTATAAATAAATACCTTAAATTATTACAAATCTAAAGGTATAATTGAACTAATTTTCTATTGTCCTCTAGATTTTTATTTATGTAAGAATTGTGTATATGGTATGTAGACTCAAGTAAATTTACTCAGTAGTGATATAAGAGTAGATGTTATTTTTCAATTAATAAATAGTTATGTGTTCTAAACTATGAAGGTTCCATCATTAGGAAAATATTTGTATTATGTTTTTTTAGATGATTTCATGAGGAAAACTTGGGTATATGTCATCTAGAATAAATTTGGGGTTTTTATGTAAATTCAAGGAATTTGAGTATCTTGTAAAAAACTAGAGAGAGAATAAGATAAATATTTTCAGAATTGATATTGATGGAGTGTATTTCTAAAATAAATTTAAGTAGTTTTTTAATTAGTTTGGAATAACAAAGAAACATAAAGATCCATCTATACCATAATGTAATAGAGTTGTAGAGATAATGAACAAGACTATAATGGATAAGGATATAAATATACTTAGAGGTGTAAGCTTATAAAGTAAATTTTGGGATAAGTAAAAACTAATTGTTACAAAATAAATTTTGGGATAAAGAAGTAACAACTATTTGTTACCTAATCATGCAATCACCTGCATCATCCCTTACTAATAAAACTCCATGGGAATCATGTACTAATAATAAACCCTATATTTTACATCTTATAGTTTTATTTTGTGATGCTTATGTGTATATTATAAAGGGAAAAAACTAAGGTGAATAATAAATTAGATATGTGTATTTTTATTAGATACAACAATGGTGTAAAAAGATATAATATTTAATACCCAAAAATAAAGAAGACATTTTACATTCATAATGTATTTTTTATAGAAGTTAATGAGGTTTCCTTAGTAGGAAGGTAAACCAAAAGAAGAACCAAAAAAGGTACAAGTTGAATTAGAGAAGGAAGAATTTGTGTCTAAAAAAAACAAATGTAAGAAGGTTAACTAAAAAAGAATTTGTTTTAGGAAGATTCAGATGAACCATAACTAGAATAATTTTAAAATTTAGTCTTGAGAAGATTATATTGAACTAGAATGAAACTAGAAAGTTATAGTCCACCTAATTTCTATTCTACATATTTTTTATTAGTTTTATCAGTTACTAATGAAGATATTAATACTATGATGGAGGGTTATGATTAAAAATTAAAAAAATGTTTTGAATAAGTCCATGAATGAATAAATGGATATCTTGGATAAAAATAAAACATGAGACTTTTTTAATTTTATTACTGGTAGAAAGTTTGTTGACTAAAAATGGGTGTTTAAGAAGAAGTTCAGTGTAGAAGGAAAAATGGAGAATTATAAATCTAACTTGGTAGTAAAGGGATTTTCCTAAGGTGAAGGACTTGATTTCACTAATATTTTTTCCTTTATGTTAAGTTAACTTATATTATATTTATTTTGGCTATCACTATTACTTTCATTCTTGAAATCGAATAGATGGTTGTAAGGAAAACATTTCTATATGGATTTGTTGAGGAAGATATCGACATGGTTAATCCATAAATTTTTAAATTTAAAAGGAAAAGAGGACTTGGTTGAATAATTTTATTTGTGTCTTGAAACCATGACCAAGGATGTAGACATAAAAGTTTGACAATTATGTGTTGGAACTTGGATTTGTAAAAAGTAAACTTCATCACTATGTGTATTTTAAAAAGGTTTGAAATAACTTTTTTATATCATAGTTATGTATTTATATGAAATGTTAATTTTTAATAACAAGGAGATGAAAAATTAGGTAAAATTCCAATTTGATCTAAAGGATCTAGGTTGTTCAAAATTTAATTCAAGCACTGACATTATAATGGATCAACCAAATAGGAAAATTGTGGTTAAATCAAAGATAATATATTGAAATGATATTAAAAATGTTTAAAATTCATAAATTTAAACCTACAAGTACTCCCTTTCTTTTGTTTTAAAACCCATGGTTTGTACCCATTCTTTTTTAATACCTACTTTGATGGCTTTGTATTTGTATACCTACAAATACTCACACATGCATTAGGTAAATTTTAAATATTAAGTTCCTTATTGTGTTATAAATGGTTGACTTCATGAAATAAGAAATAAGAGTGTTATTTAGTGATTTCCCTAAAAGGATTTTACCAAGTGAAAATATTATATATTGTGTGTATGTACATTTTTCCCCTTTTTATAGCTTAAAATTTTGTTGGCATTAATTTCCTTGCATAATATCATTAGTTTATTTATCTTAATTCAGGAAAATATTAGAGCATTGATTCATATTTATTATTTTATTCCATTATTTTAAGTATATCCTCCTTGTAAAATACTCTCTTATTAGAAATCAAGGGGGGGGGGGGGGGGGGGGGGGGGGGAATACTTATTGTATAAAGTTTTTGATGTGGCCTTGCATTTCACTTATTGTTTTAGCTAGGGTGGCTAGGATTCTTTCACATTTTTGTGTAGACTCATATTAATTTATAACACTAATGGCCCTCTAAGTTAAATAAAACATGTCAATGATACATATTAATATAAAATTATTGGTGGGAAGGGTATAAATTCATTTCTTAAATATTGAAGCCTCTAAGGAAGTAGAACCAATTCCAACTTAAAATAGGTATACACCTTTTCTCTCATTGTGTGTGTTTTTTTTTTTTTTTGCTACAACATCATCTACAAATGTTAAGGTCTATTATAGGATAGTTATTCCTTGAATTATTTTTTCTTAGTAGGACCTTCATACATAATTATTAGAATCCAAGGAAATGTCCTTATTTTCTATCTCTTTTATTTTAATTTTGGTTTCCATGAGTTGTTTATTAAATTTTATGATTGTAAGCTCATTGGAATTTGATTGGGTTATCATGTAGCCTCGTAGCCTCTAATTATTCATATTTCTCCAAACTTTTGGATTTTATTTATTCATTATTTACATTTTAATTTTATTTATACACCTTATATTTATTATTCTTATCTTTTATAACCACTTTTAGGCGATTAATTATAATCACCTTTACTGCTTGGTCCATTAATTAGACTATATCCTTAAGTAGATCATTCTTAAAATTCACATAGACATTTAAATTAGAGTTGTATGAGTCATTTTATATTCATTATTATATGTGGAGGGGACATTAACCCTAGATGAAATGTTTTGGCCTTTATATAATACTAACCCAATAACATATAACCAAAAGTGTTTGTTTCCATATTTATTTATTGATGTTGGAAATATTATATGGCCTTAGCCTGTAAGTCTTTTAATTTTTTGAAAGATTCATGGCCATGACCATTATATTACCTATATGGACCATTATTGAAACATATTGGGCTGGGTATGGATGGGTGAAAGGAGTAATAAGATAATAAATGGTAGAATATGGGAGGGAAAGGGAAGAAGTGAGAGTTAGGGAGAGAATATTCATATGAGATAGTGTGTGAGAGATAACATGGGAGATTTTAAATATATGGTGGGAGGTTTGAATGAAATTATCTCCATTAGTAAATTAGAAGTGAAGAGGTATGTTTTTAATTGGGAATGATATATAGGTTCCTAAGTATATATAATGTGTGGTGGGTTGTGACATGTACACTTAAGGAAATGACACTTGACATAAACATAGATACATGATTAAAACAAATTAAAATGATTTTTATAAGAGATAACAAAATGTTACGCATGATAGAAAAATATGTAATGTTAAATAAAATTGGACTTACCATAGTAGTGGATCTTGTAGATGGGAAGGGATTTGAATCTTGACTTTGTGGTTTATCCTCTTTGTTCTCGTAGACTTTGGGTTTATTCAATCCTTAAGGAGAAATATTTCTAATATCCTCAACATTTTCACCTTTTGATCAAGGGTCATTACGAGATGAGGGATATTGAATGCATCATGAAGTATTTTCCATCATAAAATAATATCTATATAATAGTCTACAAACTAATTGACTTATAAATAAAACTCATCTCAATTGGAATACATGATCATATAAAAGCATATTGATCAACATATAGGATTCAACTTCATCATCTTCTTGGCCCTTGTCATTTTAGATAGTTAAACTAGGTAGATCACTACCTACATCAATAACCTTTTGGGTTTATTATTATTTTTTAAATATGTTTTAACTAATTTTGGATTTGGTGGTCTAAATAATCTAAAACATTGAGTCTAATTAAGATTGTATAATTTATATCTAATTTAATCAAATATGAATGTAACATATGAGTGCAATTAATTAATTTATTATAATTTATAATTTATTTAAATTACATTAAAGATAGGTTACTTAGCTTGTTTGAGTTTTTCATGGTCTATGATAGTTTATAATTGTCAAAAAGGCTCTATAGGGGTTTTATGTTGACTCAAATTAGGAAATAGAATATGAATCCTATTAAGATGAGTCTAGGACTACTTGGATGTTTGTGGAAATCATGTATGACTTATATATATATATATATATATATATATGATTTATCTAGGATATCTTCATAGTTATGAATTATTTTAGATGAGTGTTCATGTGTCTTCAAATTGCTCATGTGTATTTAGATTTATTTGAACTTACGTGAATAACATTTTTCCTTATCTTTGCCTCAAAACCCTATATTTCACCCTTGATACCAAAGTGACTTGGAAAAATGGGTTAGGAAGGATAGGTTGAACTTATCTCAACTATCCCTCATTGAGTGGATAAGTATTACCTTTTTTATAATAGTCTAAATATGGCTCAAACCAGATGTATTTTTCACATCTAATTTTGTGTGTGCAATCAGTGTGAAACTAACATGATGTTAAATCATGTGTATGTATTTTGACACTTTAAAACCTAATATTAAACATGCAATGGTATTCATACTTGTCTTAGGTCATGTTCCTTTTATTTATTTCATATTTTCTCTCACCATGTAGATGTTTTCTAGTGATAGATGTTTTCTAGATACATGTTAGATAAGAACAAGATTAGGATTGATATGTTTGTATAGTTGACTCTTTGGGTAATTTATCTTTAAAATGACATGTGAAAATGTATGAGCTGACCCATATTAATGATTTTAATCTATAAAAATATATATTAAAGAGTGTGTGGAAAATTTTGGCCAATGCAAATGACTCTAATAATCAAATCTATCTAATTATGGCCATAGGTGTCAAAAAAGTAGGAAACAATGATCCAATATTAGGATACAATCTAAGAAAGATATTATGTTATTTTTTAAGAGACCATGAAATGGAAATTTTAGAAGGTTTGGCCCATAGATAAAATAATTATAAAGAGATAGTGTGAGCAAGAGTTAGTTATGTATAACCTGATGATGATAGTGTAGTGGTGAGTGAATTGAGTGACTGAAGTAGGAGGTCTTAGGGTCCATTTCTTGGGATGACCACTCTCTAGAGTCATTCCCATACTAAAATATGATGGTTTATTCATGAGAAATATCCACCATGTAATGGTATAATGACTTGGTGTTCAATGTGATAGGGTTTGACATGTGGCTTGAAACTTATGTTCAATATGATAAAGAAAAGTTCAAAGTTTATGGTTAGGGATACTGTTCACTACTAATTTGGAGATTCTAGTTTTAAAAATGATAGTGGTTCTGGGTCTTTTTCAATAATCTTATTACCCCAAAAATTCAATATTTGGTGATAGTATATGGTGGTATGGACTGTGATGAAAAAAAAAGATCATCTTTCCCCCACCATTAGGGTTATCCTTAGACCAGAATTTTTTACTTCACTCAGCTAGGTTAGAAACAAAACCTTGCACTCACCTGTCAATTAGCCTAGGTTGAAAGAGCATGCAAGGGGCTTGGGTTGAAAGGATGGGTACTCAAAATTAGTGACAAGTGTGGGGGAAGTTATGTTCAATGTAGGGGAAGTTGGGGTGAGAGGATATTGAAGGAAGGTGATTGTGAGGGGTGGTGGACAATGTCTAGGGTAGTCGTATATCCCTTGCAAGGAAGATTTTATTGCATTTGGTTATACTTTTGATCATTTGGATTTTCATGGTAAATAACCAAGGGCCTTAGGTGATAAAAAGGCTTCACCTATAGTATTTTTTTAGGAGACACTAAAGGAAATGATCTAAAGTGAGGATTGGTATGTAGAAAGGGGTTTAGTGTGCAGGTTTGACAAGTTCTAGCCTACCCTTCCTTGCCTACATTAGTGGATGTCCAATTTATGGTGGCCATTTCTATAAGTTATTTTATAATTATATCCATGTGCTAAAGGTCTTTTATTATATTTTTGTATTCTCTTGTAGACTATAATAATATTTTACAGACTAAATCTTGGATCCTTGATCATCATATCCTTCTTATGAATCCCTAGTTTCAAATATTTAATCCTTCATCTAAAAACCTCTCATAAAGACCCATATGGGTGCATATGCATTATCTTCCTCTCTAATGTTTGGTAAAAATATAGGTTGGAAGATATTGGGAAAATCTTGGGGGAATTTCTAGAAAATGATGTTTCTTCTTTGAATTTTCCCCACACAACCTTTATCAGGGTTCTTATTTCTCTAGATATTTCCTAAGACTTACCTGAAATGTTTGAGTTGAAAATTAAAGACAAATGTTGGTCTCAAACCCTTGATTATGAGGGTCTTGCCTTTAGGTATTGGAAGTTCTTCAAAATTGATCATCTTTCTAATTCAGGCCAAATTTTAAAGTAGAAAGTGGCCTCGTTGTGATAGAAGGATGCAAGTGAAGATTTTTAAATTATTTTTCTAGAAAATGATCCTATTTTATCATTAGAAGTGGTTATAAAGGTCCTTGAGGAGGAGGAATCAAAATCAGCTTTGGTCAATTTGGTATCAACATCTCAATTTTTGAAAGATGTTGGATCAGTTATTATTAATAATAAGGTTTTAGATAGTATTAATAAGGCTTATAAGATCTCATCTGTTGATAGTTGTATCTCTCCAAATCTGGATTCAAGTTCTTTGAGTAAATCAAAAGAATGGATGGTAATAATAAATAAGAAAAAAGGTGGTTACATACCTAATTATCCATCTAGGATACTTCACTCACACAACAAATTAAATAAGGGTGAAACGTAGTATATTTTAGTTTTATTCCTTTATAATTTTTTATCTTTAATGTTAAAGTTGAAGTATTTTCTATACTTTATGTTTGTTAATTTTGATTGAAGTATGTTGGTCAGATGCCTTGATGGTTTTATCATTAATCTAAGTCTTTTTGGTTTTTTTTAGTAAATTTGATAATAAGAAGGGGCCCTATAAACCCTTAAAGCGATCTAAAAAAGTGTCATTTATGTACACAAAAGTCATGTATATTAAATTTTGGTCAAAACTAGCATTTTTTAAGTGTCTAATACTAAATATGAGTGTATATATTTTATCCCCTTTTATTTTAGTAATGGAAGTGTTATAGTAAGAGTATATATAGATATACCTAAGTTTAATTGTGATGGGTGTGTTCAAGTAGGTGCTAAATGTTAAGTTTTCTCCAAGCAAAATCTATAATAAAACATGAAAAAAATGACTCATGATAAATTTTGAATTAAAAAATTGTACATCTTTGAAAGTGAAATAACAAGGAACAAATAACTTGTATGTACATAAACCATATTGGCTTATAGAGACAATAAATAATGGGGTGATTATGCCTCATGGATATGTCAGTGTTAAAACCATGGGTTGAGTATGCATTAACGATCATTAGAGATGGAGAAGTGATTATAACTTAAGTCATGTAGAACCTCAACTAGACTACTCATTAAATTTTATGATAAGTATACACACCATGGGTTATAATAAACTTAAGTAAAAACTTAGTATAACCTACATATCTAAGTATGTTTTATGAATCATCTATTCCAAATAGATTTTATGATCTACTTTGAGTATCTAAATATAATTATGTAGAAAAAGAGTGAATTATTTTTTATAATTTATCATAAATACCATAAATATTCCCCCAATATAATATAAGTTTTAATATGAGTAATTGATACAGAGGAAACTTCAATTTAACACTCGCTTATCTTTAGCTCATAATTTGACAAAGGCTCATAAGCATAAATTCTCAATACATGATTCATAATTTATTGATGATTTGAAGGTTCTTATGATTATCTCCCTACTCAAACAAGTCCTCTTTAAACTCTTACCCAATCCACATAACATCTTAGTACAATACTATTATCACTCTTTACTTCTTATTTGTATTCAAGCTTTTTTGTAGCATTTTTTAACATTTTTCAATTGTATGGTCAAAAAAAGATTGTTATTGAGGAAATGAAGTGGTTTTATAACACCATATATTTAATTCATTCTCTCCAAGAGTTTTATTTTCCCAACTCAACTGAAATATGCACTTTATAGACCTTAACTAGACCTAATTAGGTCTCTACACCCCTGTTACACACATAGTCACCTTATTGTATACTATGTCATACCATAAAAAAATATAAAACTTAAAAATTATTATTGAAATTTAAAATCTAATTGATCACCAAATTTCATAACCTTTTGATGGTAAAATCTCTCTCAATGTCAATTTTAGTTTCTGAACCCTAATATAGGGTTTGCAATGACTCTATCTACTTGAGAGACAATATTTTATTGGTTCAAGATTTTATTTAGGTTTAAAATAATTTTATTATTTTATTAAGGTCTATATAATCCACATACACATTTTTTAATTCATTTTTTTCCTCTTTGACACCTTTATATGTCAATTTACACAAGTTTTGGTTCGACTATGTGTGAGGTCACAATCTCCTACATGGTCTGATCACAATACCTCATTAAATATATATCCAAAATGATTTTAAACTACATAAATTTAATAAAATTTAATAAATAACTTACCAATAAAAAATTTGTTTCATCCAACCTTCCATATAATCTTTCTTGCTATTGATGCATACTCAATCTTTTGTTTTGAACACAGAACACAGGATATCTACAATTAGTTATCCAAAACTAAGAAAAATTTTAATAATTTTCTTAGATTTAGAGTTAATTCCTTATAAAATCCATCATAATGTATCTTTAATAATTATTCAATTAATTTTATATGTCCTATATTACCTCAAATGATTCTTGATTCCTTCCAAGAACATTGAAAGAGACTCCCAACTATCCTAATTCCTATCATAATTATTAGAATGACTTAACATGTGATTAAAGTAGATAGTGAAGTAACATTAACCAATTTTAGATCCTATATAAAATATTACATCATTTAATATCTTTCAAACATTACTAAGAACCTAAGACTTATAAGAAAATTCAAAAATTTAAATTAGTGAAATTGGTGGGAAAATGCCAATTTCAATTTCTAACCTCTCTAAACAAAATTTGACACTTGGAGAAGATTATAAAGTGTATTTTATGACTCATAAATCCTTATAAAAATATAATTATCCTATATGAACCCTAGACAACTCGATCAAGCCAAAATTTAGAAACAAAACAAGACTAATATCATCCTTAGAAGGATGCTACTACATTATACTACTAAGGAGAAAAAATAACTTTCCATGAAAGTTAAATTGATCCATTATAGATGATTTATTTTTAAATATTTCTCAACATATCTCTTCCTTACTTTTGATCTTTATTGCATGGCCTCTTGGATCCCAGGGCCTTCTAGTGGAATGTAGACCTCATTGTTTCTTGACTAACGCTATATTGTCTCCTCCTTTAAGGTTATCTTTCTTTATATTTTTCTCCAAGATGATCACCTTCAGTATTTGGTTATTTTCCTAAAATAAATGTACACATGAAATAAATAAGTTAAACATAACAACCTCTTTCTTGTATTAAAAGGAATGCATACTCTTGCACTCTCATGGTTATCTATTCTTTGGTTAAATCTATTATCTTTTAGGCTACACCTTATTGTTCTATCTAGCTATGGACTACCTCCTTCTTAAAATTTACATATTTTTTTCTATGTGATGTTCATGTATCACTTCCATGATCAAATTATTTTTCCCACTTTTTAAATTGCTAGGCATTGAGTTCTCTAAAGCAAGTGCTCTCAACATACTGGTCTTTCCAACAAATTCTTCCAAATATTGCACACTTCTTATCAATGATAGATGATTAGAAAACTCTATGAACAAATTTTCTAAGTGATATTTTGATAAGAGATGAGTTTAAAAAGACAAATTAGACCCTTTATTATCTATAACACCCATTTATTGAGGTTCACATAATGTATTACTCACCTCATCATGTTTTTCTGGTTCTAGAAACTCTTTCCTGCATGCAATCAATACTTTAGATATATTTTCAAATAATGCATTATCCTCTCTCATTTTTTTATAAAATTATAATAAACCTTATTCCTATTGTCACTTTTACTTAATTGATTATTTCTTGTTATCAATGTTGCAACTACTTTCTTTTGGCAAATACTCTTTCTCACTAGACACCATCATTGTAGTTTGTACCTCTTTCCATGCTTGACTATCCCATAAGGGAATTAGTGTATGTTTGGTATCATCCCTATAAATAGTGTATGTTTTATCCATAACATCATTAATATCTCCTATATCATACTACCATGGTCTCCCAAGTATGTTATGGAAAACATCAATAGGAATCACATCACACAAAACTTTATCTTTATACCCACCAATCTACAAGTCTACATGGCATTGCTCACTAACTAGGACTTGATAATTTATTTAAATCCAAGAGACATGGTAAGTATTAGGATGAATTTTTATATCTAATCCTAACTTATATACCGTCATATAATATACAAGGTTTTTTTTAATATCATTGTCAACTATAACTTTACAACATTTACCTTTACTTTTACACATAGTCTTAAATAAAGTATTTCTTTGTGGTGGTTCTTTATCTTTATGAATGGAATTAAATATAAATATCATCATTATAAAAATCTCTACTATTTAAGGTTATTCAAAATATTTTGGTAATAAATCCACACTTTCCTTTTCTAGTTGAACTACTTGGTTCCTGATTTCACTCAAAGAGCTACCAATTTGAATATATTATAGACATTCATAAGATCTATGTAATAAAAAATTATTGCATTTGAAGAATTTAAATATAAACACATTGTATCCTCTTAATTTTCCATAATATATTCCACATATGAATCCATAACCACCTCTACTATATTTACTTTTACTTTTAGAACTGTTGCCAACTTCCTTACTATGAATTTGCCATTGATTTCTATTGCCTAGTTATGTTCTTCCTTCTTGTTGACCTCTACCTCTATAACTCCTACCTCTCCATCTATTTTTTTGGATTTTACTTCTATTAAACTTTTTATCTACCTTAAATACATATTTATATGCCTTTTCTATTGTCCTTGGAGATAAAATGTTGATTTCATCTTTAATGTTAAACTTCAATCCATTAATGTACGTGGTAATCTTTTTAGCATCCTTCTCTATGTGTCCTGATATGATAGTTAGTTTTTAGAATTATTATGTGTATTCTTTCATTAACATGTATTTTTGTCTTATATTTTTCATCCTCCTAAATAATTTGGTTTGATAATCTTAATTCATGAATTTGCCCTTCAACTTGGCCACCATTATATCCCATGACCTTATCTTTTATTTTCCCCTAATTTTTATTTATTCTAGTACTCCATCCCACCATATGGATGCATGAACCTTAAATTTTCAATACAAACTTTACCATTTTTTCCTCATTCATCTCTTATAGTTAAATTATTTATCCATTGATTTTACCCAATAAATCAATTCTTTAACATTGAGACTACACTCATACATTGGCACCTCTAATTTTGGATTTGATGTCACTTCTATAACTAATATGATGAATATTTCCTCCACTTTAACTTTCTCTCCTTATTTTTATTCTTATTATTGAGTAACATCATCCTCTCATTCACTCATATCACCTCTATTCATCTCTCTTCTCTAAGCCAATTCCATAGCTTGTAATCTGGTCTGCAAGTTTCTCACCTCAACCACTAATGCATCATCTGCATGCAACCTTATTTGACATATTTATGCTCCATGTAATATATATTCCATTTTTATTACTATATTTTCAATATATCCTAAGTTCTAATACCAACATTATGTAGAGGAAACTTTAATTCAACACTCACTTGTCTTGTATCAACTAGCTCATAATTTGACAAAGGCTCATAAGCATAATTACTCAATAAATGATTCAAAGTTTATTGATACTTTTAAGTTTATTATGATCATATCCATACTAAAACAAGTCCTCTTTTAACTCCTAACCAATCCATAAAACATCTTAGTATAACTCTATGATCACTCTTTACTTCTCTTTATTCAAGCCTTCTTGTAGCGTTTTTTAACCTTTTTCAATTATATTCTCAAATGGAGAACTATATTAAGAAAATAAATTGGTTTTATAACACCCTATATTCAATTAATTCTCTCTATAAATTTTCTTTCCCAAACTCAAATCAAATATGCCTTTTCTAGACCTTAACTAGACCTAATTAAGTCTCTACACCCCTACTACACACATAGTCACCTTATTTTGTACTTTATCATAATATACCAAAATAAAAATCTCAAAATTTATCAAGAAAATTTAAAATCTAAATGATCACCAAATTTCATAATTTTATGACAATAAAATCTCTCTTAATGGTGATTTTAGTTTCTAAACCCTAATACAGAATTTGCACTAACTCTATCTACCTGAGAGAGAATATTTTATTGGTTCAATATTTTATTTAGGTTTTAAATCTTTATGTTGATTTATTATGGTATTTACAATCCATGTACACCTTTCTCAATTAATTATTTTCCTCTTTGACACATCCTTAGGTCAATTTACACAAGTTTTGGTTTGATTGTGTGTGAGGACATAGTCTCCTATAGGGTATGAACATAATACCTCATTAAATATATATCCAAAAAGATTATAATCTACATAAATAAACTTGATACAATTGAATAAATATCTTAACAATAATAAAAAATTTTCAACCAACCTTCTATAGAATATTTCTATTTATTGATATATACTCAGTCTTTTGTTTTGAACATAGAACATAAGAATATAGGGTATACACAGTTATCCAAAATTGAGAAAAAATTTATTAATTTTCTTGGAGTTAGTATTAATTCCTTATTTAATCCATTAAAATTTCTCTTGAATAATAATTTAACAATTTTTATATGTCTTATATTACCTCTAATGGTTCTTGACTCCTTCTAAGAATGTTGAAAGAGACTCCCAACTATCCTAATTCCTATCATAACTATTAAAATGACTCAACATTTAAATTAAGTATATAATAAAGTAAACTTAACCCATTTGAGAGCCTATATAAAATATTACATCATTTAATCTCCTTGAAACATCACTGAGAACCTAAGACTTGACAAGAAAATTCAAAAATTCAAATTAGTGAAATTGGTAGAAAAATGCCAATTTCAAATTCTAACCTTTCTAAACAAACTTTGATGCTTGGACAAGATTATCAAGTGTATGTTATGAGTCCTAAATCCCTTAGAAATATATAATAAACCTATGTGACACTTATATAAATTTATCAATCCAAAATTAAGCAACAAAATAAAACTACTATCATCCTTAGAAGGATGCTCCTACATCAACAATATAACCTACATGAAAATATCATAATATTTATGAATGATTTGCATATATTTTTGATGTATACCCAACCTAATAAAAATGGAAATCTAAAACACTTAATTTTTGTAATAATATCAGAGAATACATTAATTTTTATTCATACTCATATCTAATATCTAAAATATGCCCCCAATATGTGTCAAGTATGTCATAATCTACATAAACCTATAATAATCTATGTAAACATATGATAATATAAAATAATATGTGCCTAAAATATAAAATTTTCATCACCAAATCATAAATATAATTTTTTAAAGGACTTAATATTAATAAAATCCCATTATATATGTCCATATTTGGAAATGAGGAATATAGCTTGTGAATTACTCATTTCAAAATAGAAAAGTTATACACATCATGTTATATGGAAAAATATACAAGCATGTAAAAAATGTGCTAACATGATTATATTATGTCATCATATTAAAATTATATCATCAAATAATATATGAAACATGTATCCTAAGGCATACAATTGTCATATAAAGATAGATAAAATAATAAGGTATGTAGAGTAAAGTAAACATATCAATGAGAAAAGTAAAACTAAGTAATAACTATGTAGAATATGCATGATATGTATCATGGCACCACACATAACTATAATAATGTGTGATATGTATTATGAAATGATAATCTTAATAAAATATCCTAGATAGAACCACACAAAGAACATGTATTCACAAAGTCATAAAGTCACACACAATGTCATGGCCTTAACAGACACAAGAAAAGTAACACACATGATAACACATAATGTCACATAGAGTAAGAGTCATGCATAAATAGAGTCATTTAATTAACACATGGAGTAAGAATCATCCATAAACAAAGTCAAACAATGAACATGTAAATTAATATTCAAATAGAAAGAGATACCTAATGTATAGTCAATGTCATATAGAGTCAGATTAAAAATAAAAGGTTAGACAATGTAATATAAATCAATAATAACACCTTGTGACAATCAAAATAAAAAAACATACATATGAAAATAAATTACAATCTACATAATAAATGTATGTCATCATGACATATAAAAAAATAGTTTCCAGATAAATGAAAATCTTAGTATGAGTACGAATGATCCATAGGTAGTCATTGTAAAATATCTCAATATGCTCAATGGAAATAGTCCTATAAAAATGTAACATGTATAAAGTGTACTAAGATTCCCCAAGTGTAATGATTCCCCAACTATAGGAAAGGTATTCCCTTGGCATAGGAATGCCCTGCATCTATATGTCCATGTTATATATAACACATATGTCCTACATCTCACTCGTGTATGTTGTGAAACATATGCACTATGAGAAATTGAATATATTATATCCATCTATGATAAAGCATAAATAAAATCATGAAAACAAGTAATACATGTCATGTGTAGGTCTTGGTTTTTTATTTTATAAATATTTTTACTTATTTATGATTTTGAAATATTTTAATGTTTCTGTAGTTTTCATTTTTTAATCTAAGTTATAAATAATGATAACTATTGATCCTATTAGGGTAATGCTCTGACATAGGTATCGGGTCAATCATATAAAATTTTAACCATCATGGTTAATCAATAATACATGTATTTATATTCAAATCTAATAAGTAATTTGATGTTGTAAAATATCCATCATGGTCATTATAAACCTTATGATTTTGCATATGTTATATAACTCTAGTCATCATAGTTTTCTATTAATTTTATTGTATAATATGATAATGTGCATGTGTTAATTTTGAAATATGTGAAGTATCCTAAATCACTAGATTAGTATGTGATAAAATATGTAATACATTCCTAACTAGGATATATATCTAATGCAATGGACATTGAGTATTGGTCTCCTAGGAAAATAAATTACTTTTGTCAAACCTACCTACATATAATGAACCTATATAAGCTATATAATGGTGTATCCTTCCAAGTTCAGCCAAGGTAAATGGATATGATAACCAAATATGTATTATTATGGCTGAAGGTGTCCAAAATATAGGAAACAAGAATAGTCTGAATAAGATAATAAGTTTTTCAAGTAGAGACTAGGGAAATCCTATGTATTTATAATGGAAATTTTGTAAGGTTGGGCCCATAGATAAGAGAATGGATTAGATATAGTGTAATAAAGATCTAGTTATTTATGAACAAGTCATGTGAAACAAATTTTGGTAAAAACTAATAATTTATAGATTTTTATACCGAATATGAATGTCTACATTAGAGTTTACAACTTTAATTTCTTGTATTTTCACCTTAAGATGTAATCTATTTTCTCTCTCTAACATTTTTTTTATTACTCAGTTGTTGATTCCTTTGGAGGAGTGTAAAAATATCCATAGTGAGTGGGCATTTACATAGTGCTACATTGGTTTCATGTACACTACTCGTAAGAGGCATTACCTTTGTCTTTTTTTAGATATGTTGCATTGAGAACCCAAAAACTTCATTAGTGAAAATTGAGACAAATAGGGTACTTGATGCACTATAGTTCCTAATCCTAATTTTCTTATTTGATAAGGGGATTTCTATGGAAAACAATCCATGTGAACCTAAACCACCACCTACATATCTCATCTTATTTACAAGTGTATCCCCCTTTCCATTAATATTTGTTTCAAAATAAAACACATAACTTTCATTTGGGGGATATGTTTTAAAAATAGGATGTAATTTACAATATGTTCTTCCAACTTACTTTTATTTTGTACCAAAAAATGGGTTTTAACCCATTTCCCCTCAAAATTGGTGTCCTCTTGGATCTCACAAAAAAAATATTTGATCAAATTTGACCATAAAAGTACACTATAATTATACCTTGCTCTTATTCAATCCCTGCTGCAATTTATTCCTTATCTCACTATTAGTCCTTGATGGAGGTCTTTTAATTATAATTATCTTAGTATAATTATCCCATGGTATTTTAAGAAGACTTTCTCTTTAACAAATTTCACTAGTAATTTTTGGGCCTTGGCTTCTACCCTATCCTCTCAAGGATTCTTATGTCACTCAAAGTATGGCATCTTCTAATAAACATAAAACAAATTTCACCATTTCCATTTTACATTTCAATATAAATAAATATTTGACCATATTTCCATGTATCATTATATTTCTAAAATTATAAATCATTTAGGTTTTTGTCTCAAACATGAGACACCTACCTTTACTTCAAGTGATTGAATGACAAACATAGGGAAGAAATTAAAAATATTTATTATTATTACCAACAACATAGGTTTGGTTAATGGCTTCTCCTTGGTATAGGAATTATATGTCAAAAATACTCTTTGATATATACTAGATAGTTGAATCCCTATAATATAAAAATAGTTCCATCGAGTAAGAAATACCAATCTCCATCCATTTTTCTTTGTAAAAAAATCTCATATGGGCCTTAAAATCTATAAACCCTTTATGTTGTAATATAGACAAAACGTACACCAAATTTTATTCAAAAGGTTTGATATGATTAATATATCTTGATGGTCAACATTTGTAGTCTTCTAATTTAAGAGGGAAATATTCCCAAGACTATGATGTGAAATAATAAAGGTCAAATATGCAAAGTAAATAAAATTCTTCAAGGCGTAATTATACCTTAACTCATTTTCCATAATATTGGAAATCAATTTTGAGAATCAAAAAAATTTTAATGTTTAGGGAAATAGAATTTGTGAGATAAAACAAACATTAGATTTGATAGGTGAAAATTCTACATAATCATCATTTCTAAAGACCTACATTCATGCTCAAAATATTTGGTGCATTATTATTAAATTAATTAATGGCCATTGGTAATCAATGATCCTTAAAAATTTGAACCTTTAACTCATGTTTGATAAACCCTATCTTATATTTTATCATGATATAAAATTTGTTTTCTCCATCAATTAAAACATTAACATAACTAGTTGTAACAAAAATATATTCATAATAACCTCATAGAATTTGTAACTATTTTTTCACCCTTCTCATTTTTTATGGACTTATTATTTTTTATACACATACTAATCTCATGATAGTTACCAACACATTCCTTGAGTAATTCATGGAAAATATGCAATTAATTTGGAATAATGTACCCTAAGTTGTAAGCCCAAAATTGTTTGCCATGTCTTTTACCCAAATTTGGATTAATTACTTAATCTAACTAAGATAGAAACTATTGAAATAATTTATATTGTCAAGTATAGTAATCAAACATATATCTAAATGTATAATATATAAATTAATTTGGAATGCAATATTTAAATTATGGAAATCACAATAAATGATGAGGTACATAATGGATCCCTATACTTTTTAGGATTGAAACGTGGAAATCTATAAATAGGATTAAGCTACTCAATAGAATTTATAGTTATTTAAGCATACCCAAACAATAATATCAATCTTAGGTCAGTAACATCTATCTATATATTTTTATCTAGATGGATTCTCCCCTAGATATTTTTCATTTATCTTTGATATAGGTAGGTACACCTACTTCTATTTTAAATATTTGTGTAATACTAATGTCTAATTACATGTGTGGTACACAGAAATCCCTCTCCTTCATTTGAAACCGTGGGCCTAATTGTGACCAAATAAAACCTATAAAATTTTGGGTAACTAACTTTGTTGACTCCAATCACCCTAGTGAATAATTGATTGCTACCTATGTATCTAATACTCTAAAGTGGGAAAATCAACCACAAATAAGTCTCCCCCTTAGTGTGAATGTGAAATTGTGATCATTATCTATATAAAAACACCTATTGATATGGATTTATATAATTTAAATGTTTACTCTTGACTTGGTTTGATGTGATTAAAACATGGTTGATGACTTCTCCTAGGGTTTGATTTAAAATTTATGAAAAATAGGGTAGTTTACTCAATTTGAAAATAGTGTATAGATTATTGATAGATAATTTCTAAATGTGAAATAATTATACACTTTATTTATATTTATAAGCATATATTTGGTTAATTTTCCATGCTAATAACACACTAGGAAAATTATTCAACCCATATAAATGATTTTAGTTTGAAAATTTACCATAGTTGGATGAAGGATAAAGCCATCAAATTTGAATGGTAACATCTGAACAATAACAACTAGATTTCACATTCTTATCCATTAGACATGAACATTAATCTAATGATATGAATATGTCTGAGTATTATATATTACTATTTTGGTATAGACTTGGAGAATTCCTAAGTGAGTGACAACAACTTGGAATCATTAGACCCATGAATAGCATGTGGATGTGAGATAATGATGAATTGGAGGCATATATGCACAAAAATAATGTAGAGTGAAGGTAGGTCAAAACTAACATTCCAAGTGTCTAAAAACATATTTTAGTGTTTACAAATGCCACATTTTATTATAGTATTGAAATTCAATATAAAAACTAGAGTAAAAGGATAAAAATATACCTGAGTGTTTACAACACAATATGTCTTCTAGAGAAGGTTCAAAATGTATAAATTTTGTCCTTAAAAACCTATAATGAATATGTAATATTTAGTGTTCATAGAGTGAAAATTGAAATCTGATCTATAACATAAATTTTATTTTTCTTAAGATCAAGGAATGAGTACAATTGTATGTTCATAAAATCATGTTGCATTTTTACTTTATTGTATATGAGGATTCCTTGTTGAATCATTGGATAATTTTTCCTCTTATTGAACCATTAGATAATTGGTGTTGATCAAAACCCAATTATATATATGCAATCCCATGAGTTGGTAAAATAGGTCCCAAACCTTATTTATAGGGAGTAACATTAATATTGTTGAGCATCACTACACTTCAAATGTACTAAGTCAAAAAACTAATCAAACTATGATAGCAAACCTCAAGATGGTAAGGTTGGAGCCATCTAATGGATTTGTTATGAATAATTCCAAGGTTTTTTACCATCATGAATCCTAAACATTATTTACCTCAAAAACATGAATCAACTATTGCATAATAATTTATAGATTCAGTATTGCTCACTACTCAATGACATTGAATTGTGTTTGAAGATAAATAACTAAATAGTGATCATTGAAAAATGTGTATATGTGAATGATCCAATATCATGCCTCACTAAATATGTGCCAACTAATAACTAAAATATCTTGGAGTGGGCCATAACAAGATATACTAAATAGGATCAAACACATAGAGAAAACTTGTATGGATTAGTGAAACCTGAAAAGAATAACTCAAAAGAGGAATAAACTTATCTTGATAATAAATAAAGTTTATTAAGAAGCATTAGCCAAAAATTACGTAGGAAGGTTCCTTATATAGGTGGAAAATACACAAGTCCCAACATCTTCATGCATGTGGGATTATTTTCCCTATAAGTACCTTTATCAAACCTAAGCATGCTTGACTAAACCATGTCGATAAAACCCAATGGAATAAAATTATACACCAACACCCCCCCCCACCTTACACATAGTTAGGTGGGTAGAAGAATTGGGTCCTAGAACAAAGGCCTAATGATTTACCAAAGTACATAGAGATGATCCCATAGAGGAGGAATAATATGGAGCTAATCAAAACCTAAGAAGAGCCTATAAATGAAGATAACTATCAGTGAAAAGTTTGGTGATTATATCATAAAGTTACTCTGTTGTATAAATTTATCAAAGATAAATGACATAATCATGAAGGAGTTCTCAAATTAAATGCATGTGAATATTGATATGCTTGGTCTGTTGATGGAGGACCTTATTCCTATGAATCTAGATTGTGCTTTGGTTGTTGTAGAAGATGATTTTTGGTCATCAAAATTGGATGTCAAACTCATTGAGAATCCATTCAAGCCAAATAGCCTCAGTGGAAACATTAATAGATTATTTGTATTTTACCTCTATAGAAGATAAATAAATAGCCTTTTACTTATTTATTAACTAGCTAATCAGACTTGAATTGAGCGAGAAATTATATCCTAAAGTATACTTGTGATTATTAATGTCTCCAACCCAATCTTAATTTATATAACCAATCATGTCGATGTTAATTCCCACTCCATAGTTAATATCAAAACTATGAGTACACTAAATTTAGTGGAGGGTCCTCTTAACTACTTTCTAGTGTAACACATATGGTTCCTACATGAGTCTAGAGACCATTCCCACCGCATATGAAAGGTTAGGTCTAGTGTGCATAATATAGATGTGACTACCAATAAGTTATCAATACAAGGTAGCATTGACCAAAGGAGGTGGGAAATCAACTTCAAGATTCACACAAAATAGAAAAGGAGTCATATCTAACTTATAGTTAGGCATGTTAAACCATGCAATAAAATCAAGAGCATACTTGGATTGTGAAATA
>JARHVA010003294.1:1665000-2069745 GCA_037957365.1 Torreya grandis | reverse complement strand
CAATGTTTTGGGTCACACTTTGTGAACCATCATTAGGGTGAGAATAAGAAAATAATGATCCATAATTGCAGACTTAGGTCCATTTATTCCATCAACGTCATGAAGAAAATACATGACAAGATATTAATATAATAATAATAAAAAGAGAATAAAATAAATAATAATAAAAATAGTGATAAAAAATAAATATTATGTAAATAAGATTCAGACTTAGGTCCATTTATTCTATTGTTTGAATCTTATTTACATAATGTTTATTTTTATCACTATTTTTATTATTATTTATTTTATTCTTTTTTCTACCATTATTATATTAATATATTTTCATGTAATTTCTTCCTGACATTAATGGAATAAACAAACCTAATTTTACAATTATGGATCATTCTTTTCTCATTCTCATCTTGATGATGGTTCACAAAGTGTGACTTGAAATGTTGATCTAAAAAAGTGCACACAGTTATATATAGAAGCATTCTAATGGACTATGGAAATAATATTACTCTAAAGGAAATGAGAGTTTATAAATACTTACCTTACTTACTAAATGAAGGATTGAAGCCTGATAATAATCCATGAAATCTATAGACACAATACAAGATTCAAGTGTGATATAAAATAAAAATAAAATATGGATAAAAAATTGAAACATATAAAGAATATGTACCATATGTGTGGTGAAGATCATACTAATTGGACCATTCCCTTAAGGGACTAAACTTGGTTCCAAGTTATATGTTTATACAAAATTATATAATGTTCTATAGAAGATATAATTATCATTAAATTGTTATTGATAAAATATTAATTTATAATATCCATGAAGGATAAAACACACACACACACACACACACACACACACACACACACACACACACACACACACACACACACACACACACACACACACACGACAAAAACACTAATGCAAAATATTATGTCAAAAATGGAAAACTTTTTAATCAAAATGGCTAGTTTGGGAACCAATATATTCTAAAAATTGCCAAAAACAATTCATTTGTGTCATTTGCTTCGAGGGAGAAATTTGATATTTGGATTATTGGTGACCATTTGAGTGTATAAGTAGTCATAAAAAAGAGAGTGATGAGAGGATGGTGAATATACCAATAGGAGGCAAAAATAGGCACAATCAGGTAGGTTTTTTTGCTAACTTTTCATTTTTGCCCAAAATTTGAGAATTTGTTCAAAATATAGTGAAATCTAGCCAAATTTGATTTTTTTACTTTGTGATCATTAGTGAGGTGATTAAGTTAAAAATTTTAATAATTTTTTAGAATTTACGTGATTTTTTAAAGGTTTTTTGAGCTTCAAGAGAAGACATGGATGGCTAGCAAAATCACTTCTCAAGTTGTGGAATTACTACCCTTTGTAGGGTGACAATTTCATAACCACCATGAGGAAATCATGGTATCGCTACCTTAATATGGTTAAAAAGATAAATAATGTTTTTAAAAATACCACCTTAGGTAAATTTTGTAACCACCATATGGAGGTTTCACAATTACTACCTACAAATAGGGGTGGTTCTACAAACATAGAAAAATGTTAATGTTTTTGATTTTTCTAGACTATGAGATTGATTTATTTGATTGAATGACTAACATATGGTCCCTTTAATTATTTTAGGGGGCCTATATTATATGGATAAAATCTTGAGAATAGGAGTGGCTCCCTTGAGTCCTAGATATTTGGACAATTAATGAGTTGGCCTTGCTCACTTGAGTGAGGATACTTCACATTACATAGGTGGGGATCACCCCCTCTTTTAGCCAATTTTTATGACTTACTGACATATTAAGAACCTAAATAGAACACCTTAATATTACCTTAGGCCTTAAGAGAGTGGACAATCAATATCTTAGATGTGTATATGATCACAAGTCTTCCTATAATTGGGAAATTAGTGTATATTCATGATGCTAATAGTCATCATGAGGGATATAGCTAGGTAGACCATTTTAGAGATTATAACACACCCACTATGGATGTAAAGTGTAGCATGAGACTTTACCATATTGAGAGCTAAATTATACCTACCTTGAGGAAGGCCATCATTGACATTCTTACCTCCTAATTAGTGGGGGACAAGGGTAGTGATAGGCTCTTGTAATCTAGTCATCGATCATGTGACATAGAAAGGAGAGAGGGCATCACTATGATTAGATCCAAGATATTTTTGCATGTAATTATAAGGATTTATATCAAGTGGCTCACCTAGGATCACTTTTTATTAGCCACCTAAATATCATTATGGGTTGGGTTTATAAGAGAATGATCCCCTACTAGAGCGGGGTACTGATTGGGGCACTAGGGGATATTAGGGTGATTAGATGGGAAAACATGGTGCATTTTTATGCTTTGCCTCAAACTATGGGGTAATTGATAATAGTAAATTATATTACCCTGGGTTACTAGTACATGGTAGGGCAATGGGCCAATGAATGGCTCTATCTTGTGATAGCTATTGGGGATACACAATTTGCTACAAGTCAAAACACAACTATTGGATCAAGTTGCCTAGTAGTTTGGTATTCCCTATGTGAAAAACTCACCATCCTTGAAGTTGTGTATATGGGGAATTTTGAGGTGAGGGATATGAGAATAGGAAGATTAGTATGGTACCTTCTAGTGAGACAGGTGGCCATCACTTGACTAACTCGATAGGCACCTATAGGAAGAGGAGGACATACCCAAGCTAGATAATAGTATATGAGTCCACCACTACCACCACTTCAACCAACACCACCACTAAACCATGCAAAATAGTAATAGTAGAAGTTGGGAGAGGGAGAGTATGATCCCCATTAGTATGTTAAGCTAGAGGAATATCTTGACATGGACAAGGAGGGGGATGCATAATATGAATTTGTTCTTGAGTGGCAAGAGGGAGATTTAGGTAAATTGTTATTTTTGTTCATTTGTGATTACAACTCCCATTTTTATTTTTTCTAGTTATTTAGTTATTTTCTCACATTCATTATATTTTATCATGTCATCTAGATCTAATTTTATCTTATGTACCTTATGATTGTAAACACTATGGGTGCACGGAGGAGGATGATTAGGGAAAATCTCATCAACCTATTTTAGTTAAGCACTAGCTAGATGTGAGACTAACTATTTATAGATTCTAGGATTCCTTTGGGGATTAGGCACCATACATATGTGTTTTCCATAATGTACCATGCTTTGGTGATGATGAAAACCTTGAGGATAGATAAAAACACTCTATTAGATAAGGTGAGGAAAGCAGAGGCCCTAATTGATACCTTGGAGGTGGGAGGAGGTAGCCAAACCTCTAATCATAAGACAGGGAAGAATGTATCAGAGGGAGGTTTAGGTATGGACCATTCTTATAGACAATAATTTATAGATAAGGAGGTAATATTAAAGGGAGTCATGAATAAGAGACATCACTGAAAATTGATCCCTAGACACTTTATCACCTTAGATCTATCTTAAAAGAGGAGGACAGATCCTTGAATCTTTTTATTATAGATCTTTTAGATATACCAATGTATATGCTTATTCTTATTAAGATGCATTAAGTCACATTGTGATGAGTCCATAAAATGACTCATTATTATTATAGTTTATGGCCTTAAATATGTCAAATGGTTGAGCATTGTATGTAATCTTGATATTTATAACTTGCATAAGGTAGAAAATATATGATTTTACCTATATAAACTTATGTAAAGTCTAAGTCTATATTATTTTCACTTTGTTCTAAAATTTGCATGTTCTAGGCTCCATTTTTTTTGACATGTACATGCAATTAAAGTATTAATATGAGTTTTTACAAGATTTTATAAAGACAAGGAGGATACAAGACAAAGAATGAAACATTTAAAACCTAGCTATGGATTTTGATATTCAAGCTACAGAGTTTGATAGTTAGCTATGGATTTCAATAATCAACTATGGATTTTGATAGTCAAGCTATGGATTTAGACAATAAGCTATAAATTGTACCAATTTTGCTATAGATTGACCCAATTTAATATATAATTTCTCATAGTACATTCTAAAGGGTTCAAATAGCTTCTCCAACATCTTCATGACAATCTAGAGAACTTTTTTCAACATTTCCATTTCTGTGCATGTATATAAATAAATGTCTATTTTTGGTAGTCTTTCATTTTGGGAGTTGCTACTCTAGGTTGTAATGATAAAGATATAAGATATGAGTATCAATATATGTAAATATTTTATTGATATAGTTAGGCATGACAATTTTTATCTATATACTCTTTAACTCCTTAAAGATCTCATTGCAACAACTTTCTATTCTAACTATATTACTAAATCTATCTAAAATATCTTCTATTTTCAAATCAATTAAGTTATTTCCTAGAATATAGGGATAAAAAGTTTCTTGGTATAGAATAAATAGATAGATCCATGATTGGATCTATAAATTTTATGCTTATATACAGATATTTTGTAATTTTGGTGATTTTCTAAAATACAAAGTACTACATAAGGTTCCTTTCTCAATCTATGTGTTGAAGAAATATCTTAAAGTTGAGTTAATTTAGATCTAGATCTGAGGGCAAGCAAGGGCCCACTCCTCAAATAAATATGAGATCTATTTGGTATTTATAACTTGGTTTTGTATTCCTTTCAATTAAATATGGATATAGATATATGTTTGTATAATTTAGATTGAAAACTTGTAAGGAAGATTGAATAGTTAATCTATTATTTATAGCATAAGCCTTTTTTTTATTCTTTCAAATTCTACAAATATAAATTTATGATTGATTTTAATCAGTGAGTGAAATTTGATATTATTTTAATTTTGTAAGAGTGATTTGAATAGGTTTATTTTGTAGTTGTGTGAAGCATTTCCAGATTCTATAAATTAGATTAGATTGAGTTATTTATGTTTTATACAAAGAGTGTTTCTTTCCAAACAATAGATTAGAAGTTAGAAGTAGACATAGATTAGCATAACATATAAAAATTATCAAAAATAAGTAATGTTAATCTAAAATAAATAAGTACCTCATTGTAAATAACTTTAGGCACCACCTTGGTAATAACATACACCAACATACATTGGTTAAATGAAGGGGTAATAATGACACCCATCATTTTTGGTGCCATTATCGAGGACCTCTTAGGTGTTAATAAGGTAAAACTTAGGCTAACAGTCTAAAAAACATAAAAATACAAAACAAAATAAAATCACTCTCTTTTCAAAATCAAGTATATAAGTAGGCCATGAGATTCATAGGGTATATTTATTCCAAAATATTTTGATACTTTATAGGAAAGAATCAAAATAGTCATAGATGAAATAGAGAGCTTGAAAAAATAGATAATAGAATATTTCAAAAATATCTCTAAAGGACCAGAAGAATCCTCTTCTATAATAGTTGAAAATGTAGACACTGAATGATCAAAATCCCATCCTCTCAATAGAACTTTATTTGACATGGGAGAAAATGTAGGCCAAGTGGAGAACCCTCATATAAATGCTCCTAAGAGTACCTTCTCTTATCCCATTATATTTGAAGATGATGAATGAACAATGAAAAATATTTCTCCAACCAGTTTTCCAACCTTTAGAGGTTTATCCACCAAAGACCCAGATCAATTTATTTTTGAGTTTAAGGTTCTCTGTCAGACTTATGATTACACCTTAGATAGCTAAAAGTGGAAAATTTTTCCTTCTACTTTGAAAGAAGGAGTAATGATGTGGTTCATGGGGCTAGGAGGGAACTCTATTCATACTTGGAGATAAATGGAAACAACATTTTTGGATAAATATAAATACTATTTTAGGGTTAAGGATAGGAAATAAGATTTTTTCAAAATCAAACAAAATGAAGATGAGAACCTTGAGGATTACCTAGATAAGTTTACCTTTACTCTCAATAGATGTGGTTCTGAGTTGCTTAAAGAAGTAATCAAAATTGTTTTCTTTAAGGGATTGGATGACTCTTCCAAGGATTCTTTGAATCTTATGGGGAAAGGAGAAATTACTAAACTAGATTTCTAAAAAATCACATGGTTAAGCACAAACTACTCTAGAACAAAACCTAATAATAAAAGAGGGAAAATGGGAAAATATAGTGATGTAAGCTATATCATGAAAGAGTTAGAAAAATTTAAAATAGAAATATTAGTCTAGTTTAATTCAACATTAGATGGATTACAGGCTAAGGCCAAATACAATACTAAACCATTAGAGATCTATTGCCCAAAATGTAGATTGAAACATGCACTTAGAGACTATCCTCTAGATAAAATTAGAATTTGTGAAATATGTGATGCTAAGGATCATGAAACAAAGAATTATATTAACCTCCCTAGTCTCAAGAGTTAGTTTAAATAGAATGCATAAGACATAGAAGAAATCAATTATATTCAAAGGTAAGGAAATACCTATCAACAAAATCAATAGTTTGGGTCAATAATTCCTAATCAACAATGGCATGCACATCCTCAAATGTGGGATGTACCACCATGGGGAACCCAAGAATGGATGCCAAAGTAGTGGATGATAACCCAACATTTTTAACAAACATGGATGCCACAAGGTCATCAATAGCCATGGACAAATCAACACTAGAATTTTGGTCAAAACTATAACTAACAACACTAAATAAGGTATCCAAAAAAATAACAACAACAAGAATTAATAGATCCCCAAGGAAATCAATAAACCCCTATAGAACAAATAGACCAACCTCAGCTACCTACTTAATAATCCAAAAAATAGATAGGTTTTTATAAATGAATAGGGTGAAACAATGGGGGTAGGAGCTATTGAATGTGTTGACATACATCTTAGATTAGGAAGAATAATGTAAAAACCTTAGATCATCATCATAGAAATACCACAAGAAAAAATAAGTCCATAAAGTTAACCAGAAAAAGAGTCTAAAGAGGAAACTGAAAAAATAGAGTAAGTTATCATAACACCTCCTTCTATGCCTTTTCCAATAATATTAAAGGAAGTAGAAAACAATAATGAATCTAAATTAATCCAAGAACTCAAAAAAATAAAAATAAAGATTCCATTATTACAAGCCATTAGAGACATCCCATAAGTAAAAGGTGATCAAAAGTCTATGTATCAAGACACTTGGTAGAAAAAGATAATATCTTAAGACCATACAGGTTAATGGTAAGCTTAATGATTTAATAAAAGGAAATTTTCTTTTGCCTAAATATGAAGACGTAATAATTCCTATCATTTTTTTAAAAATTAGACAAGAGATACCAAATGTATTGGTAGACTTAAGAGCTGCTATTAATGTGATGACTATAGACACCATGCAAAATATCTCTTTGAAGGACATGCAACAAACCACCAAAATCCTAAAAATAATAGATCATTCAAATACCAAACTAGAAGGTGTCATTTAAGACATAATGTTGAATATAGAATCATGGGAGTATCTTGTTGACTTTATTGTCCTCCAACCTAAAAACAAATAGATTAGACACCTAATGATTCTAGGAAAAACTTGGTTAGTAACTATAGCAACATTGATTGATTGTAGATCAGGAGATATGACCATCTTAAATGGTCTTAAATCAAAATGGATTTCTATATATCCACTTGCCTAATTATCAATCAATACTATCAAATAGTTATGGGTTGACCAACTTGATGAAAAATGTGATATCATCTCTTCTCTAGCTATGGTTACAATCACTGAACATGTAGAGGAAGTAGACAATGAGTTCTTAAGGATTTTTGAAACTCATACATATCTTGATAGTATAGCTATGGATATTGAGAGTCCAACTATGGATATTGATAGTCTAGCTATGGATTCCAACAGACTAGCTATGGATTGCAACATACTAGCTATGGATTGCAATAGACTCACTACATATTTGAATAAAATACTTTAGAAATTCCTATTATTATAATCATTCATCCTATTTCACCTCTTAAAAATACATTATATGATCATAAAGACATTCAAAATAGTGTGCTGTAATGGGCATATGAAGGTAAAGACTCATTTCTTATAGCCTTCCATTATCCTTTAGCTGGAGTCATTCCCATAGGAGAAAAATTTGTTAAAGATTCTATTATATTTCATACATTACTTCCACATCCTTTTACTATAAACTCATTTATGAGTGAATTAAAACACATATATTCTTCTCATCGAGGCACTAAATAAATCATAATGGCACCAAGGAAGACACTTAACATAAATAGTTGGTTGACAAATGATCAGGAAATGAAAGTTTTTGATGTACTTAGGGATCACACTCAAGATTTTTCATGAGAATATCAAGATATGAAGGGAATTAATCAAAATTTATGTACACACCAAATTTACATAGACAACATTAAGCCAGTAAGGTAGTCTCAAAGAAGAATTAATCCTACCTTAAGAGACATTATGAAAACTAAAATTGAGAAGCTGCTAGAAGTAAGATTTATTTATCCCATTTGTAACAACTAATGGGTCTCTCCTTTAGTAATTTTTCCTAATAAAAATGGTAAATGGAGAGTATGTGTGGATTATAGAGAGCTAAACAAAGTAATAATGAGAGATACTTCCCTTTACCCTTCATTGATTAAGTACTTGACAATCTAGCTGTAAAAAGATACTTTTATTTTCTAGATGGCTTTAGTGGATATAACTAAATACAAGTGGCACTTGAGGATAAAGACAAAAAAACCTTCACATACCCATGGGGGACATTTTCCTATATGGTCTTGCCCTTTGGTTTATGTAATGCACCTACCACTTTCCAATGAGCTGTCCTAGCCATATTTTCAGACTTGACCAATGATTGTGTAGAAGTTTATATAGATGATTTTACTATTCATGGAGAATATTTTGATGAAAGTTTAAGTAATCTTTAAAAATTATTACAAATATATGAGGACAACCATTTATCTCTAAGTCATGAGAAATATTTTATTATGGTAGAAGAAGGCATAGTATTAGTATATCATATTTCTATAAAAGGGATCCAAGTAAATCCAAAGACAATTGAAGTCATTTAAAATTTGCCTATTCCTCAAAATCATATTGACATTAAGGGTTTTCTAAGACATACGGTATTATAAAAGATTCATAGAATATTTTAGCAAGATTGCTACTCTAATGTTTGCTTTGCTCACAAAAGAAAGTGAATTTGTCTAGAATTTAGCCTATCAATAAGCATTTGAAACCATAAAAAAAAGCTCAGTACTGCACCAGTCTTAAGAGGACCTAAGTAGTCACAACCCTTCCATATTTATACTGATGCATCTAATCATTCTATGGGAGCTATTTTGGGATATAAAAATGAAAATGGACATATGTATGCCATATATTACATAATCAAGAACTTAACTTCAATTGAAAGAAATTATAAAACCACTAAAAAAATTATTTGCTATGATTTATACCATAAACAAATTTAAAAACTATATTAGTGGCTACAAAATCTTTATATATATACTGATCATGTAGTTATCTAGTATTTGATGAATAAGCCAATAGTAGGAGGAAGAGTTATTAGATGGCTATTGTTAGTTCAAAAATTTGACATAAATATTGTTGATTAATCAGAAAGTTCAATGTGGTTGCTGATTTTCTTTCTAAATTTCATAATGAAGATGAAGAAGAACTTGTAGAAGATAAATTTCTAGATGAACAATTATTTGTTGTTTTAGCAAAAACACCTTAGTTTGTAATTTAGAAAATTTTCTAGGTACATGGAAGTTTCCTTTTCAATGTAACAAAAAGGAAAAGAAACATTTAATTAGAATAAAATCTTCTTATAAATATATTAATGGTATACTATTTAAACATGGAATTGATCATGTTTTCTGTAGGTGTGTGAAGGAGAATGAAATGTATGATATCATTCATGCATGTCATGATGAACCTAGAGGAGGGTACTACTTAGTGAAAAGGATAGTACATAAAATCTTTAGAGATTGATATTTCTTACCAAATCTTCAAAAATAGGTAAATACCTATGTTTGGTAATGTGATGCATGTCAAAGAATGGGGAAATCTACATTATCCTCCAAGATGCCTCTTTATCCACAAGTAATTCTAGAGACTTTTGAGAAGTGGGGTATGGACTTTTTTAGGCCCATAGATCCACCTTCACAAGGTAAAGAATACTTTTTGGTATGCATAGACTATGTAACCAAATGGGTTGAAGTTCAAGATCTTTATTTTATAACAGAATAAGTTGTAACATATTTCCTATATTCTAAGATCATGTAGCATTTTAGAGCATCAAGGGAGATAATATCAGATCAAGGACCACAATTGATGTCTAATATGATTCAAACATTCATGAAGATATAACAAGTCAACATCAATAATATTCACCATACCATACTCAATCAAATGGAAAAGTAGAAGTCACTAATAGAGAATCGGAGAACATCCTTACCAAGATAGTTAGTAGCAGTAAGAAGAATTGGGTAGGCAAACTCTCAGAAGCTGTTTGGGTATACAATACTATATGGAAGAATAATACTAGTTTTTCACCATATGATTTGGTATATGGTAAGAAACCTCTTCATTCAATTGAATTTGAAATACAAACTTTAAGGACTGGATTAGAAGTATAGATTGTTTTGGATGAAGCACAAAAATAAAGAATGTTGTAGTTGAATGAATTGGATGAGATGAAGATAGAAGATTTGTAGTAGATATAAATTATATAGTATTAGAGAAAACAATGGCATGACTTGAATATAAAAAAAGGAAATTCAAAAAAGGATATTGGGTACTCTTATATGATTCCAAATATTAGCATTTCAAAGGTAATCTTTGAACTAGATGGTTAGGACTATTTTAGATAGAAAAGATTTTTGATAATGGTTCTGTATAGTTATTGCTTATAAATGGAAATTAGAAAACACATATTATAAATGGACAACATCTAAAAATATATCAGAGGCCTACCAATAAATAGGAATTTATTCAGTTGGTATAAAATGAGTTTGGTGACATGGAAGAACTTAAGTCTTCCATGGTTATTGATCTTTGAAGACGAAATTGGCTTGAATAAAGGAAGATAATCTCTTTCTTCCCTAAAAAAGTTCAAAATAATAATAATAAAAATTCAACAATGAAAATATTTTGGGAAATTATTGACAATCATGTTCATAAAACTAGCTTGCTAGCTATTCATGCACTAAATAAATAGCCTTGACTAGAAAACCAACAAATGGCTAGTCAAGGGAAAAATACCAAAATAAAAAATTAGAAAAGTCAGTTTAGAAATTTATCTAGTTCCAAAGAAATAAATTTAATGCTATTATATACTGTACTATTTTTCAAACACTAATTCATGCAATTTATTTGTGAAAGAATAGATAAGTAAGATTGATAAGGACAATAATGAGATTTATAAGGTAAAGTATTTGTTTTTATGGTAAGTGTTAGTTTTAGATGTCTAAGAATTGCATGCATGTGCTCAAACCCATTGATATAAAATTTTCTCATATGGTGATATAAGGGGATTAAAATTCATGATGTCAGCAAAAAGTCATTTCAAAAGGTCATATTTTTAAATTTTAAAGCAAGTGCTATAGATAATACCCCTTTCAATTATAAAAATGTTTCATAATGACACATCATTGTAATTATGTGTAATTTATAAAAATACATCAAGTAGAGGGTTAAAAATAATTAATGGTGGAATGATTTAAAATAAAATAAAACAAAAAATACGTCATCATTACTTTTAATTGATGCTATCATCATTACTCAGCATGTTTTGAGTAACATTCACAGTCTAAACCCTCAAAGGGATATTATTGCTATCTAATCACTTTACAAGCACATTTTAGTTTCATTTTGAAAGTAGGGTGAAGAATCGACTATGAAAACCTAACTTGAGGGTGAAGAATTTGAAAATGAGGTTGAATAAGAAATTAGAACCAGAGGATGTAAGTGAGCTATTGGAGAATGAATTAGTAAAAGAGATATTGGCTACAAGTGGATGGCTTGACTTCTTTCTCAAGTTCTAGGGTTTTGATGAGGCATTGGTGATAAAATTTATTCTTCACCTAAAACCTAATTTCTCCGTAGTCAGACGTGTTTAAATACCCTTCTCCATGCAAGTCCTTAGTGAATTGTCAGGGATTCTAGATGAAGGAGCTCGAATAGCAGGGAGATCCTCATTTCATGATCTTTTTAAAATTTTTAGCAGTGAAGGAGAGTCCACACCTATTTTCATGGAACAAGTTAAAGGTAGAATAAAATGGGTAAGTAGAGAATCTCTACCTAAACCTTAGAGGTCAGTTTCATTTTAGCTCATTAAATATTTAACATTTGAGGGGCAATGTAGTGTGTTGAGTTGTAAGGTGTTAATATTGTTAATTCATTTAATATATGGTGTTTAACAACCTCAACACAAGATAAATTTACCCTCATTCCTCCTAGGGTCTACTCAAGTTATAGCTATGAGGTATGATAAAAATCCTATTGCCATACATCATCATGGGTTGATTCAACTCATTATTCAACACCACTTTTTATAACAAGAAAATGGAATGGAAGCTTGGGATGCCTTCATTAAAGGAAAGAGAAAGAAAAACCCTAAACTTGTTAAATAAACTCTTGCACACATGCATGCCTCTAGTTTAAAAACCCCACCAAAAATTTCTCCTAAAGAAATTGCCTCTAAATTCATCCACAACACAAGATCCATAGCCAAAACTATTCCATTATAAACCTCAAGTTATCCTCATATAGTCTCTTCTCCTAAGCCAATGAGTAAAAAATTGAGGCTTCGATCCTCTACTAGAAGCCAACAATATGTTTCCCCAGATACTCAAGTCAAATAACCCATTCAAATTATTGAAGAAGAGTCTTATATAGACCTTGCCTCCTAGCTACAAACTCAAGAAACCCTAATTAAAAAATCTTAGATCCCTCTTAAGAGAAGAAGAATATTGATCTAATAAGTTGATAGTGATGAGACCATTGCTACAGAGACACTAGATAGTTTGAGACAAAATCCCATAACTAATACTAGTGAAGCTCACAATAGAGAAGAGGAGGAAACCTTTTTTTCACATGAAGATTTAGCTGATGACTTTATTGAGACTATTTCTAATGAAAGTATTATTCCTCCTACACAATAGATGAAGGATAAAGGAAAATACCCATGAATGAAGAGGAGGGACAACCTTCTAGGGAAGCAGATGATGTAGAACTCCAACATGCTCTATCCTTATCCCAACTAGAAGCCACTATCAAACAAAATGTAGAGGATATAGCTAAACTAATTACTGCAACTCAAAACAAAGATTTTGTGATTTCTCATTTAATGAAACAAATTGAAAAATTGGAAATATAGTCTTTGAAGAAACTGGATAAGGTAGAAGATAAAATTATTGATGTATGGAGTAATACTAGATCACTTGAAGAGGAATCTTATAAAAACTAAAATGGAAAATGTTAGGCTAAGAACCCAAATAGATTATAACTCTTATAATGTTCCTCTTAGGGCCATGGTAAAGAAAGGTTGTCAGACTATTTAATTTTTTTTAAAAGTGAAAAACCAATGGGACCAAGTTTGCTCAGAACTAGAGGAAACGAAGATACAAAATCATCTACTTAAGAAGGAAAATCATCTTCTTAAGAAATAGAAATAAAAAATGTAGGAAAAACTAACTCAAACCTAATAAAAAGAATGTCAAGTTAAACAAACTCTTTAGTTTACCTGTTAGTTAAGTGAAAAGTTGTTATCCTGTAGAGTCCATTATTTTGCATATAGACTATATTTACATGAACAATTTTTTAGATGGAAATTGTTGTAGATTTTTAATGATTTACTGCATGAAATAAACACCAGTGATGACTTCTTGACACCATTCAAAAATAGTACTCATGATAGGAAAGATCTACTTTGTGAGTTTTATTTGTGTGACATTATTCTAAGAGATAAAAATAATTTCTTGGTAAATTTATTTGTGGGATAACTTCCAATGAAAGCCCTATTGTCTACATATAGAAATAAATTTTATTGGTAGGAGAGATATGATGATCACACTAATATTGCACAAGATGTTGATTTATACATTAGGCCTCAATTTGGTAGTGCACAATATATATTACAATAATTTCATAAGTTTTACCAATAACCATAATTCATGATAATTATCTCTCCACCTTATATGATGACCTTCTCAACTTTGAGTTGTTTGTTCAGCATAATTTTGATGATGTAATGGTGGCTTATATACATCATTGGCATATTCTACTCATTCCATTAAGATGAAGAGAAGTATTGTCACCCACTACCATTTAGTGGTCTTTGAGAAAAGATAATGTTGTTGTGTAGATAATTTTAGATGTTTTATAAAGGGATAGAAGAAACTCATGGATAAGAATGAGGTTCAAACCTCCCTTACTACTTTCTCCTATGTCCCCTTAGTAGAATATAGGACCATAGTCTCAAGAATATTTTGATATTAGGCTTCATTTTTTGTAAAGGGATATGGGTTTCACTCCCCATAATCAGAGGATACTTAAAAAATATCTATATTCCATTTATAATTTGACTCTAAAGTAGCAAAAAAGAGTTCATAACTATGGAGATTGAGGATATAGTTTGCAAAAGGGACTTGCAAAATGTAAGGAGTAGGGGAGATGATGAGTCTATAAAATGACTCATTATTACTATAGTTTATGGCCTTAAATATGTCAAATGGTCAAGCATTGTATGTAATCTTAATATTTAGAACTTGCATAAGGTATAAAATAGATTTTTTTGCCTATATAAACTTATGTAAAGTCTAAGTCTATCTTCTTTGCACTTTGTTATAACATTTGCGTGTTTTAGGCTCCACATTTTGACATGTATATGCAATAATAGTATTAATGTGAGTTTTCACAAGATTTTGTGAAGATAAGGAGGATCCAAGATAAAGAATGAACCATCTAAGAACTAGATATGTATTTTGAAGCTTGTTATGTATTTTGATAGTCAACTATAGATTTTGACAATCAGCTATAGATTTTGACAATTAGCTATAGATTTTGACAGTTAAGCTATGGATTTTAACAAGTAATAAATTGTACCAATTTTGTTATAGATTGACCCAGTTTGCTCCAAAATTATCATAGTATATTTCAAAGGGTTCAAATAGCCTCTCTAACCTCTTCATGAAAATTTGGAGAACTTTTTTCAACATTTCCATTTTTGTGCATGTATATAAATAGATGTCTATTTATGGTAGTCTTCCATTTTAGGAGTTGCTACTCTAGGTTGTAATGATAATGATAAAAGATATGAGTATCAATATATGTAAAATTTGATTGATATATTTAGGTATGGAAATTTTAATCTATGGACTCTTTGAATTCTTAAAGATCTCATTGTAACAACTTTATATTCTAATGATATCAATCAATCTATCCAGAATATATTCTATTTTCAAATAAATTAACCTATTTCTTGGAATGCAGGGATAAATAATTTCTTGGTATAGAATAAATAGATAGATATATGATTGGATCTATAAATTTTACACCTACATACAAAGATATTGTAATTTTGGTGATTTTTTGAAATACAAAGTAATGTAATAGTTTCCTTTCTCAATCTATGTGTTGAAGAAATATCTTAAAGTTGATTTACTTTGGACCTAGATATGAGGGTGAGAAAGGGCCCACTCCATAAGGAAATAGATCTATTTTGTATTTATAAGTTGGTTTTATATTCCTTTCAATTAAATATTGATATAGATATATGTTTGTATAATTCATATTGAAAACTTGTAGGGAAAATTGAATAGTTAATATATTATTTCTAGCATAAGCATTTATTTCATTCTTTTAGATTCTAACAATATAGATTTATTATTGATTTTAATCAGTGAGTGAAGATTTGATATTCTTTTAATTTTTAAAGAGTGATTTGAATAGGTTTGTTTTGTAGTTGTGTGAAGCATTTCCAAATTTTACAAATTAGATTAGATTGAATTATTTATGTTTTCTACAAAGAGTGTTTCTTTCCAAATAGTATCTTAGAAGTTAGAAGTAGAAATATATTAGAATAACTTCTAAAAACCCTCAAAAACAAGTATTGTTAACCTAAAATCAATAAGTACCTCACTACAAATAGCTTTAGGCATCACCTTGGTAAGAATAGACACCAACATATGTTGGTTAAATGAAGGGGTAATAAAAACACCTATCACATTGGTCCTATACGAAGGTGTTTGTATCAGACATCTTTATTTTATTATATGGATGTTTTAGTGTATCTCTCATTGATCATTTTTTAATGTAATTATTTTATTTTTGTACCATATTCTTAATTTATGAACTTTGGAGGATTAAATATGTGATGATATATACATGTGTATCTCTTTTATTTTTTTAATATGTTATTATGGAAAAAATTCATGTATATATGGAAACAAAATGTATGTAGATGAATTACTATGATGGATGCAAGTATGTGACTAAAACTATGCTAACATTTATCTTGTAGATGGCTATTTAATTGTTTTATTAAAAAAATATATTACTTTAAATTAGTAGCAAAGGATGAAGAGGAAAATTTAATAGACGTGAGAAGAATCATAACTCAAACTTTAGTAGGAAAAAGGAAGATGATCTAATCCTTAAAAGCAAAGGGGATATGCAATTCTTGATAAACTTATAAAATACTAACTTTATTAACTTCATCTAGAGATAACTTGCAATGACAAAAATCATAAATGGGAAAAGATTACCTTCTTTAAATGTAAACACCTACACAACCCTCTCTTGAAGAAATTTTTACTCAGACACTTTCTAATTTAATAGTGCTTCTACATTGAGATTTTAAGTCTTTTGGTGGACCCCTACACTTAGTCTCATGTGACTAGGAAGACACATGGGATCACCACCAAAGGCTAGATGTAGGCAAGTAGGGGCACCTCTAACTAATGCTAACCTCACACAACTAGTAATATGTGAGGGATCAACAATAAAAGTTATCAAGGGTGGGAGATGTGTAATTTTGAATTTTATATTTTCATATGATTCAAGGCCTTCACCCCTAAACCTCAGCCCTACACAACTATTAAGATGCGAGGGGTCATCATCAAGGACCAAGGTAGGTGGGTAAAGTCATTTTATTTTAAGTGTGATAATATTTTTTTGGTTTTTCAAAGGCATCATGAAGGGGGAATCTATCATGGATAAGTTTCTAGACTCCACTATAGCCCATCATTTTTATAATTTATGCAAGAAGATGTAAGGAAAAGGTGTACTTTGATTATAAGAACTAAGGTAAAAACTAATGTGACATGTTGATTTTGAGAATGCCTACTATATGCAGTGATAAGGAGATGTGAGAATAGGTAAATGTGATGCACTACATTTGAAAGTTTATGTATTGTGAAAACTAACCAACTAAATAATAAAAAACAACATTATATACACACAATATTTTCAAACTTTATAAATTATTAATGCTTTCTCTCTTGCAAGAAGCTATTGGGTCTCAATTTCTCTAAGTTCACACCTTAAGGGGTGAATCAAGAAAGGGGTAGAAAGATCATTGTTGCTTCATAGGATTGTTTTCCCTTTACTACCACTTTTTATCTACACAACCATATCCTAAAAATGTTCACCTAAGCTTTTCCTCTTATCTTGTTCCCTACTCTAGTCATTTTTTGCCTTCATTAGCCCTACCCTAACCTAAACTCCTTTTTTGTGGTTTAATATACAATGTCAATTCCATAGAACTTGTAATCAAATTAAAAAAACCCATTTAGGGTCTAGGTTGGCTCCTAACTGACCTAGACCAAGACCTAATTTTTTTTTATCAATAATGATACAGAGTTGATTAGGCCAACCCTATCAGCTAAACTTTTAGAAAGGAATAGGGTTAGATTCAACTATATATACATAATAATTTCATCATTTATATAAGAAAGAGAATAAAAAGAGATATATATTTTGAATCTGAATATCCACCATTCTACTTGAGGAGCATAGCTTAGGGTTTCATACTTTATTTGGAGATATTGATCTTATCTTGTGGAGAAGTCTTTTGGATGCATAGATATATTATGTAGCCTAGAGTTGAATTATACTTGTCATCCTTACATACCATAATAACCTCTTGAAAATAATCTTGGAGAAGGGAGATATTAAGGTTTGACGGGTTCATCTTCAAAAGTAAGTATTCCTATTTTTTCCCTCATTTATAAGAATAGATAGATTTGTATTTGTACTTCTCTCCCATGCATTATGATTTCATATACATTGACTTGAGTATATGTCTTATATACATGTTTAATTTTAATGTTTATTACATGTACTTTGTGCAAAAATATTTGGTGAGCACTAGATTAGGCTTTTACTTTACTTGTTACTTACTTTTGTGAAAATAAAAACATAGGACCTACTTAGAGTTATTTCATAGTTTTATTTGCCTGGAGGCTTTGGAACCCTCCCTAGTGATTTTATTATGGTAAGAGATCCCCTATCTAGGTCCAAAAGATCCATATTGGTCATGAATTTGAATATATAATGTATCAAAAATCAAAAGTGTAAGTAGAATTTATCTTCTCTGAGCTGGGATTGATCTATTTATTAGTTAAATTTCCCTTTACATACATTCTGGTGAACCTGACATGAATCTAAACCTTGAAGGTTTTATTTAACACCATAATTTTTGTCTTAATATTTATATATTTTTAGTACTATCTAAAAATAGTCAGTATAGTCCTAACTTTCTGTGTGTAGGTTTAACACATGATCACTTCAAAATGATTATGTTTTATTTGTGCATGTCTTCATCAGTTATAGATTACTGGATTGGGTAGTTTGACATAGTATTGTTTAGTTCCAAATTATAATAAACTCTAGAATAGGTTAAATATATTTTATATTTTATTTTGTTAACATATAGGTAAACAAACACTATAGAATAAATCAACTCTATTCATTATTTCATTTTTAGCAAACAAGGTTTTGTAAACTTGGTCAAACCAATCAACCTAGTTGGTCAAATTTGAAAGCAACATTTGAACATCTCAACATAAAAATTTAAAATATAAATCATATTCAATCTTACCAAGGTTAATTTATTTTCTCTCTCTATCATTTTAATTCTTCCTTCTACTATTTTTCACAAGTTTACAGTCTACAAAACTGTAACCCTACAACCAACTAGGTTGACCTAGTTGACTTAGTTTTATATTCTATCTTCTATTTGAGAGACATAATCAAACTATTTGAATTTATTATTAAATACCTTGACACTTAGTTTTATATTCTATCTTCTATTTGAGAGACATAATCAAACTATTTGAATTTATTATTAAATACCTTGACTCTATAGAATAGTAGAGATGAGTTGACTATAATCTATATTTTTTTCATACAATGTCACTTGAACTAACTCTATAGTATTCTCAATAAAGGAAATAACACCTATTTACTAGTAATTAATTCACATTTTCTTTTCAGTTGTTTGCATGCTTAGAGTAACTAACATAGTTTAAATAGGTGTTTTTTAAAAATATAAATTTTATCTACACTAATTTAATATTTTACACACACTACCAAACCACTTAACATTAAAAAAATTAACAAATTCTCTTCCCAAGGCCTGCTTACTTGGATTTCATTACCAAGGGGGAAGCCGACTTGTTTTCTTGACAAGTATAAATATGTGGTTAATAGTATATATTGTTAAATAAACTAACACCCTTATCACTATGGAATTATGAAGTGAGGGGGTAGGACCCAATAACAATATAGTACCATTTACAATTCAAATCCCTTTTAACACAAATGTAGTGAAACCAACCTTAGATTGCATTCTAGTTCCCTATTTCAGCCAACTTTATTATCACATTAAAATAAAAATTTGTAATAATATAATAATAGTTAGGGTGACAAATTAGTTAGAATTTAATTTTTAGTTTATTTTTGCTCTTTGATCATTGTGTGTTGTATTTTAAAACTTGCATTGGCCAGCATTGATGTAAGGTTTTTGCGATGTGCTCCAATTGGATTAGTCACTTTAATCTAATTATTTGTGTGTTTTCTTTCATTATTTATTCAAATTATCTTCCAAAATATTCACTTATTTTAGAACACTATCATATTAGTTGATATAGTCTCTTATAGACTATTCCACATTCTTGCCAATAGTATAAAGTTAACCTACATGACTATGTTTTCTTGTCCCCCTATTCAATTTTCTATTCAGCAGTACACAATCAACTTGTAAAATTATGTATCCTTATAAACTTGTTTAGTCTTCTTTCCTAAATTACACAATCTAATTGCATGACTATGTATCCTTATCATCTTATTTATCCTTCTTATCTATAATAATCAATTAACTTACATGACTATGTATCCTTATCTTTCTATTCTCTTCCATGGGTTATAAAACACAATTGACCAATTCAAATTTGTATCCTATTTTTTGAATTTATATCATCATAATTTTATATTTTTTTCATCATGAACTACCTATTTGAGGACAAAAGATAGTTAAAATCAATAGATATGATGAGCTATACCAATCTAAATAGTTTTCCCCATAAATAACTTGTGGCTTCCACTTTTATGAAAGCAATGTGCATGTGGCCACTTGTACTAAACATTAAGAAACTCCTCTTCATTATTATTTAGTTAATAAACCTATTTTATCCTTAGAAGATCATCATAAATTAGAGTATACTTTATAAATGCTTTTCTTCATTAATGAATTTCCTCAACATAGGGGAAAAGACCCTTCCACTATTTATAATCTCATGATAATTGGAAAAACAAAGAACCCCAAATATGTCTATTAAATCTTATTTTTTTATTTATGGGTGAAAAGGGGAAGGGGAAACCTAAAATAAATATTAATTAAAGGGGATGATGCACCTAAATTTCTCAAATACTCTAAAGCTACTAAAATCAATGCACACATAGAATCAATAAAATTTATATTTTTGTCCTTACACAAAAATGTTTTAGATGAAGGGTTGAACTTGAAGCTGAGTTGGAAGGAGATGACTAGGAGAAAAAGATTACTTAGAACAAGTCAAACAAAATGCAAGACCAAACATCCATAAATAGACCTCCTTTTACATGAAAATGATTTTTAAGGATTAAAAAACTATAATATATTATAAAATAATAGAAAAGTGGCATGGAACTCCAAAATATAACTCATTGAATAGCCTTTCAATGCCAAATTCAAACTTAGGTCCTTGAATAATTAGGCCAATTTACTAGTTAAGCCTAAAGGCTAATTTGAAAAATTGGACACTATGAAAATTTAAAAATAAGCCATTAAACCTAAAAAAAAATACCCAATAAAAATTCCTCATCACCAAAATTGTGATTTTGACGAGAAAAACTTTGCCATTTAGTCAACAGGGTTGACTAGGCCATTTTTTTTCAAATTTCTAGCAGACTGGCCATTTTGCTTGAAATGGTAAGGAAAATTATAGGGAAATTTATGAAAAAATTAATATTTTAATATGAATAAAAATTCCTAATATTTTATTTCCATTGATTATATTTTTTTAAATTGCCCTGCACTTCACATTACATGCTTTTTCCATAAATTTTTTTTTATGCATTTATCTATATAGCTTCATGCATAAAAAATACATTTATAGGATCCTATATTAGTTTAATTTATTATTGAATTTTTTTTATGTTGTTTCATGGTTATTTTATTGAAATAAAGTCCACTTTTACAAAAACTAGATTTTTAGGTGCCTAGGAAGGTTATGAAACTACATCTTCAAACTAATGATTCATGAGGTATAGACCTAAAAATTCATGAAATGATTCCATTTATATGTATAAAATTTACCCTTGTGACATATATTAAAATATTGGTCTCCCATGTGAAAGATATGAAAATTTACCATGAAAATGAAATTTACCTATGGGGAATTGATCACATTCTGGGTTGCCTACGTTCTTAGCAATTATTCATAAATATTAAAAACTAAAACAATATTAATTTTTAATTAATTATAATTTAATATGGGTAATAAAAAAATTATAAGATAATTTAGAAAAACTCCACATGTGGTGAGCACAATGAGCATCTGAACAGGTGGCTTGAAAGGGTGCCTAAAATTGCAAAAAGTGAAAAACTTCACTAAAATGAAAATGGATTATTTTAATCTTAAAAAATATTGAAAAAATAATTATGGGACTTGTAAAATTGTATAAGAAAACTCAAAATTTCCTTTTTCCACAAAAATTCAAAAATGCCTTTTTGGCCTAAGTGCTTGATTGCTTACAAAACACTATGTGAGCATGGTTTACATGAAATTTGGAGTTTTTACACTCTATAGAGGTATTATTATAATTTTAAGACACCATAAAATTATTTTAAATCCATAACTTGGGCTTAGAATCTTTTGAGGCACTCTAGAATGAAGCATGCTCCAATGGTTACCTCAAACGAATAGGTTGAGGTCTGAGCCAAAAAATAAAATATGTGCACTTATACAATAGATATTAATTTTTTTAATATGTTTCCACAAATCATCATGAACCTATGTACAAAATTTTAGGTCTTAACTCCACTTGTAGCTCTGAAATATTCAATTTTTTCCAAATTCTAACCTTCATGCATGGACTATCTTCATATTTGATTGAGTTTTCATGTTTTGGAGGTGAATTTCAAGTATTTAGAGGATATAAATGTCAAAATAATATTCATTAATCTTAATATTCTATTCAAGAGTTTGGAAATAGTTTCTACCCCTATTTTCAAGCATGATAAGACCTTCAAACAAGGCATCTAGGCATAAAAATGACTGATTTTCACTTCTTTTAGAGATGGATATTGATGAAGTATGATCTTTTATAGTGGTCATAACATATTAAAAAGGTTTTTGAATCTGTTTAGAGAAACAAAAGCTTCTACATATCTCTTTCAATATAGTTTGACCCAAAATCAAGTTTTATAGGCCTCTAACTGAGCATAATCTGTATGGTTGGGCTATATAGATAGTCATTTGATAGTAATTTCATTAAATGTTTTATGAAAATGTCATATTTTTCCTCCTCAAAATCCCCATCCATTTAATTTTGAACAATCTTATGAGTCACTGTCTACCATGCTTGCTAGTATTCAAAAGACCTTATATATGGCCATATGTTTACCATTCTTAAGTATGGCTGTAAGGTACCATTTCAAATTAGATACCTTATTTATGTCCCTAATAATCTTTATTCATATTTAGTAAGTATACATACCCTTTGAGTCCTAAGATAAACCATCCTTTCCATCAAAAGGGCCTTCTTGAGAATGACATAGGCTTGTTGGATTTGATTGGAGCTATAGGGGTTTTGTTTCCTAGATTGAAGGTGCTTTTCCTTTGCCATTATAAATTTGAATAAGATGAAATTTCATTAGTTTTCATGTATCTCATTATTAGGAGTGTTTATCTTGCACCTCCTGATATTTTTTTAATGATCCCTTGCTTTCATCTGTAAGTGAACCTATAGGCCTGTAAGTCTAGTATTAAGGACGGTTATAGCTATATAGAACAATAAATCTCTTTTACTAGCCTCTTAATATATATTCCTTAATTATTGATGAATTATTTGTCTTGTCACCTTGGATTTCAAACCCTAGATTGAGAAAACCTTTCTAAGTGTCTTGGAATGCTTGATTGGTGATCAAACTTGACTGTAGGTACCTTATATGAGTTATAGGTGACTATTCTCATAATTTTAGGTGAATATTATCATGAATACATTCATTTATAAGTATATAAATGTCTTTCACCTTTTGATTCTCTTCATGAAATAATCATCTTAATACCATTGAGCTTTGATGTTAGATATAACCTCCTTCTATCATAGTCTCTGCATTAGGCCTGACTATGTTTTCATACTTATTAGCCCTTGTAGATGGTTGTAGGATAACATTAAGACTATAGGTCACCATAGGAATCTTTCAAATTTTTTGGTGTGGACTATTTTCATTTTCCAAACTCATGATTACCTCAATTTACCATGGTTCATCAAATGACCATGATCTTAACTTCAAACCTTCATTGTACACTTATGGCCAAACCTGATTGAGATGTTTTTTGCTTTAGGAGTATACAAATAGTGAATGTTTAGAACCCTAGAGAGTTTGTTGATAGGTATACAAAAATTTTATTGATATGATTTTCTCTTTGGAGGTTTGCAACAAGCTATCAAGAGTTCATCCTATTTTAGAAATCTCTATAGCCTAACCCACTATTTTAGCATTTGAAGTACCTGGCTGTAGATGCTTATCTTAAGCTAACTATAGGTTCCCATTCTATTCTTCTTTATCCTTTGAAAAAGTCCCTTTTTTCTTCAAAACATCATGAAACTAAAAAATATCTTGAATTCCCCTCATGCTTTACCAATCAAAATAGGCTTTCTTGAACCTCTAGTGCCATTCTTGCATTTTGTGGCTCTTTGATAGTGAATTGTGTTTAAGGACTATGGGTTAGTCAATTTGCCATCATGGTTATAGGTGCATATTTTTCCCTTGAATTTCTCAAAACTTTATCATACTCTCCATATGCCATATATGAAGTCCATCCACTAACACACTTATCCATTTAGTGATTAAACCTTTGTGAAAGGCTAAAATCTTGGCACACAAACCTTAGTTTTCCTCATAAGATGACTATAGGCCTGTATAGCATGGCTGTAGGTGCATTTTCTTGAGATAGTCTTGATGATTCATAGTGATGTCCTTGAAGGACTAAGAATAGGGTCCTTATGGAAGGCTGGATAATGGCTGAGATTGAGTACTATGAGATTTAATATATTTTGTTAGAAATTTCAATTCAACCCTTAATAAATTGAGAAACCCTTAAACACTTAGATCATTTCTCCACATCTACCTACTAATATTGAAAGTATGACCATAGGGTTTCATAATTAGATGACTGTATATGCGTATAGATGATTGCAAGATGTAAAGGTGATAAGAGAATTTGTGTCTTTAGTTTGAATCACCTATAAGGATGACCTTCAAATCAAAACCATCTTAAAGTAGCTCCAATATGGAAGACTACCCTAATACCTTCACTTGATTCTCCTAGTTGAAGAGTACCTTCGTAGATCACTATTCCCCTAGTGTATATGTTGTAAGCTGAGTGCATAGTCCTCTTTCTCATACTCCTTATGACCTCCATACATCCTAATTTATGAAAAAGGATTCATTGGTATGGATGACCCTTCAAGGAGATAATCTCCTATCCACATATCCTTCATAGCTATTATTTGACCTCCTATAGGTATCAATTTGTATCATGATGTCAAAACTTGAAGGTCCAAATTTCCTTTCTTAACTCTAAAATACCTTCCTTCTCACACCATGGATAGCTTGACTCCACTAGGTCTTGAATAAGGTTATATTTCCTTAAATCTCCATTGATAATTCATGTCCATAGCTTACTGAGGAATTTCCTTTTGTGAGGCTCATTTTAATTATGTTTGATACTTACTTTTGACCTATTTACCTCTTGATTATGCCTTGATGGTTTCTTCTCTTCAAACTGTGCTCCTTTACAAAAGTACAATACCTAGAATGGAAGTGGGGGTAAGGATAGTAGGGATTAATGGAGATGAAGAGAGATGAATAACACATGATGGAGGGTGAAAACCAATGAATAGACTAAGTATGGTAGTGGTATGGGGTTAGATGGGGATATAGGTGGAAAAGGAGCATGGAGACAAAAAAATGGAGTCATAAGGAAACATGGGCATAAAATTATCATAAACATACTTTGAAGGTCATTAGAGGAGTGAAAGAGGGCAAAAATCAAACCTAGTATTCTCAAAAACTTTAAAATTTACAAAAATTCATCAAATTATTGTAAATTAGTTCAATTGAGACATTAGAAAGCATGGAAATAAGTTTCCTTATCATGAATATTTTTAAAATATATAATGAATATGCTTGAAAACCATGAAAACCTGATGAAAATCCTCTAAACACCAAAATAATGAAATCTTTAAGCTATAATCTTCTCTTTGGACCATATAATTCCTCGTTGTTAATTTGCCAATACCATAGATTGACTAGTTAACTTTAAAACCTCTATTTGATTATGAAAAATATTTTGAAACAATTTGAATTTTCCCAAAACTCTTCCCAAGTGAAGATAATTGAAGAAAAACAACTACCTTTTTGGATGCTATTGAACATAATTTTCCCTGACTTCAACTAGATGGTTCATGAGCTTGGAGAATCTAATTGAAAAACAATTTGAACCATCATAAATTACTCTAATTATAATTTCTTTATCCCAAATTTTAGAGCTGTACCATCTTTTTAGAGTTCACACCATCAAGAAACCTATAGGCATGTCTCTCTATGCCAACAAGTAGGAAATAAAAAAGAATATGGTTTTGGGTCTATATGGCCCTAAAACTCAATAAAACTCTTGCTAAAGCCTATAAATTCCCTTAAAATTATAAACCCAACCTTAGATTGTTTAGAACAGTATGGATTCTATACTATTACTTGAAAAATAAGCAAAAATAAGCTCTTTACTCGTTTAAAATATAATTCTCCCTCTCCACCACTTGGAATGGAATATTTGAGAATAATTTCGTGCCATCCATGTAAATTTTCATATTTTAACCTTTTACTTGGCAAATTTGGCATGTGGGAGTCCAATTGGGGGCCTTTTTGGCTATTAAACCTATCAAATGATGTTTTCATGATTTGAACTTTTAGACTTAGGATAAATTGACATTTTTAAACATGAATAAAAATATTTTGGCATAATTTGATAACTTTTAAAAACATTTTTGATGATTTTTAACCCCATTTCAACATTTTTTTTACCAAGATTTGCATTTTTAGGTCATAATAGACTAATTTGACTAGTTACATTAGGAAATTGACCATTTTGGGGAAAGTTTCAGATACTAGGGGTAGTAATTTATCCTTGACAAGATAAATTACTAATAATTTTGGCAACTTTTAGAGTTTGACCCACCTGCTAGTCAAAGGAACTTAGAATTCTGGTAAGGATAGACCAAGATAAACACTTAAACTAGGAGAGCTTGCAAACCAATATATAATAGGAGAAACTGACACAATAATAATGAACATGTGTATGCATGAACTTAGGGAAATGGACAAAAAAACACAAAAAAGGAAAAACAATACAAAAAGCATGTGCTAAAAAGCACTTAGAGTAATGAGACTATGACTATGTATAAAGGAGTGATTCTATTAATAGTAGTATTTAAGAAACATCCCATTCAAAAGAATGGGGAGTTATTCTCCACTCAATATAGATAATTGAAAAGCATTGTTCTTCTTGCAATTAGCAATAATGTAAGGTCTACTCCAAAGGCTATCAAATTTGGAGTGCTTACTTGGCTTTACATGTTCTTCATCCCATTTGAGTACTGTCTCCTTCCAAAAATGTTTTTGATGAAGCTCTTTTTTAAAAATTCTTCTTGACTTGATACTGATTTGACCACATGGTATTCATAACATCATCTCTCATCTCTTCCAATTCTCTTAGTTCATTCATTCTTACCTCCATTGTATCACTTTCTAAAAGCTCTAATTGATGTGCAAGCTCCAAAGCTGGAAGCTCCAATGAGATAGGCAAAATTTATTCTCTTACATAAAATAGGAGATAAGGTGAATGACTAATGGCTTTCTTAGGGGTGATCTTATCATCCCATAAAGAAGTATTCAACTTAGTATGCCAAGATCTTTGATTATCTTCCATTATTCTTTTGATGATCTGAATCACATTCTTGTTAGTAGACTCAACTAGTCCATTACCTTGTGGATAGTAATTGGATGAAGATGTAAAATAAATACCATGTTCAATATCCCACTCACATACCTTTATACTACTGAATGCTAAATCATTATCTGATATGATAGTAGATGGTGATCCAAAATGAGTGACTAGGCTCTCATAGAAGTCAAGTACATAGTTCTCATTTGCCTCTTTCAAAGGCACTACTTCCACCCACTTGGTGAAATAGTCTATAGCTATCAAAAACCACTTATGATCAGCACTATATGTAGGATTAATCTTTCCAATGAAGTCTAAACCCATTGCATGAAAGATTTCTCAACCTGAATTGGCTTTAGTGGCACAACACCTAGTCTCTATTTTCCTATAAACATTACACAATTTGTAAATTTTATAGCCCATGCATGTGCATATCTAAATAAGTTAGGAAAAAAATAAACATCTCTAATGATATTTATAGATATGGTCTTGGCTAAAAAATAACCTCTAGAAGGACTATCATGAAATTGCTCAAAAAGCTTGTCAAATTGACTAGTTTCAACACACCTTAAAAGCATACCTCCAATGTAGTTTTTGAAATATTATCCATATATTATAATGTATGGTACTAATTATATCTTGAATTATCTTATTTTTTATGAATTCAAACCTCTTAAACATTATCTAGTTTGAATAAATCTAGCAATGTTTTGTGTCTAGGTTGTAGGAGGTGTATTTTCAGCTTTTTCATGAGTGTCCTGAATTATCAAAATTATTTATTTTTATTATTTTACATATTCTAAAATATTTTCACATAATTATTTTCCTTAGAACATATTTGTAACTTTTAATTCAATTTCATATTCCATTCATGTAGTGACCCATCTAAATCTCTTTTCGCTCAAGTCTCTATTGAGAATGAAGTCCTTCACACTTGGATGAGCAACCATTAATACAATCTTGTTATTCAAAACCAAATTTCTAATTTTTTTTATACATATTATAATATAAATAATTTTTTTTTATAAAAAATAATATCTCTCTTCATAACCTTCTAATTATTTACTAAAGAAAGCAATGGGCTATTCCAAACCTTCATCATTCTACTGCATAAGCATGGCTGAAATACTACTAGAAGTAGAGAAAGCATACAAGAAGAAATCCTTACTAAAATATGGATTAATAAAAGTAGGAGCTTGGATAATTTATTATTTTATAGCTTCAAAAATCCTTTTACCTTATTTATTCCAAGTTAACTCTTGATGTTTCTTAAGCATTTGAGTAAGTGGATTTACTAGCTCTGCAAAACTAGGAATGAATTTTCTAATAAAGTTAATCTTACCCAAGAAGTTCTGCAATCCTTTCTTGTGTTTAGGTAATGATAGGGAAATTATTTAATATATTATTTTAGGATCAATTTAAATAACATCTTTGGACACCACATGTCCAAGAAGTCTCCCCTCATGTACTAAAAAAATGCATTTCTTTCGATTCAAAGAGACTCCAAATTGCCTACATCTATCAAAAATAATATTCAAATGTGTTAGATGATCATCAAGATTATTTTAAAATACCATAATTTCATCAATATATAATAAACTCTTTTCACTTAATAAACCATGAAAATCAACATCTATTTCCCCTTGGAAGGTAGCGCCAACATTGGAGAGTCCAAAAGGCATTTTCTTGTAAGCAAAAGTACTCCATTTGGTGGTGAAAGTTATTTTATACTAATCTTGATCTTTCAATAGTATCTAATTATAAATTGAGTACCCATATAATAAATAAAACCTTTGTGAACTTGAAATTCTTTGAAATATTTGATCCATGGAAGGAAGTGGATAGAGATCTTTAAATGATACTCTATTTAAATCTTTGAAGTCTACACAAAACCTTATCTATCTATTTTTATTTCTTACTGGTAAAATATTTACTACCCATGTTGAATGCTTAATAGGAAAAATAATACCTGATTCAATCATCTTTTTAAATTCTTTCCTCATGAGAATCTTAACCTTAGATTTGATAGGCCTTTGCTTTTATCTTTCCAGTTTTGCATCCTATTCTAGTTTAATAGTATGTTGTGCTAATCTAGGATCAAAACCTTTCAAATCATGGTATTCCAAAGAAAAAAAATCCATGTATCCTTGACATAATGAAATAAAAGCTACTCTCTCTAAAATAATATTCACTTTACCAATTTGAGTTGCTTATCTTCAGCTATGCTAATTTTTTCGTAGTACTCTTTTTTGGAAGAAATACTCACTTTGTCTTTCCTTAGCTGATCATCTTCATTTAATATTATTTATAAATTCACCAAACCTTTATGCATAATTTTTTATTTCAATTTCAAAATATGATTCCCATATTGATCTTGTAATTTATCATGATTTCTTTGGCAAAATTCTACCTCATTCTGTAGAAAATATGCTATTTGATTATAACAATAAAAAACTTGAAAAATTAAATAATTATTTTGGATTTAAGGCCTGCATAAAACCTTGATTTGGGTCTGATTTTTATTGTCCTTAATCTGATCTAGAATATCATACTATGCACCTATGGTAGCAAGTCTATCTGCATGTTGATTTGCCCCTCTAGGAATGGAGCAGGTGTCAAATGTAAGAAAATATTCCATGAGATCCAAAAATCTATGTTTATATGCCTTAAAAGAGTATTATTTACTATATTTAAACCTTTAACTTATTGGACTACCAACTCAATGTCACCTTTCACCTACAAGAGCTTAATATCCCTCTTTCTAGCCCCTTGGAGACCATAAATAAGAGCTTCAAACTCTATAATATTGAAAGTACAACTAAAATGAAATATAAAAAAAGAATAATACCTTTAATTTTGTGATGAAACCAACATTACACCATCCCCACTTCTATTCTTTGTTTTGGATCCATCAAAGAATAGATTCCAAACTCCTTCTTGGTCCTGCACTGAGCTAGTGAGACTAAGCAATACATCACCTTCATACATACAGTAGACTCCAAAACCAACATATTCAATAGTTTTTTAGGGGTCATGTCCATGATTATCATCAGCCCATTCATCTAGAATAAGATATATAATACCCTCAAGAGGCTTAGATAGATCTTGCTCAATGGTGTTATCATCTTCTTCTAAAATACTACAATTCACATTTGACATATTTGGCATATATGGCTCAAGGTGAAATTTGAAAATAGGCTATGATCTAATAGTAACTTTAGTTCCATACCTAGTTTTAAAAACATTTATGAACAATTTGAGGAAATGTAACCTCCTATTTTTGTAGTAAAATCTTTGGATAAGCGTAGTGCAAAATATGAAGGTAGATCAACAACAATAACATCTTGTAAAATGGTAAAATTTGGACAGGCAACAAGTATGATTTTTAGATCTTTCAACACATATATAGTCTTGGTAGGAGACCCATCTAATTACAAGTCACTTTTATCATGAAATTCATACTGCAATCCTAACTTATCATCTATTGATTTAGGCATGACAAAGGTACTAACCCCACTATCAATCATACAATTATGAACTAGATAGTATCCAATGATGATAGAAAGGTAAAATGGAGGAGGTTTATCTAGATTAAGAGGTTGAGACTCAATAGATAAATTGGAATTAGTTGGGATAACACTTACTCTTTCTTTTTTAGGTGATTTCTCAGAGATATTGAGCTTTGAAAGTTCCTCTTGCAAATACTCTTTTTGCCCCAAGATTAGTAGTGTATCCCACATTCAAATTGATACTAAAGTCTTCTTCATATGATCCACAATACTGAGTGGAGAAGTTTCTACCCTTGAATAAAATTTAGGTGTGGAAGGAACTCTTGAATGTTGTGTGAATTGAGGTATGTAAGGACTTTTCACATTCCTATCTTTTGGATCTTGAGCTTGCTGATTTTAAATTTTTTGAGGCAACTCATGTGTAGTTATCCATTGTTATGGCTGAGAAGAAGGGGATTTTAGGACCTAAACCTTATCCAATTGCTCTTTTCTTGGATATAGTATGAGCTACAACTGAATTATCAATATTATGTAAATATTGACTTTGATTTGCAACCAAGTGCTCAAAAGAATTCTCACCTTCTTGAAAGTTGACAAATGTAGTTTCAATAGGTGCCTTACCACTACCTTCTCCTTACTAATTTGACACTTTTGATTTAGTAAATGAAAGAATGCCTCCATGAGAAAGAGAATATTCCTTATTCTAAAAGGTGGTAGGTTTTCAATTTAAGGGAGAACTTAACTTTGTTGCATAAAATATTGATGAGAACACTCACCAGTTGGAGCCATTGCCAAGTTGTTTACTTGATCCCATTGATTTTTCCATTATCCTTCCTGAGCATAATTGCTTTGTGTTGGTACAATAGCTCTTGAATTTCTTAGAATATTTAGATTATATTTCCTTGATTGAGAATTTTTCCTTTAACCTTAATGATTAGACTGATATGATAGCCTATTAGGATGATAATTCTGATTAGTATTCTGATATGGCCTATATGGTAGAGCTTGTTACCTCTCCATTATAACCAACTTATTGGTTTGAGCCTTTATAAGAATCTCTATCTTCCCTAATCTTTCAATTTTATCACCTAATATTTGATGTAATTTTGATGACTCTAGAATTGGAGCAATAGTTAGAGCAAGAGGGTGAATCTATGGAAAAAGAGGCATTGTTGGCCTTGGAGATACGTTGACTACTTGTATAAGGCAATTTTCAGCCTTGATTTATACTTCAAAAGCTTTAGGTAAAGTATTACCTCCCATAGATTGTATCATGATAGCTATATATGAGTTAAGAGCCTTTAGATAGCATAGAAAAGCATAGTTAGGTGTAGGCTTGATCAATTCAAGAATTCTATCCCAAGTCTTCTAAAATCTATAGTTAAAATCCACCATGAGCTCATGATTAAATATCTTAATTGATGTAAGCTGATCCATAAGTGAAATTTGATCACTTTTGTCTTCAAAATTTTTGCACAAAATTTCTCCAAACTCATCCCAGTTATTGACTGATGCAGGAGCTAAACCTCTATACCACTGAAGTGCCTTTCCTTTGAAATAAGTTGCCAACAACCTCATTGCTACATTTTGCTATGTCACATGATGTACTAAACAAAGATTATCAATATATACAATATTTTCTATAGGAGTTTTTGGACTTTATCCTATAAAATAAGGTAGATCCTTTAGAGCTAAAACTAGAATATCATCCCATTGATTGAGATTTAGATGACTACCACCATTGAATGCAATAAAAACTTGTCTTCTAGGAATAACCATTTGAGTAATAAGATTTAAAATAATATTTTGATAAATAATATTGGCTTGAATAGGAGGATTTTATGAAATAATAAGGGAAATAGAAGATTTAAGATTTGGATTTGGCTGAGAAGCTTTCTTCTTCTTTAGCTAGTAAGACAATTCAAAGAAATATATTTCTTTCCCTTTTATAAAGGATATTGTGACAACTCTTGGTGGCATGAAAATATACAGATCTAAAAATTTAAAAAAAAATCTAGAAATGAATAATATACTTATATACATAGATAATAATTCAAAGGTGTGAATAAGTGGTCCCACCAGGCATGCCAAAAACTATTATCACCCTAGAGTGCACCCTGCTTGAAGATGTGTAGATCACACCCTCACTCCAATTGATATAATGGGAACTTTTCAGAGTGTGGATGACTCTTTGATGAGAATAACCACTAGAGAGGGTTGGTTCCCTTAAAATATGTCTATTAAATCTAATTTTTTTATATTTATGGGTGAAAAGAGGGAGGGAAAACTTAAAACAAATATTAGATAAAGGGGGTGATGCACTTGAATTATCCAAATCCTCTAAAGTTATTGAAATTAATGCACATATATAATCAATAAATTTTTTATTTTTGTCCCAAAGCAAAAATGTTTTAGATGAAGGGTTGAAAACCTCTTCAAATGACCTGTAGAAGGTGAGATAGAGAGAGATAGGTGAGGAAGGGGCCTGCCAAAAGGAGATAAATCTCTCTTATACATTGATACAAAATAAAACACACACTATAATTCTATCAAAACTTAGATACAGAACAAAAACTCCTTTATTGATAAATGGTCTAGCTTACAATTTCTCTCTTAGCTTCAAGCATTCCTAAAAAATGGCTTGATTAAGCCAATAAATATGTCAAAAACCCTAAAAAAACCCTAAGTGAAATTGAAAGAGATAAGGGATAGTCTTGGTTTACTTAAATCAAGACAAACCCTTTTACCATGTTTAAAATAATCTTTAAAAGCTTTAAATCCATAAAAATTACATGCTTTACTTTAAACTTTGGCATTGGAATTTAGTAGAGGGCCCAAGCTGAAAAGTAAAAAATCCTCCTTGAATGCAATTTTTTTCCACACTCTTCAAAGGAATATGCCTTTTGATTAAACTTGAAGCTGAGTTGGAAGGAGATGACAAGGAGAAAAAGATTACTTGGAACAAGCCAAATAAAATGTAAGACCAAAAATCCATAAATAGCCCTCCTTTTACATGAAAATGATTTTGAAGGATTAAAAAAATAAAATATCTTCTCAAACATAAGAAAAGTGGTGTATAACTTAAAAATAGAACTCATTGAATATCCTTTCAATGCCAAACTCAAACTTAACTCCTTAAATAATTGGGCCAGTTTGACTAGTTAAACCTAAAGGCTAATTTGAACACTTGGACACCAAAAAACTTGAAAAAGAATAAATGAAACATGAAATAAAAACAAATTTATACTGGATAAAAATTCCTCATCACCAAAATTGTGATTTTGATGAGAAAAAATTTGCCATTTAGTCAGCAAGGTTGACTAGGCCAATTTTGTTCAAATTTCTAGCAAACTAGCCATTTTACTTGAACTAGTAAGGAAAATTACATGGAAATTTATGAATAAATAAAGATTTTAAGATGAATAAGAGGTCCTAAGCTTATATATCCATTGATTATATTCTTTTAAATTTCCCTATAGTTCACATTACATAATTTTTTCCACAAAAAATGTAATTTTTGCCTTCATCTGTACAACTTCATGCATACAAAATAAATTTATGGAATCCTCTAAAAATTTAATTGATGCTTGAAATTTTTTTAGGTTTAGTCATGGTGAATTGATTTCAATAAATTCCACTTTTCCCAAAATTGGTTTTTTTAGGTGCCTATGAAGTTTTTAAAGCTGAACCTTTAAATTGATGATTCATGAGGTTTAGATCTCCAAATAATAAAATTATTCCATTTATGTATATCAAATTTACCCCTCTAACATCTTTGAAAATATTTTTCTCCCATGTGAAATATATGAAAATTTACCATGTAAATGAACTTTTCCTATAGGGAATTGATCACATTTTAGGCTACCTACGTTCTTAGTGATTTTTCATAAAGCTCAACACTTTAAATGATCTTAATTATTCATTAATTATAATTTCATATGGGCATTCAAAACATGCTAAGATCATTTAGCCAAACTCCACATGTGGTGAGCACAATGAGCATCTAAACAGGTGGCTTAGAAGGGTGCTTAAAATTATAAAAAGTGAAAAACTTCACTAAAATGAAAATGGATTCTTAAAAGATTAAAAAATATCTAAAACATCATTATGGGACCTTTACCATGCTATCAAATTACTCATAAAGTCCTTTTGCCATGAAAATTCAAAAATGTCTTTTTGGCCTAAGTGCTTGATTGCTTGCAAAACACTGTGTGAGCATGGTTTTCATGAAATTTGGAGTTTTTAAACTCTCTAAAGGTCTGATTATAATTTTAAAACATCATCCCATGATTTTAAATCCTTTACTTTATCTTAGAAGCTTCTGAGGCACTCTAGAATAAAGCATGCTCCAATGATGACCTCAAACGAACAGGCTAAGGTCTGAGACAAAATAGTGAATATGTGCACTTGTCCAATGGATATGAAATTTTTTACTATGGTTTGCAAAATAATCACCCTATTTACAATATTTTAGGTATTAACTCCACATTTAGCTCCCAAAATATTTAATTTTCTCCAAATTTTGACCTCTGTACATGGACTGTTTGCATTTTGATTGAGTTTTCATGTTTTAGAGGTGAATTTCATGTATTTAGAGGCTATAAAGGTCAAAATAATATTAATTAAGCTCAATAGTCTTCAGGAGTTTGAAAACAACCTCTACCCCTATTTTCAAGCATGATAAGACCTCCAAATAAGGCATTTAGGCATTAAAATGACTGATTTTCACTTTCAGAGATGGATATTGATCAAGTTTGATCTTGTATAGTGGTCATCACATATTCAAAAGGTTTTTGAATCTATTTAGATCAATTGAAAGATTATACATATCTATTTCAATGTAATTTGACCCAAAATCATGTTTTATAAGCCTCCAACTGAGCATAATCTGTACAAGTCTGTATGGTTGGGGTATATAGATAGTCTTTTGATAGTCATTTCATTGGACTTTTGATGAAAATTCATCTTTGTCCTCCTCAAAATTCTCATCCATTTAATATGGAACAATCTTATGAGTCACTGTCTATCATGCTTGCTAGTATTGAAAAGACCTTGTATATGGCCATAAGTTTACCATTCTTAAGTATGGCTGTAAGGTACCATTTCACATTAGAGACCTTATTGATGTCCCTCATACTCTTAATTCCTATTTAGTAAGTGAACATACCCTTTAAGTCCTAATATAAACCGTCCTTGCCATCAAAAGGGCCTTCTCAAGAATGACACAGGCCTATTGGATTTGATTGGAACTATAGGGGTTTTATTTCTTAGCTTGAAGGTGATTTTCATTTCCCATTATAAATTTGATTGTATGTCATGATTAGGAGTGTTTATCTTGCACCTCCTAAGATTTATATAATGATCCCTTGATTTCATCTGTAAGTGATCCTACATGCATGTAGGTCTATTCTTAAGGATAGTTGTAGCTATATAGACTAGTAGGTCTCTTTTACTAGCTTCTTAATATATATTCATTAATGCTTGATGCATAGTTGCCTTGTCACTATGAATTTCAAACCCTAGATTGAGGAAACCTTCCTAAGTGTCTTAGAATGCTTGATTGGTGATCAAAATTGATTATAGGTACCTTATGTGAGCTGTAGGTGACTATTCTCATGATTGTAGGTGACTATTCTCATGACTACCTTCCTTTAGAAGTATAGAAATGTCTTTCACCTTTTGATTCTCTTCATGAAATAAGAATCTCAATACCATTGAGCCTTGATGCTAGATATAGCCTCCTTATGTCATAGTCTCTGCATTAGGCCTGACTATGTTTTCATACTTATTAGCCCTTGTAGATGGATATAGGATAACATTAAGATTGTAGGTCACCACAAGGTTCTTTCAAAATTTTTAGTGTGGACTATTTTCATTGTCCAAGCTCATGATGACCTCAATTTACCATGGTTCATCAAATGACCATGATATTAACTTCAAACCTTCATTGCACACTTATGGCCAAAACTGACTGAGATGTTTTTTGCTTTAGGAGTGTACAAACAGTGAATGTTTGGAACCCTAGAGAGTTTGGTGATAGGTATCCAAAACTTTTATTGATATTATTTTCTCTTTGGAGGTTTTCAACAAGCCTAAGGAGTTTATCCTCATTTAGAAATCTCTATAGCCTAACCCACTATTTGATCATTTGAAGTACCTTGCTATAGATGCTTATCTTAAGCTAACTATAGGTTCCCATTCTATTCTTCTTTAGTGTTTGAAAAAGTCCTTTTTTTTCTTCAAAACATCATGACACTAACAAATATCTTGAATGCCCCTCATGCTTTTCCAATCAAAATAGGCTTTCTTAAAACTCTAGGGCCATTCTTGCATTTTGTGTCTCTTTGCTAGTATATTGTGTTTTACGACTATGGGTTAGTCAATTTTCCTTCATGGTTGTAGGTGCATATTTGTCCCTTGACTTGCTAAAAACTTGATCATACCCTCCATATGCCATGTGTAAATTCAATCCACTAACACACTTAATTTTTCATCTAGTGATTACACCTTTGTGAAAGGATAAAATCTTGGCACACAAACCTCAATTTTCCTCATAACATGACTATAGGCCTATATAACATGGCTGCAGGTGCATTTTCTTAAGATAGTCTGAATGATTCATAGTGATGTCCTTTAAGGACTGAGAATAGGGTCCTTATGGAAGGCTGGATCATGGCTAAGATTGAGTACTATGAGATTCAATATATTGCTTTGGAATTCTCAATTCATCCCTTAATAAATTGAGAAACCCTTGAACACTTACATCACTGCTTCACATCTACCTACCAATCTTGAAAGTATGACTATAAGGTTTCATAATTATATGACAATAAATGTGTGCAGATGATTGCAAGATGTAAAGGTGCTAGGAGAATTTGTGTCTTTAGATTGAATCATCCATAAGGATGACCTTTAAATAAAAACCATCTTGAAGTAGCTCCACTATGAAAGACTACACTAAAACCTTCACTTGATTCTCCTGGCTAAAAAGTACCTTATAAATGGTTGTAGATCACTATTCCCTTAGTGTATATGTTGTGAACTAAGTGCATAATCCTCTTTCTCATACTCCTTATGACCTCCATACCTCCTAATTCATGACAAAGGATTAATCGATATGGATGCCCCTTCAAGGAGATAATATCCTATCCACATATCCTTCATAGCTAGTATTTGATTTATTATAGGTGTCAATTTGTGTCATGATGTCAAAACATGAAGGTATAACTTTCCTTTCTTAACTCTAAAATAGGTTTCTTCTCACACCATGGATAACTTGAATCCACTAGGTCTTGAAGAAGGTTTTCTTTCCTTAAATATCCATTGAAAATTCATGTCCATAGCTTACTAAGGAATTTCCTTTTGTGGGGATCTTTTAATTATGTTTGATACTTGCTTTTGACCTATTTACCTCTTGATTGCCTTGATGGTTTCTTCTCTTCAAACTTTACTCCATTAAGAAAGTATAGTAACTAGAATAGAAGTGGGGGTAAGGATATAAGGGATGAACGAAGATGAAGAGAGATTAATAACACATGATGGAGGGTGAAAACCAATGAAGAGACTAAGTATGGCAGTGGCATGGGGATGGATGGGGATGTAGGTGGAAAAGGAGCATAGAGATAAAAAAATGGAGTGACAAGGAAACATGGGCATAGAATCATCATAAAAAATGAATTTTAAGGCCATTAGAGGAGTGAAAGAGAGCAAAAATCAAACCTAGTATTCTCAAAAACTTTAATTTTGAATTTTTTTTGCAAATTATGCTAAACTAGCTCAATTAATACACTAGAAAGTATGGAGATAATTTTACTTATCATGAATATTTGGAGAATATCTAATGAATATGCTTGAAAAACATGAAAACCTAATGAAAATCCTCCAAACACAAAAATATTGAAAGCTTGAAGATAGAATCTTCTCTTTGGACCATACGATTCCTTCTTGTTAATTTGCTAATACTGTAGATTGACTAGCTAACTTTAAGACCTTTGTTTGACCATGAAATAGATAAATAATACCTTTATAATGGCATGTAATGGTAGATAAAGTCATAAATATTATAAAATAATTTGAATTTTACCAAAACTCTGCCTAGGTCAAGATAAATTAAAGAAAAATAACTACCTTTATGGATCTTAGGGAATAAAATTTGCCTTGAATTCAACTAGATGGTTGATGAGCTTAGATAATCCAATTGAGAAACCATTTGAACAAAAAAAAATCCTTTTTATTCTAATTTATTCACCCCAAATTTTGGAGTTGTTCCATCCTCTTGGAGTCCATACCATCAAGAAACCTACAAGCATGTCTCTCTATGCCAATAAACAAGAAATAAAAAAGAAGCTAATTTTGGGCCTATATGGCCCTAAAACTCTATGAAACTCTTGATAAATCTTGGATATGACCTAAAAATTATAAACCGAACCTTGAATTGTATGGAACCATATGGATTCTATACTATTGCTTGAAAAATATGCAAAAAGAAGCTCTTTTCTCCTTTAAAAGCTAATTCTACCTCTCCACCACTTGGAATGGAATATTTGTGAACAATTTAGTTCTATACTATAAATTTTCATATTTTTAACCTTTTACTTGGAAAATTTGGCACGTGGGAGTCCAATTGGGGGCCTTTTTGGCTATTAAGCCTATCAAATGATCTTTTCATGACTTGAACTTTAAGACTTAGGATAAATTAACATTTTTGAACATGAATAAAGATATTTTAGAATAATTTGATAAATTTTGAACCCATTTTTTATGATTTTTAACCCCATTTTAGCATTTTTTGACCAAGATTTGCATTTTTAGGCCATAATAGACTAGTTTGACCAATTATATTGGGAAATTGACCATTTTGGGGAAAGTTTCAGATAATAGGGGTAGTAATTTGGCCTTGATAGGATAAATTACTAACACCACCCTTATCAATCCCTCTTATAGTGGCTATCAATGGTCACCATACCACTAGTGTTTATTTATCTTCTAATCCTTCTACTAGTGCATCTTTCATGACACATGCTAATTATGCCACTCGTGCCTCCTTTTATACCATTGCCTCTCAAGTCATTATCACCATGAATGAAATGAATCATAGTGGTACATAATATATCATCAATTTTCACCCATAGAGAGGGTTCTTTAGGCCCTTTACAATTGAGCTACACTATAGGAACAACCCCAGGCTATGGGTCACCTATGGTGGGATTGAAACTCTGGAGAAGGCCAACTTCCTCTTGATGGATCACCTATAATAATGTTTAAACTAAGAAAAGGGATAGATAATATTAAAGGTATCCTAATAAGGATAAGAGGGTGATGCACCAAATTAAATGAGAACTCACACAAGCATGAAATATACACTAAAGAAGCATAAGATAACACTAGCTCACACAATCTCAAAATCTAACTATTACATACGTATTTCATACACTAGGTTTAGGAAGCAATGAATGAAGTTAAGAGGAATTATAATACTCAAACCAAGATTAAATTAATGGTATTAAGAACATAAATGCATATCTACAATCAACTAGAAAACACCATAAAATAGTCAAGAAAGAAGGACAATGGGCTTGGAAGATTCTCCTTCACAATGCCATCATGTACAAGATTACTAAACATAGTTCAAAATCAAGACACAGGTAAAATAAATATTTATTATATTCAAGAGGTCTTTCATACAAGTTTTGATAGGATCTATCCTTATCAAATGAGAGTCTCTGCTCGATTAGAATTGAGAGAGAGTTCTTATCAAAAGTGAAAGAGACTTTTCTTCTAATAACTGAGAGAGAGCTTACAAAATGGAAAAAATGGGTAATATATGAGAAAGGGAGGAGAAGAGGGAGCATGAGTACATAAATAATTAATTAAGATACCACATTGCAAAGAATGCTCCACCACCTTTTGGTCAAATCAGCCCCATTTCTCTATGACAGGTTAACCTTTTATCTATCTCAATAGCCCTCAAACATCCTCATTGGATGAGAAAAATGCACTAGAAGACAATAGTTTTAAAAAAGTGGCAAGTCATGATCCTATTTATGAAGAAAACCCTTGGGCACCATAAAAATATATTAAATGCTCCCACTAGTTTCTCCAATCACTTGATCTCCATATTGGGACTCTACACCATCCCCACTTAATTACGAGGGAAAGGTACTTACATCCATGGAATTTATAGAGCCATGCCTAATTATACTTATAGAAACTACATGTACCTATTTGTCTAAGATATAACCATGTCAAAAGATGAGACATTTTTCCACAACTATATATCTACCACTACTCCATCTGAGCATAGTTCTCTATTATAGATTGAAAACTAGTCTAATTTATTGGTTTTCATATAGCTATATCCATGAAGAGATTATAGACTATGCAAAATCATCCTTGAACTATATTAGGTCAAAACATACCTATTCTACCTCTGTAACTTATGGAAGCTAAGGACTTATTGCACATGATGCTAAAAATATTAGAAATCCAAGTCTACATGCTCTAGATCTTTCATCATAGGTCTCGATTGAGCTTCAATGGCATCCTTTAAAAAATATACCTTGGTTTGACCTGAGTCAAATTTGTTCTCCATTGAATTACCTTAGCTTTAAACTTTAAATTTTAAACATCTATCTTGATTTGGGCTCTTCATATTGTGTTGTCAGTTCTTCATTTGTTCTATAGGATTTTTCTATCATCTCTTTGACTTCTTGACCTCATGCACACTATCAATATTGATCTGTATGAATAAATGCAAGCCATAGATGTTCTACTAGATTAATGTGATTGTGACACTTGTTATGAGCTCATTCATCCTTGGGATCCTTTGACTCTTTGACCTTTGTTTACCATTGATCTAATCTATATGAGTGAACACGTACTGTTGATCTACCTAGACCCACTAACTCTATCAATTGACACGTACCATTATATCTTTGTTAAGACACCTGAGATCTTGCCACTTGTTAGCTTAATGCTTACGCTGACCTTTTTACTTGATACTCACTATTGATCTACTTTGGATGATAAAATACACTCCATTAGATCTTTAGTACCCACTAACATCATAGATTGTCTACTCACCATTGGATATTGACCTTAGCTCCCAATATTTGGACACTTTTCACTCTCATGTTAAACCTTGGTTCATTTAAATTTCAATGGCTATTTGTCGAGGCTTAATATTGATGTCTACATGAATGTCTCCTTTTGCTTCGTCAACTTTGAATGCTTATAACTTGAGATAAACAACTCATCAAGTCACAAAATTTGTAAAGGGTGTTCAAGTCATGAATAACTGCATGTCTATGTGGTATTTTGGCCTTGAGAGGATTTCTAATCATACTTGTTAAATACACAATCAAGTTGACTAGTCTATTTTTTCATGATGTTCTCATGATGGTTTGGTATCTCTAGACTTGTGTTTGAATTATTGTCTCTTTTACAAGGCTCTAATGGACTTCTAAGACTTTTGTGCAACTTGATACATGATCTTGAATGCTTGAAACTTTATGAAAACATATTAGTCTTCTTCATTTTTCAATCCTAACCCTATTTAAAAACCTACTTTTCAAAGATCAACAAAGAACACTTTAAGCTTGCTTAAAGTGTTTTAAAATATTTTAAAGTGAAATTTGATCCTTAGACCACTCATTCCATCCAAAAATCTATTTATCTATTCAAACCATTTCTAGACAAAATATCCATATATGGACCAAATCTGGCTAACATTTTTGGTGATATCTTGGGGTTACATGCCTGCTATACAAGTACTTAGTGCCTTAAACTGATCCATTGGGTACATGGAGTCATAATATCTCCTTTTAACTAATGTGAGATTGAATAGATCTGACCCTTTTTGAAGCTTCCTCTTGAATCAAAAAATGAATAAAAGAGCAAAAAAACAACTATGTCATAGGCACTTATTAAAAGGGAAACACACAACTGAAAGGAAATGTGCTCAAGGCACTTAGAGGAAAGAAAAGAAAATTATTCTAATACACTATAATATCATATAAAATCTATAAAATATTCTAATAATAAGGATTTAAATTAATGCCATTGACTAGGATGGGTGATACCTCTCCATCCAATTGGGTAAGTTGAAAAGCATTATGTTGTTTGTATCCATAGATCAAATAAGGACCACTCCACAAGCTATCAAACTTGGTATGGTTTCCTAGCTTGGACTTATTTGAGTCCAATTTAAGGACTAGGTCCCCTTTATTTAAGTCCCTTTTTATGGCTCTCTTGTCAAAGTCTTTCTTGACTTGAGCTTGATGTGAATCTAATGTCTTCATTGCAAGGTATCTAGTTTATTCAAGCTCCATGAGTTATACCATCCTCACACTCATAAGATCACTTTCCATCAACTCAAGTTGATGGGATAAATCCAATGTAGGTAGTTTAAGAGAAATAGACAATTTATATTCCATTCCATATATAAGGACATATGGAGAATTGCTAATGATACATTTTGGAGTCAATATGTCAACCCATATGGCTATCTTTAGCTTTATATGTCACACTCTTTTATTATCTTTCATGGTCCTCTTGTTAATCCTTAGAAAGTTATTATTTGTGGAATATACCACTCCTTTTCCTTGAGGATAATAATTGGAGGTGTGTTGAGGTAGTTCCTATTTTGAATCCCCATTTACTTGTATTCATATTAACAAATGCTAAGGCATTATCTAAACTTCTAGTAGTTGGGACACCAAACCTAGTTACTATACTATCATAGAAGTCCAATACTATTATTTCATTTGCTTCTTTCAAGGCAATTACTTCTACCCACCTGATGAAGTAGTTAGTTATAGTGATCACCCATTTATGTCCTACACTAGAAGGTGGATTGATCATCCCTATGAATTCCAACCCCCATTGCATGAAGTGTTGCTTCACCTAAATTTAAGAGCTACTAACCTTTGATTTGCTGCAAATAGAGCACACTTTTGGCATTTTATGACCCATGCATAAGCATATTTAAAAAGTCTAGGCCAATAATATCCATCTCTCATTACCTTTACTACTATTGTTCTTGGATCAAAATGGCCTCCTATAGGTCCATAATGAAACTATTCCAAGAGATTTATCATTTGATTATCATCAATGCACCTAAGAATTACCCTATTGAGGTCCTTTTTGAAAATAACACCATAAAATAATTCATAAGGTATGGATTAAATATTTAAATATCATCTTTTTTCTCTATCTAAACCTTGGGGGAATTCTCCTATCATCAAGAAATGTGTCATATCTTGGAGCCAACTATTATGAAGTGAAGATGCTTCTATTTTTGAGTTGTCTTATGTCACCAAAACAACTTCTTTGTCTTCTTGAAGGTCATCCACCATATGATCACACAAGCCTTTACCTCTTATTAGCTTGGTGACTTTAATATCCACATCATACTCCATGACCTTGGTAATCTAGCCTACTATTTTCTCTTTCAAATCCTTGTTGAGGAGAAAGTCCCACACTCTAAGATGAGACACCATAAGATGAACCTTACTATTAGAGAGCATTGATCTAAAATTATTTAGGCTCCTTAAATCTACAAGAACATGATTTTTTATGAAAGTATAACTCACTTCATATCCCTTTATCCCTTGACTAAAAAAGGCAATTGGATGCTCAAGTCCACCATTCTTCTGTATCAACATAGCTGATATGTTGTCAACATTGGCAAAGGTGTATGAAATCCTTTAAGAAATATGGATTCATGAGTGAGGGTGCTTGGGTAATGGCTTACTTGATGGCCTCAAATTCTACCTTACCTTCATTTGACCAAGAAAACACTTAGCTCATTTTTAGCATGGTGGTGATGGGTTTGACTAGGTTTGAAAAACTAGGGATAAACCTTCTCACAAAGTTTATTTTCCCAAGGAATTTCTAGATTCCTTTCTTGTGCTTGGGTAGAGATAATGCTAATATAACACTTATTATATCAAGGTCAATGGATAGTCCTTCCTTTAAGACAATATGACCTAAAATTTTGCCTTCATGAACATCAAACACACATTTATTAGGATTTCAAGAGATCCCATACTTTCTACATCTTTGGAAGATTAACCTTAGATGGTCCATGTGCTCACTAGCCTTCTTGGAGAAAACTATGATGTCATCCAAGTAAAATAGTATCATACGATTGAACAACCCCTATAAATTCATGCCCATGGCTCTTTCAAAAGTGGCCCCAACATTTGAAAATCCAAAAGGTATATTTTGGTAAGCATATGTGCACCACTTTGTGGTGAAGGTAGTCTTATACCGATCTTCCTCTCTTACTAGCACTTGGTTTTAACCTAAAGACCCATCCAAAAGGGAAAAACATTTTGAACCAAAAACTATATGAATAAGTTTCTCCATGGATGGTAAGGGGTAGTGATCTTTTAAAGAGACCTTATTTAGAATCTTGAAGTCAATGAACAATCTAATTTCCATACTTTGCTTCCTCAAAGGTACCAAATTGGCTACCCATGAGGAGTTCTTAATAGGAAAGATGAACTTGGATTCAATTAATTTGGTCAACTATTTCCTCATAAGATCTTCAATTTTGGGGTTTATAGGCCTCTACTTTTGCTTGATAGGCTTGGCATTATTCTCTAGTTCTATAGTGTGTTGGGTCAATTTAGGATCAAAGCCTCTAAAGTCACTATATTCCCAAGAAAAGATGTATGCATATTCTTTACAAAGTTCTATGAAAGTATGTTTTTTAGCTTTAGTGCTTACATTTCCAAGCTTGAGGAGCTTGTATTTAACGATAGTGACTCTTTCATAGTTATCTTCACTTGTTGACATCATTGCCTTATCTTTTCTCACATGATATCCCTCATAAAAAAGACCTTCAAGGGTAAAAAGTCCTTTATGAAGCTTATTAGATCTTAATTAAACTATTTTCTCCTCATATTGATTTTTAAAATTTCCCTAATTTATGGAGGAGAACTCTATTTCTTGCTACAAGAAATAGACAATTTGATTTTCATTCTCAAAGACCTGATAATGAGCTTCATTATCTAGCATTGGTGATCTCACCACCACTTTGACATGTGGTTGTACCTTGGTCTTTTTCAACTCATTGGGGATATCAAATTGAGATCCCATAACTACCAACCTATCAACATGATAATTTTGGTTTCTTGGTATGGATTGGATGTTAAAAGCCTTAAAATCCTCAATTAGGTCCCACACTTTATGTTTTTAAGACTTCATCAAGGGATTCTTGATGATATTCTAGCCCCTAACTTGGTGCACTATCAACTCACTATTCCCATAAACTTGCAACTACTTGATTCCTCTCTCATTATCCCATTAAAGGCCATGGATAAGGCACTCATATTTTTTTGCATTATAAGAGAAAATGAATTGGAACCTATAAAAATAGAAATACTTATCATCTAAGGGGGATACTAGCATTGCAGCTATACCCACTCCATGTTTGCTCCTGGAACCATCAAAAAACAATTTCCATAAGCCACTAGGATTTTCTTAAGGTATAATGAGGGATGACATGGAATGATTCTCTTCATGCAAGTAGTAAACACCCATGTTTATCTCTTCAACTCTTTCTAAGGGATCAACCAAATGATTGTCATTCCATAGTTCATCCAAGAGCATGTCTGGTATCTCCTCAGGGTGAGTGTTTAATTCTTGACCCACTATATGTTCATCTTCATCAAGGATGGTGAAATTGAGATTTATACTATCTGGACCATAAGTATTTAAGTGGAATTATGTGATGGTCTCAAATTTAATGGATACATTGGTCCCATATCTTATTCTAAATGCCATGTATGACTAATCTATTACAAGATAACCTCCAACCTTTGTAGTGAATTATATGGATAAGCATAGTCCAAAATGAGGAGGTACATCAAGGATCAATACATCTTGAACCACTAAGACACTAGGATAAACATGTAGGGTTAATTTGAGGTCCTTGAGGATACTATATGGCTTGGTAGAAGATCCATCTAGTGATAACACTCCTTTATATTGGGGTTCATATTCAAGACCAAGTTGGTCTACTATAAACTTTAGCATTACTGAGGTAATAGAACCACTATATACCAAGAAATTATGCAGTAAAGAGTCACCAATGATTACTCAAATGTATAATGGAGGAGGTTTGATCACCTCTCCTAATTTCCCTTCACTTGATCCTTTGGCTGCATTGGTGAGAACCATATTTTCTTTGACTAGTGGCTTCTCAAAAACATTGATTCTTGAAAACCATTCTTGGAGGATGTCTAGCTAACTAGGCATGGAGAGCATATCCCACATTAAGACACTCACATTAGACCTTTTCATTTATTCCACAATGTTGATGGGTGAACCACCAACCTTTGGTTATGCTTTAGGAGCCACAACTACACCTTGAGTTTATGAGTTTTAAGAGACCTAGACATTCCCTTGATTCTAATTATTTGGAGTAATTGGAAATTTTGGAATAGAAGTAGGTCTATTGGATTTGATATTAAAAGAGTAATGGTAGGAGGTTATTTGATTTCTTCTTGTTTACCATCCATGTTATTTCATTTGAAACTTATATTTTTTGGCATTGGAATATATGCCTGGCTATAACTAGCCTATTGATTGAGTGCATAACAGTCTTCTTGATCATAAATCACCATTATAACACACATTTGGATTGTTCCTTAATTATTGTTTTAACCTTATTAAGGTTATTCTATATTTTTCATCATGGGCACCTTTGTGTTTTGATCCATAAGAGCTTGATTATACTTATAGACACCAAAATTCTACACATTATAGTTCTAAACATTGAAACACCCCTAGACCACCTTAGGACCCCCTTGGGACTAATTTTAACCTTTGACCCCTAACTAATCATAACCTTGGTTAGTTTTACCACATGACCAAACCCACCCTTTTACCCCACTTAACCTTTGACACTTGACCATTGATGGTCAGAGTGACCATCGATGGTCACCCTAACCACCGATGATCAGGTCCCTTCCCCACCTAAAAAAACACAATACCAACTATGTAAAATCTAACACAACATAATTTATTATGTTTTCCTTATCCATTACTAAAATATCATGATGCATCTAAATTAGTAGCCTAACCTCCTATGGAACCTTCTACCTCCATCTCTCTTTGCCTATAAAAGGAGGGGAATATGAGGTGAATAGGGATCTATAATCAAGCATCCTAACACATAGGTAATCAGGATATCAAATAGAAGGTCTTAATTTTATCAATTAAACAACTACAATATATAAATTGAACCTCTACCAAAATATCTCTAGAATCAACCGTCAGCCCTTAAGCAACAAACTAGGTACATTTTATATTTCAAGTTTTATTTATTTGGTTTTTTACTTCCCTACCCACACCAGACCTTTTTGAATCTTATCTCTAATCCTTTGAACCTTAACCAAATCCCTAGAAAACTTACTCCTTTCTACAAAATAAACCAGACTCTATTTTTGAACACATCTAAAACCCATAATAACTATTGAAAGTTACCCAACTACTGATGATCAGCTTAACCACTGATGATCACCTTGACCACATATGGTCATTATGGTAATAAATAAAAAAAAATTATTTCTACCTACTTACCCTTAGTCAAATTCCACCTTGTGACCCCCTACTTATTCAAACAGACCCCACCTATTTTTTAAAACCAACATGACCTATTTAGCATTAGTATTGACCCATTATTTGCTTAATTAGTCTATTTTAATTTATCAAGCATTTATTTATTATTGAATTTAATTTCAATATTCTCTATTATTTGATGGAAGTATTTCACCTTCATTTATTTCAACTTAACTATTTTAAGGGTGTGGATTGATAGCCTCATATTAAGCTCACACTTCTTGGATCTAGCTCATGCTAGGCAATCCACCTTGCTACCCATCTAATAACCGCTTTGCATGAGTGATTTCTTATCTATAGGTCATTCTTCCCAAGATAAAGAGGATCTCTTCATGATTGCATAGATCATGCATGCACAAACAAATAGGTTCTTCTACCAAACCCTTATTACTAGTTTCTTACTTCTTCTTTCCTAAAAAATAAGCAAAAATTGAGATAAACATTACAGCATGCCCAATGGGACCTAGTGGCATCTAGGTGCCCTTTTATTCCTTATATATGCTCATATAATGAAATCAAAATTTATTTTGGGTATAAAATAAACCTTACATTACATTGATTTTTTGCATGTTAGCTCATTTAGTTAAATTAAAAGAAAATAAATCAATCATAGTTTCTTTTATTTATCAAACACTATACCAAACCACTTAAATCAATTAAACATCAAATAAACTTGAGATAAGGCTTCAATAGGATTTCATCACCTAGCGGTAACCTTACCCTTTCCTAGAAATCTTACTTGGAGGTCATTACCAAGGAGAGAACCAATTCAGTTCTTTGGTTGAGTATAAACTCTAAAAAATTATAGATACTATCTAAAAACCTAATACCCTTATTGATATGATGTGTGAAGTGAGGGGATATGCCCCAATAACAAGCCACATATTGATTTCCAATATAGATCCTTTTGAGAGCCTTAGACACCTGAAACCTACCATATATTCTATTCTAGTACCTATTCTAAAACCAAAGTTATTCACACTTTTTAACTAAGGCATAAGCCAGAAGTAAGATAAAATATATCCTAGGATTTTAAATGCACTATAGTGTATGCTTTTATTGCCTTGAGATATTTTATTTTTTTTGCTTTGTGTTTGAGTTGTGAGCTTTCTTTTATTCCTTTTCATTTCTCATATGGTTTTCAGTAGATAATAGTTAAGAAATCAAACCAACCAAGAGCCACCTTCCTCTTTTTCTTCCTCCATGGAGTATACCTCACATATTGAGGGTTATCCCCATCCTTATACCACCATACCATACCTTGAATAGTTACAAAAGGTGATTTATATTTCACTACCTTACTTGATAACAACCTCATGACCCTCCAACACTACCTCAACACCTTATCTCATCGTACCCCTCTTACTTCGGTACCTCCTAGTGAGCTACATTATGGGATGGCTCCCCATATTATGGTTACCACTACCTATACCCAACCTATGATCACCCAAACATCTTCCTCCACCAATAATCCACTTACTACCTCCATCCAAACTCACTCAAACCACCCAACCAATAACCAAACACCCCATACACCAACCAATAACTCTTCTAACATAGGGATAACCTAACCTTTAATTACTCAAACCCCATCCACCATGGGGATAACTTATACCTATATTTCCACTATTCCCCTCATCACTACCAATCTAACTACCTCTAATCCACTTTAAAATGTGGTGCTTTCTATACCTTCCACCCTTCCACCTATTAGTACCAAAGTTACCACTCGACCCTAACCAACTAACCCATCCATACCTCCAACCCAACCCATATCAATTACCAAATCTACCAATTCAATCATACCCATAAACCAACCCACATCAACCCCTCAACAAATACCTATGACACCTTACCCATGATAAATTCCTAATCCATAAGGGTATATGGCTCCATCTTCTACCCAAACTTTTATGCCCATTAAACCTTATGTGACATCATCCTAACCTTAAATGACCAAATACAAACATGTGGAATCATCTCAACCTTCCACTAGTTATCCATATATTATATCCACTAAACCTCAATAAAAATTACTATACAATTATGGATCTCCCCAACCCCAAATATATTTACTCAAAATGTTGATGGATAAAATGACCAACCTAGAGTCATCTATCTTTGGGGCTCAAAACCTCTTGTCTTATGACTAAATATATAATGAACCTATTCGCCCATCCATCCCTATCCAACCTTACCCTCCTCAATGGGAACTACCCATATTTTCTAAGTTCCAAAGCAAGGAGGACCCCCAACAACACTATAGAACATTTCAACATTCTTACTACTTGATTGCCTATGACAATGTTCTTCTTCTTCGCACCTTTCCTATGTATTTATCTAGACCATCATTAGAATGGTATAGTGATATTACTAAGCACTCCATATTTTCATTTTCCCAACTTTCCCAAACCTTTTTAGATCACTTATCAATCAATATATCTGAGATGGTCTCCATCACCGACTTTTACTCTATCAGGCAATTTGATGATTAATCAATTTCCAATTTCATAGCTTGATGGAGGGGTCTTATCAACTAGCTCTCTTTATCTTAACACCAACATAATTTGATTGAATTTTTATCTCAATCATGTGCTAAACATATTTCCTCCACTCTATAAGTTCAAAATTTTAGAACTTTTAATGAGGCTTTCACCATGGCATGTAAACTAGAAATCAGAGCCATCAATAAGGGGAAGTTGAAACTAAGAAATCAAAACTCTAGCTTCAACTACAATGACCCTTCCCCATACAAAACCACCAACCAATCCAAATAACCCAACACCAAACTAAAGGTAGTTGAAAACTTGGTTGTCCTCAAAATAACCCCACCTTGAGTTGTCAACCAACCCAACAAAACCAACTCCTCTAACTCTTCCAATCAACCAACCTAAAATCAAAACTAGGCTACCCCAAAATAATACACTCCACTAAGAGAGTCATATGCTTCAGTTTTGGACAAATTTCTCAAAACTAACATCATACAGATTCTCCATATTAAAACTCCTCTATAATTTGATGCTTCTCACCTTGTGCTGGGTTGGTATAATGAGAATGATCTATGCACCTTCCACTGATTCATTGGATATGAAATTAGTAGGTATAACACCTTTAAGACCATTGTCCAAAACTTGATTGATAAGGGAAAAATCACTTTGGAAAATCCCAATGCACCCCTAAATTAGTCACTTGACATCTTTCAACAACTTTTTCCCAATCATGACCATTCTACCAACCATGATGACAATAAACTAGAATCATTTCATGCTCATGATGTCCATATGGTCAATGTAATTATTATTGAACCTATCATTGAGGAAACCATTACCTCAACTACATTTTCTTCCAATCCACCAATTAAAGTGGAAAAATCACCCTCTATTCCTTTGGATACCCAAACAAAGGAATTAACCACCTACTTTCTTTCACTTGATGAGATAACTAACTTAACTACCTATCATTCAATAGAAATACCCAAGGAGGCAACCATTTCCATCATACTTTCCTCCCCCACCATGGAATCACCTTCTCTCTATTTGGAAATCATTCTAAAAGGAGAGATCACTTTACCTACTACCTCTAGGGAGGAAACATATTCCCAAATCTTGGACTCTTTCATCCAGAACAAGGGTGAAGAAACTAGTCCCTCATGACAACCTAGAGGCCTAATCTTTGAATCTGATGCCCAAGTACTCAAACTCATTTACAAGCCCTTCTCTAGACTATTCCAAAGCTTAGAATTTTATTCTCAACCCAATTTGGATCGAGACACCTTTTGACACCATCTTGGCCTCCCCTATTAAAAAAATCATGAGATTTCAACCTCCCTTTCATCCACCATTAAACCTATCATCACCTCAATCCTTTCATCAAACACCTCTCCTTCCAAAACTGTGGAAGAACCATCCAAACCATCTCCATCCCAAATTATCAAATCACCTTATACCTCTTTAACCAAACCCATCAAGAACTTAGGGATACTCATTACTCTTAGCCTTATCCACCCATCTTTCAATTTGGACTTAATCCTATCTAGTCCACCGAAAAAAACCTTAACCAAACCAACCAAGAAGGTGGAACCACCCAAAATCCCACCTAGAACTAAAACCATACCATCTCCTTCCTTCTTACCTTCTATCTTGGGACTTCATCCTTCTTCCATCCTAAGAGCACATTCTTCTACCAAGAAGGTGAACCCTCTTAAAAATACCCATACTAAAGTTCCTCCTTTGATCATGCCTTTACCTCCCCCCTCCAAAACATCAAACTCCCCATCATTTTTAACCCAACTAGCTACCTCTACCTTCCCACCTATTTCCAAACCCTCATCATCTCAATTATCCACTTCCAAATATTTCACCTTTAAAACCTCTACATAAAAACCCACTAACACCAAATAATCCCTATAAAACCCACCTACCAAAACCATTCTACCACCTACAACTCCCATAGTAAATCCTACTTCTAAGAAAGTTCCCCACCAAAAACCCAAAGCCCATCACCCATAACACCTTTTCTCAAATATTACTCAATAATTTTCCAAAGGTTTTTATAAACCTCTTCCTTAAGCCTACCACATATCAAACCCTTCGATCCTTCAAAACCTAAACCATATTGGTTTGATGATAGTTTAATTTGCTCATACCATAGGACACCTGGACATGACACAAAGAACTACAAAGCTCTCCAAGCACTTTTCCATAATTTATGGGATGAGGATGATCTATTTTTAGATGAACCTCTCTTTATCACATCATCAACCCTACCACTAAACAAACCTACCCAACATTTACCCACTCCCACACTCTCATCCAAGAGTGAGGAGGAACTAAAGTAGCCTTCTATCCCAACACTTGTCCTCATCCACACTATCCATATGGTCACCTAATATTAGGCCCAATAAAAGGATAAGAGAAAGGCAAAAATGTCTATTCCATGGACATATCCTCCCACCCCTTAGCCTTTCAACCAAACTCAAAAACCTTCACCTTCACCTTCACCTTCACCTTCACCTTCACAAAAACCCAAAATATACATTTTGGTTGCCCCTACCTCAAACCCTTCTAAATATATCTAGTGAGTAGTTATACAAAATATTCAGCAAACACCAGTGAAGATGAACCTATATCAACTAATCAACACCTCACCTCATCACTGCCAAACACTGATAGAGGCTCTACAATCTATGGAGGTCTAACCCAATGAACCTCAACCTCTTACAACCTTTATTAGAACCCTTAAAATTTTTTCCCTTATTAGATTCAAGGATTTATAAATACCTTCTATTCATCTTGAAGATCCAGATCCACCTCTATTAATCACTACATACATCAATCAAACCTGCATCAAAAGGGTGATGATTGATGGAGGAACTAGTATTAATATTAACTCCTTTCATGCTTATGACAAACTCCAAATACCAAATAATATCATTATTGTCACTTGAACTTACACCTAATGAGGATATGACAAGTATCTCCTCATTCAAATGGAACAATGGAAGCACCTCAAGGATGTGGGTCACCAAATGTGAGGTAGATCTCTAGATTAGGGGCTAGTTCCCCTTGATGGCATCACTATATCTCAATCCTATTATTAACACTTGGGGGGATGAAAAGGGAGAAGGATAAATAAACGTAAACCTAGTTTATGGGAGGTGATACACCAAATATATTCTCTACTCACACCCTTTAACATGCAATTATAACCAAATCAAGTCTGCACATACACTTCACCCAATAACAATCTTCTTTCTCACATCAATGTTTCAAGCATGGGGTCTTGGAGATAGCTTAAGAAAGGAGGACCTAGAAAAAAAGAATTATAAGACACAATATTGAATATAATACTCACTACACCTAAAATATCAACATCATACTCTTCCTATTGACCTATACAAGAGATATTTTCAAACATAAAATGCACTAGGAAGAGTAACATGTGAAGGTAGATAAAACTACACTTTCACAAGACCAAAAACCATTGTGTACACTTTGTAAAATCTTAAATGAGGTAAAAATAAATATATTTATTATCTCAAGGCAAAATTTTGGTAGGGATTCACCATACCAAGGTGGAGAGATGTTATACAATGCCAAAAAGGCCAAAATTTATAGAAAATGTGAGAAGAGAGAGAGAAAGGGAAGCTCAAGAGTCATTAAGACACTTGTAAAATGAGAAGGAGATATGACAGTCATATAATCATGTATTAGATAGGTCCTAAATATAAACAAGGACAAATGTCCCTCAAACTTATCTAACTCTTCCACATGTGGTGTAGGTTCCCTTGTGCATGCATAAGAAACCATCCTTCATGATTTTCCTTCCAAAACTACCTTATCACTACATATGATCATGTTTTATGGTGGATATTAGTAGGAATAGTTAAAACCAATCCATCACATGCATTGGATTAGCCTTTGATCATTCCTATTCTTTTGGCCATGCACAATCATCCATGATAATCCCAAAATGACCTCTCTCTATGCACCTCTCACACTTGACACACAAAACCTTTAAAATTATAAAATATGATCCATGAACAATGGGGAATGATACATGTAAATATTTTACATATCATCATTTAAATAAAAAATCCTTAAAAGGCTTTCCAATTGGAGTTTCACCATTTTTACCTAAGTGTTCACTATCTACGCACTAGACTGGATGAAATGAAAGAGATGGTAGATAGAATTAGGAGATGAGATACTTAATAAAATGGATATTGGTACTTATAAAAATTCCTAAACTTTATCCCAAAAGTGATTTGTTCTTTTGAAACCTTTTGACACCTGAAAAACACATAAAAATGTCAAAGAAAACCCTATTTTGTAGCATCCATAGAAGTGTCATATAACTCAATCACATTTGGAGAATCATTAGAGAGTCCTCTACATCATAAAATTATTTTCATTTCCTTTTCACCTATTTTGTATACTTCATTTGCCTCATCTTCCTAATTAAGTCCTTATGGAGGGCTTGGAATGGTTTTATGTAGTCTTAGGTCTTAACATTTGTTCATAAAGAAAATACATTAGAACTATGAAAAAATTTAATTAAAGGATTCATGAGGACCATATTAATCATCCATAAACACCTTAGCCTACCATGTAAATGTTCATGAAAGTTTTAATTACTCCAAGTTGGCATTTGAGCCCTTTCCTTACATTTTGTATTATATGGATACACTTTAAGCCACAAAATAGCTTCTTGATGCATCATTTGCAATCTAAAGTCTTGATTATGTATGTATATACCTAATAGACATCATAAAACTCATTTTAGTTCTCATCAAGAGCTAGAAATAAGAATGATCACCTTTAAGAACTAGGCTTAGACCTTGTTCAAAGGGTCTACCTATAACCTTAGGTTCAAAAGACCTTTCCCTGATGAATTCCTTGCATTAAATGGCTTGAAAACCTAAAATATACCTCTCCCAACATGAATAAATCAATTTTGAAACTTTTTTAAACTTGGGAATGTATATGGTTTCCCTTTTGGCTCCTTGGCCTCAATTTTGCCTATGGGGTTGACCACAATCTTTGTTGCCCAGGGCACCCTGCTTGCCATCAGACCTTTTAGAAAGGATTTTTAGGTTGGAATGGATGAAATTTGTCTTTAACAACAATCTTATAATATTTTTTATTTTTATACTCTATTATTTCATCATTTTCCTCTAATCTTTAGGGTTTGGACATGGAGAAAGTACACCACTTTTGAGACAAAATAGAGGCATATTGTCCTCTTTTATTAGCAAAAAAAAAGTGTTTAATGGGATTATATAGGTAAAAATTATTATTAAAAAAAAATTATCTCATGAAAAGGATTTTATACCCCTCAACTTCTTTAATCTTCAAGACAGACCTATAGAAACAACACTGTGTGCAGGAGTATCTTGAAATGGACTATATTTTTACTTTGTTTGAGATTCCTTGGATTTATGTACATATTAAAATGAATTTTATATGTTAAAATATCACATATAATTTATCCTAAGGCTTTTTACAACACCCTAACCTCTCAAAACACCTCTATGCTCTTGCAACACAAGACTATGTCTATAAGTATCTAGACTAAGACAATCTTGATGTCATGCCTATAAGTGGAAAGAGTGTGAGAAATATTATTTATGGGTTTTTATACATTATATAAAAATATCATAAGGTTAAATTATTTTCACTTGACCTATATTACACCTTTAAATCCTTCAAAAAATCCTTTAGACTTCAAATTAAGTCATTACTGGACTGAGACAACTATTTAGGCCTATCTGTAGGTTGATTTTGACCTATTTTGAGCTTATTTATGGTGTAGGGAGTACCTTAAACTCATATTATGTCTATTTAATAAATATTCAAACAATAATCACTCTTATGAGCCTCCAAAAGATTCTCTTACATGGATTTTTTGATTACTATTTAACCTAGATTACTATGTTCACAAACCTACCTATAGGTGTTGGTTTCTTATATAGCTTATCATGGTGTAAAGAATATTTGAAGCATGATATAAGGTTCCCAAATGTTTATATTTTTTTATCATACCTATATGTACCATTAGGACTCAAAATAATGTCTTTCCTTTTGACTGGGACATTTTCTTCTTGGAAAGCTTGCTTTATGTGTTGGTTCTCATAATGTACTGATAATACATGAGCTTAGAAGATCATAACACAAAGTATTATCTTATACATAGTGATCCTTTTCATCCTAGATTCCATTTCATGTCTTGAACCATTATAAATATGAGATAATGCATTTTTTCCTACTCAAGGTGTTAAAAAAACATCTACATCTTCACAATCCTATAGATGTTACTAAAATATCTTAGTGTGTTTTAGAGAACTTTTGAGACCCTCAAAAGTATATCTTCTTCTATTATTTCTTACCCAAAATTGGTAGGGTCATTTATTGAGCTAGAGGATATATGTATACCAAATTTTAGGACTCAAAACCTTTTGTAAGTGTACCTTGGGGGCCTACCAAAACCTCTTAGGCCTTTATTTTGGCCATTTTGGGACTGAGAGACCAATAACACTCCTTATTCTCTTAGGGTGACCTTAAAAACCATTTTGACCCTTATTCACTTCATACAAGCTTAACATGATTCCCTTAATGCATAATGGTAATGTTGAGTAATTTAATCATTCTTACATCTCTTCATATGTCACCATGACATCAACACGGGTTGTAAATGAAGGTTTTGACTGTGTACAAGCAAGGAAGATGGAGTTGAGTTAGAAAAGTTTGTTGAAAATATTCTAGCATCCCAAATGGATTTTTAAACCTTAAATTGGATAACCCACATCAATAAAACTTTGAAAACAACTCTAAAACACCTTCCTTCATGTTGAAAACACCTACCTAAAAGTGAAAAGATTGGGAAAAGAAGGAGGATGTGTATAAGTTGCATTATTTCAAGGTTTCAAATGATTTTAGAACCTATCCAAAAAAATAAAAAACATCCTCACACCATCAAGGATATGAAAAAAGTGTAATAATCTCTTTTTAATATTAATTTCACTTTTGAAAACATTTGAGACAACTGTAAGTGCAACATGGACTAGTCTACAACATACACAAGCCTAGAAGAGGCTTGTTAAGTTAATGAAACTAAAAAACCAAGAATATGATGGTAAAACCTATAGATAAGCATTATAAAACATATTAAATCACCTTTAAATCCTTCAAAACACCCTTTAGACTTCAAATTGAGTCATTAATAGACTGAGACAACTGTTTAGGCCTACTTGTAGGTTGTTTTTGACCTATTTTGAGATTATTTATGGTGTAAGGAGTACCTTATACTCATATTATGTCTATGTAATATATATTCAAACAATACTCACTCTTATAAGCCTCCAAAACATTCTCTTACATGGATTTTGTGATTACTATTTAACCTAGATTACTATGTTCACAAACCTACCTATAGGTGTTGATTTCTTATATAGCTTGTCATGGTGTATAGAATATTTCAAGCATGATATAAGTTTACCAAATATTTATGTTTTTTGATCATACCTATATGTACCATTATGACTCAAAACAATGTCTTTCCTTTTGACTAGGACATTTTCTTCTTGGAAAGCTTGCTTTATGTGTTGGTTCTCATAATATATGGATAATACCTGAGCTTAAAAGATCATAACACAAAGTATTATCTTATACATAGTGATCATTTTCATCCTATATTCCATTTCATCTATTGAACCATTATAAATATGAGATAATGCATTTTTTCCTACTCAAGGTGTTAAAAAAACATCTACATCTTCACAATCTTATAAATGTTACTAAAACATCTCAGTGTGTTTTAGAGCACTTTTGAGACCCTCAAAAGTCTATCTTCTTCTATTATTTCATACCCAAAATTGGTAGGGTCATTTATTGAGCTAGAGGATATATGTATACCAAATTTTAGGACTTAAAACCTTTTGTAAGTGTACCTTGGGGGCCTACCAAAACCTCTTAGGCCTTTATTTTGGCCATTTTGGGACTGAGAGACCAGAAACACTCCTCATTCTCTCAGGGTGGCCTTCAAAACCATTTTTACCCTTATTCACTTCATACAAGCTTAACACAATTCCCTTAATGCATAATGATAATGTTGAGTAATTGAATCATTCTTACATCTCTTCATATGTCACCATGACATCAACATGGGTTGTAAATGAAGGTTTTGATTGTGTGTAAGAAAGGAAGATGGATTTGAGTTAGAAAAGTTTGTTGAAAAGCTTCTATCATCCTAAATGGATTTTTAAACCTTAAATTGGATAACCCACATCAATAAAACTTTCAAAACAACTCTAAAACATCTTCCTTCATGTTGAAAACACCTACATAAAAGTGAAAAGATTGGGAAAAGAAGGAGGATGTGAATAAGTTCCATTATTTCAAGGTTTCAAATGATTTTAGAACCTATCCAAAAACTTAAAAACATCCTCACACCATCAAGGATATGAAAAAAGTGTAATAACCTCTTTTCAATATTAATTCCACTTTTGAAAACATTTGAGACAACTGTAAGTGCAACATGGACTAGTCTACAACATACACAATCCTAGAAGAGGTTTGTTAAGTTAATGAAACTAAAAGACCAAGAATATGATGGTAAAACCTATAGATAAGCATTATAAAACATATTAAATCATCAAACTAATAAAACCAAAGCAAATTAATTTGAAACAAGTGAAAATAGTGACCCCCTCTTTGATGTGAATGCATAAAAAGATGCCTAGAGTCTAAGTGGTGGTTAATAAAGGATACGACAAAAAAATCAAAATTATTGATATGAATTTTAAGTAAACTTAGATATATTTCATCCCCAAAAATCATTCCTCCCAACTTTAACTATACGGTCCACACCAATCATTTAAAAATGACCTTCCTTGGCTTACAAGGAGGAAATAGAAGAAACATAAGTTGAAGCTAATTTTTTTGATGAAATATATATAAAAAAAGAATGGTCTTTAGGGAGGTGAAGAGAGAATTTTACAACATTTTTTGTTAAATGTGGACTTCCCAAGTCTATATAAGTGCGAATAAAGGCCTAAAATTAAGGAAAACTCCCCATTTTCTGCACATAACTACTTATTGGACTAACCTATAACTGATCATGATAGATCATAACATATTACACATTTAAAACCAACTTTTTGACAAATATTATTCCTTTAAATTTTGTACAAGTCATTAAATGGGCTAAAAATATGGCCAAATGACACTTTTTGCATATAAAGGATGGTAAAGGACAAATATATGACTTATAAACACATTAAAACACCTAAATGGACCTATTAGGATATTTATAATGTAATTTTAACCTTTGACCAAGTTTTACTAGGTTAACTTTGGTTGACTTGACTAGTATAAGGAGGATGGGCTTAGACCAAGCTAGAGGAAGGATAAGTAAGATGATAAACCAACATGACACCCTATAGGAAATATAGAAACATTATTAAAAAGTTAAAAAATTTAGGGGTTGATCTAATTTGACTAAAAGTCAAATATTTTCAAAAATCATGTCAAAAACCTTTGTATTTTTCTATTCTTTTAATGATACTATGGCCACAACCTTGGGAATAGTTATCCTCCACATTCGCAAAGGACCTTGCATGCTTCCAAAGCTCTTCTACATCATAGAAGGTAGTTTCCAATACAATGTCTTACTTATATGCCCTTGAATATTTGCCATGAGTTATGTCCCATCCATGTTGCATTGATGTGTCAAGTTTGAACATGAGGGTCAGGTCATTACTATATAAACTAACCCTAGTCCTTTTGCATCTTGCAACATGACATATTGACCTAATGATGTTCTTCTTCCTTGCTCTTCCAACTCACCTCCAACTAAAAAAAATTACACCCATACCATAAATAAAGCTTCAACTAACTCATTTATCCCTTATTTTTAGATCCCCATAGAGGACACCTTAGAACCATGTTCCAATGTCTTTCATTGGGAGAGTATCTTATTTTGGCCTTGGATGCCTTCTTTACTCCTCAAGAGTATGGGAAACTTGACCATGATCTTGATTAAGATCCCAATATTATAACCATCATTCATTTTAGACTTATTTACCAACAAACCAATTTCATCTATGGGGGACTTGATCAACCATTTATCGCTTCCTCCACCACCTCTTCTATCCCACCATTTAATTCTGATTTCTCCTATTTGGACAAACCATAATTTACAAAATTATAAATTCATAGGTGTGCTAGGAAGAGATTCATCCTTGGCCATTATGAACATGGATGCCATGAGTTACCTTCAATCAAAACCTAGAAACCTCATGATCTATTTGGCCTGGAGTTTATACCACCTGAATAACCCATTGATTTACCAAACTCATCACCACCATTGAGGAAGACATCCCATCCTCACCAACCACATCTCCTTCAAAGTTTGAGGATTTTTAAATCATCCCTCCTAACTTTTATTTTTATTCAATATCATTAGTTTGGGCCACCTAACCTATCAAAAAGATGGCCAAACTAAAACCTTTCCTCTGATTCATCTTGAAATGGTAGAAAATGATTCTCTTACCATCCACACCATCCAATGTCAAGATGATGATTCCATTCTCACTTATCTTGGTATAGGGGTTTATTCTATCCACAAATCCCTTCCTCTTGAGAACCAAACTATGCTTAACAAATCCACTATCAATGTCAACTTGGGAACTTATGATAACCCCCACATTGTTAAGATTGGTCAATCTTTAGATCCCATAGAGAAAAAAGATTACCCTTCCTTCCTTTGTGATTGTAGCATAGAATTTTATTTGTCCTATCAAGATATGCCAAGAGTTGATCCTTCCATATCCCTCCACAACATCATCATCCATCCTGATGCTAAGCTTGTTAAGCAAAAGCTTTACAAGATGCACCCTCATATCACCCTTCTAGTCAAATAAGAGCTTCAATTCCTCTTATCTATCAATTTAATTCATCCCATTGACTATCCATAATGGGTTTTTAATATCATTCCCATCACCAAACCCATAGTGGACTTCACCTCTGTATTGATTTTCATGACCTCAATCTTGCTAGTCTAAAGGATGACTTCCCTTTGCCTAGTATCGACCAAATTTTTGATCTTATAGCCATCCAAGAGATGTTATCCCTAATGGATGGTTTCTTGGGATATAATCAAATCTTGATTTCCCTCGAGGATTAGCATAAGACTTCCTTCATCACCCCATGGGGAACCTTTTATTATCATGTCATGCCATTTGGTCTAAATAACATTAGAGTAACCTACCAACATGTGATGACCTGCATCTTCTATGATCTCATCCACAAAATCATAGAGGACTATGTATATGACCTCATTGGGAAGTCCAAATATCACAAGGATAATCTAAATGTTCTCAAAATTATCTTTGAATGCCTAATCCATTTTCATGTCTAACTCAACACTAAGAAATGTGTTTTTTTGGTACTATCTAGAAAGCTCCTTGGCTTTATCATCTCTCTCTAAATAATATAAGTAGACCCTACCAAAGTCATAGTGATCCTTGACATGCCACTTCCAACTCACCTTAAGTAACTCTATAACCTATAAGGGAATCTCTAATCCATTCTTCACTTCATCTGTCAATTATCAGATAGATGTCATCCTTTTCACCATCTTATCAAGAAAGATACCTCTTTTAAGTGGAATGAGGACTGCTCAAAAGCCTTTGACTCACTTAGAGTACCTCCTTACTCCACCTATTTTTACCCCTCCTAAAAATGACCAACCCTTATAGCTTTATTTATCCACTACTGACCATTCCTTAGGGGCAATGCTCACTCACTGTGATAAACAAAATAAAGAGCAAGTTGTCTACTATATATAAGACACTTATAGAGTATGAGACTTAGTATACCCATACCAAGAAGCTTTGTCTCACTTTAGTCTTCATGGAAACCAAACTTCATCATTACCTCTTCAATCACAAAACCTATGTCATCACTAACATGGACTCACTCAAGTGCATACACTTTAAACCATATCAAAACCAATGTATATCTAAGTGGATCATGCTCCTAGCTAAGTTTGACCTTCAGTTCATCTTGTAGAAGTTGATTAAAGGGAGATTTATTACAGATCAATTGGTTGAATCTCCTTTACTAGACAACCAACCACTTCCTATTTCATTTCCAAATAAGTCCATCATGACTCTTTCTCAAGAGGACATCAAGTACCAAATGACTATGTTTTTTGATGGATTGAAGTGTCAGTGTGGTGGGGGTGCTAGAATTGTTCTCATTTCCCTTGATGGAAAACCTCTTCCTCTTTCTTTCAAACTTGATTTTGAGTGTACCAATGATATGGATAAGTATGAATCCCTAGTAATAGGCCTCAAAAATACTCTATCCTTGGGAGTCAAGATGATCAATATATTTGGTAATTCCCAACTTGTGGTCAATCAGGTCAATAGATCCTACCAATGTAAGAATGATGTCTTACAAAAGTACTAAAAACTAATAGATGTACTCTTAGCATCATTTGATCATTACCTTATCCAATATGTTCTACAATATACCAATAAGTTCATAGATATAATGGCTTCCCTTACTTATAAAATCACATATCAACCTTCTAATTCTAAGCTCTTTGTCACCATTCATCAGTTTATCACCCCATTTTTATCCAATCTGACCTCTCTATGATATGTGATATGGAGGAATATCCATCATAAAATTAGTATGAGCAAACCTTTGACTACCTCAACCTCGACATAATTCCTTCCAACCTATCTCTGAATGCTTAAAGATCCTTTATTCAAAGTACCTCTTGTTATACCATACTAGGGGGAATCCTTTAATAACATGATTTTAACAACCTCCTTCTCCATTGCCTTTGCAGTCATGAAGCTTCCCATTCTATCAAGGAAACACATGATGCAATATATGGGGGACACTTTAGTGGTCTAGCTATCGCTAAAAATATCCTTTGCCTTAGCTATTATTGGCCCACCCTCAACCAAGGCTATTGTGATTATGTAAATAAGTGTGTTAAATGTCAATAGCATGCTAATTTACATGACACTGGCCAATGGACTTCAAGTATCCAAAGATTTTTAGCCCTTCTCACAATTGGGACTAGATCTCACTAGGGAAATCAATCCTCACTCTTCATAGTGGCACCACTCCATCATCACCACCACTAAGTATTTCATGAAGTTGGTGGATGATATTCCTCTCATCTAGACCAAAGCAAAAAATATTGTTGACTTCATACACCATCATATCATCTATCATTTTAGTGTTCCCCATAAGATGATAACTGATAATGGAAATTATTAAAAAACAATTACAAGGTATTTATGATGCCTTTGGCATCAAGTTAAGTTTTTCCTCACCTTAACCATTCATAAGAAAATGGGTAGGTAGAATCCTATAACAAAACCCTTAGTAAGATGTTAACAAAAGTGGTTAATGCTTTTGGTCAAGATTAGCACTTGCACATCCCTTTTGCTTTGTGGGCCTATCATACTAGTATTTCAACCTCCATGGGTGCTACCCCTTTCTCTTTGGTCTTCATAATAGAAGCATTTTTACCTCTTGAAGTCTATATCCCCTCTCTTCACATATCCTTGCAAGACATCATGTCTGAGAGTGACTATCATCAAGAACATCTAGCATGACTTGAGCTACTTGATGAACGCCACCTAACTATGCTTAACCACCTTCATTTATATCAAGAGAAAATCAAGCTTGATTATAAAAAGCACATGAAGGAATGAGAATTCAAAATTAGAGACCTCATTCTAAAGGAAAATCAACATGTAATCAATATAGAGAAACGTAATCGAGGCAAGTTTGATTTCAATTGGATTGGACCCTACATCATAACCTAAAGTATGGATCAAGAGCTTATCATTTTCCCTCTTTTGAATTCAAACTAGAACCTGATCCTCTCAATGCTTTGTATCTACATCATTTATTTTGTTAAATAGGGATCAAATAACCTTTTGTCTAACTTAATCTCACCCCTTGATTTATGAGATTTTTCACCTCCCTCATACCTTCATCCTAGCCCCTTGAGGATAACTGATTATAACATAGAACCATATGATTAAACATCACAATCATAGCCTAATACTAAATATGGGTACCATGTCTCTACCCATGAAATGGTCCTCGTGGACAATTTTGCCCCTAAATAGAATAGAATCCCATGATTTTTGTTTCTCAAAACCACTCCTTTCACCTATCATTGAACTTCTTCTAATCTAGGTTTTTAACTCATAAAGGTAAACCTCTAAGCTTGAATAGACTCATCTATGTCAAATATAGCATCAAAATAATTTGGGATACCAAAATATCACTTAGGTCAAATATATATAGCATGTAGATTGTTCCCTTGAAGGATAACTTCCCTAAATCTAAATTTCTTGAAAAGATAGACTGCTCCCTTGAAGGACAACTACCATAATGCACAAACCTAAACTTGGACCACTCCCTTGAAGAATGGCCAAGTCAATTTTGTCAAAATAACCATTTAAATATTCCTTCATCGATCAACTTCACAAACCTATCAGAGCAAAACAATGATGACCCTACATCAAAATCAAGAATAAAATATCCCAAGAAAGCTGTAATTAGTTTTTTAATATATAACATCAATATACTTCCCACATTAATTAGTCTATACCTTGTATTAAAATATGGACTTGTCTATTATGGTTCTCAGGTCACCTATAGAAAGTAAAAACCAACCCTCAATAGGTTACACTACCCTTCATACCACCTATCACCCATCTCCCCTTTTTACCATCTACAAATCAAGGGATTTAGAGCTTACTTGACACGATGTGATCAAGAAACCATTTTACCAACCAAATAATGATAATTTAAAGCATTCGAAAGGCTTATGTTCCTTAAGCCAATCTAACTTTGGGTTTTTTTATTTTTTCCTTTTGCCAATGAAGAAACATCATGCCTCCTCCTTATCTTCTCCTAATTGGTTCATCTATTCACTTAGACCTAGGTATCATTATTTTTCATCTCTCTTCCCACATTTAGTTATCTAAACTTACTTTATGTGATATCATCAACAAAACATCCATAATCCTAAACATAATCATAACCATAATCTAAACCATAAACCTCATAAACCATGATCATATCACATATCCATAATTTAAACCATAAACATCATAAACCACATTACACCCATAATCATAAACCACATCACATATTAAGGATCATAACCATAAACCAAAAATCATCCTAAACTAATCATAACCATATATAAGATGCTAACCAGAACATCATAACCATAATAAAAACATCATCATAGCTATATATGAAACATCTTAACCATAATCATAAACATCATATCCATATTCAAAACATTACATCATCATAATCATATATAACTAATCATCATAATCATCATCCATAATCATCGCATGCCTAAGCTAGTGAGTCTACATCTCATAAGCATAATCATAAACATCAACACCATGAACCATAAAATCACATCTATAGATCATCACATCATGTCTCATCAACATCAAATAATACATATAAATAATGTGCATCTCTCTCTCTCTCTCTCTCTCTCTCTCTCTCTCTCTCTCTCTCTCTCTCTCTCTCTCTCTCTCTCTCTCTCTCTCTCTCTCTCTCTCTCTCTCTTTCAAACATATACATCTTGCTACATCAACTCACAAGTTAGTATCAAAATCATATACACCTAAATCTATACATATCATATCATATAATGCCCTTGGGGCACCACTACCACTTATTGCCTACCCCACTGAGGTACCTATCTATCCACCCACCAAAGTAGCCCACTAACCTAGAGTCACTACACATGCACCACCTACCAAAATATCCCTATACTCAATGCATTAGGGCTCTTATGGACACTATGCTAGAACTATGTCCTCATAATAATGTAGCTCCTCAACAATAGCCAAGTACTATACCATAGGGATACTACCTGGTTGTCTTGCTAGTGTTGTAGCTACTCCTCTCTATCTCAAAGTTTCCCTATCTTAGGTCACCAAGCCTAGTGAAGTCCTAGCCTAATCCCTCTCCCCCATCACAATGGAAACCTAACCTTATAATGTATCAACCTAGCCCTACAATATGGCCTCTTTCCCTTGTAAATCTATGATCTATGCCTACATTACATCCAGTGCCACTCCTACTTATCCATGAGGGCCACCTCACTGTACCTATATACCTCCACCCACTAGATCCACATCCATGGGATACCTACCCCCATCATTCCATCTAAAATATACCATTGCATAGAAAATGTAATACCATGCTACATAGACATAAAAAAACCTACATCATCTATCTTTACTCTGGTAGGGAGCTCCTCAAAATCAAGAACCACCTCTAATGGTTGTGGCACTAGAAGAAAAACTTAGCATCATCTTGATTGTACCTTGAGAATGGACCCAAAATCCCCTATACTAGGATGAACTACCTATGAACCCTATCAAAAGGGATGAGCTCAATCTCATCCTTTTTCTTCCCAAAAATACACCTATAACTGTGCATTGATAAAATGTGTTGAGCATAGTGAGCCCACTTTGAGAAGCCAACATATGACCTCTAAACCAAATATAAAACCACCAAGGCCTCCAATGCCTCCATGAACTAATGAATATACCTCATACCTCTTCCAGGTCCTATGAGCATGTATTGCTTCTCCATCAGATAAAACCCACCCTGAAGTCCATCTAGGCATATCCCTCCCATGGCAACCCCATCAACCTCAAAACCTAGATATGCACATAGGCCCAACAATGAAGCACAAAACCCATGATAATTCCATATCTTTGATGATCTTGGAACCCCCATAGCTCCCTATAAATCTATACTGACAAAATGGGTGCCCACCCAAAAACTATTTAACCAAGCAACATCTCCACCAAAACACCTAGTAGTAGATATTGAAACTACCCACTATTCAAATTTGGCAATGAAAAGTGGGACACTACATCATCATCATCATTATCAACCTTCAATCATCTCTAGCCCTCTGATATAATGGCCTATAGCTAAATCTACCATCATGCCACCTAACAAAGGGTTGATCATCCCCATATAGGAACTCCATATAATCATCTCTCTCCTCACTCTCAATATGATATATTAGCTCCCCTTGAATAGGCAACTATGTAATCCTATGTGTTGGGTGAACATTTTATCAGTCAGCTCTCTGATTGAGCAAATAGGTCTTATCATCCATAGTAAAGGAGATTGTTCAACCCAGTGTGTAGGTTTACTACATCAGAGGTGGACAAATCTCTCCTCTCATCAAGGGGAGGTTCCCTATAAATATGAAGTGATATATACTATATATATATAAGTAGAAAATAACACTCAGGGGTAGGATAAACCATCCATTTCTCTTTTTTCAAAGATGATGTTAACAAACAGAGGAGAAAATCCTAGTGAAGACACTGAAGGCACTTCTATTCTTTTAGAAGTGTTCTTACAAGGAACAACATGAATTCTTTTAGGTAGTAACAAGAAACTAGTAACATAGGTGTAGTAACCAGTAGGATGAAATATAACACAAAGTCTACACCTCAACTACCCAATGAGTGAAACACAAAGGATAATGGGGGCACAAAGTCATCCCAGAATCCTCAACACAGAAGGAAAAGAAAAACATACACTGAAAATAATTATGAAAGCACAAAGTCTTCCCACAATTGGCTTCAGGACACCTTCCTTATTACTTTCACTAATTCTACTTGCCAAATTAAATAAACAAGAACACATTCAAAAGATAGACATAAGAATAATCTCCTAAAATGATATAACTTAAAATATCACAAATTCTGCAAACAACTTGCTTTCTCATTCAGATAAAATAAAATGAACAATCTAAGTTTAAAGTCTTAGTATTCTCCTTTTAATTGGATATAGTTTCACTATTGTAAAATTAAAATTCCACTTCATATCAAATGAGAGATTACAATATATAACACTCTAAGAAAGACCTGGGTGCTTGTTTTCATGAAAAAGCCCATGCCGTATTAAATGCCTTCAATGTACCTTTAGTTCTATCTGGAGGGACCATGCTAGGAAAAATGCATTATCATAACTATGTCTGTCCATTCCTCTAATATGTCTCTTCCTTAGTATGGACTGTCTGGGCCTTTTCTTGATGTCTGCATAGCTGTCCAATTTGCCATTACTTCATGGAAGAAAAATAGGCCACATCCTTGATTTGGTGTGCTCAGAAGTCTACTTGATCCACTATTTAACCTACTAGAAATAATTCCCTTGAATACATTTTGGCCTTTCCTTCTTTCTACTATGATTTGAGCCTTAGGGCTATCTTTTCCCTTTCTAGTTTTGTGTTTTCCTGGCATTTGAGCTCTCAGGGCTATATCCTCAACTTTGCTGGCTCTTTATGCTCTTCCATCAGTAGTTCTTCCCTTTGGCATTTTGGACTTTGAATGCATTCGAGCCCACACTCAAGCTTTAGCCACTTTCTATTGATCTCAATAAGTGACATGTGGCATGTTCTACTTAACTTATAGATGCTTTAGAAACCTTTGAGAGTCCTATGGATAATGATGCATGGTGGCTTCTGCTCTGCCTTAGAAACAATATAAAAACATTTGAGACTCATTCAGATTCACACAGATGATGCCACTTGTCACACTCTGCTTGACCTTAACAACTCACTCAGGGCCCACCATAGTCCTTATGAAATAAAAGGGAGAGAAAATGGATGTTGACACTTGTTGTGCTCTACCGAGCTTTTCAAGGGACATGTGGCATGTTCTGCATAATCTAGCAATCACACAGATGATGACACTTGGAGAACTCTGCTCTCATGCTTTTAACTTTTGGGCATTCCTTCGGTCAAGCTTATTTACTTTAGACAAAAGCATGAAGGAATTACTTTGGGCTTTGCCTTAGTCATTTTCTTGCAAAAAATACTTTCGAAAGAATTCTAACGGATCTTTCACTTAATAATCTCCTTCAAAAAAAAATTCTGAAGGAAATGTTCCCTGTTGGTGTTTGAACAAATCCAAAGGAGTTCTATCTTTTCTATCTTCTCTTTGACCCTTAAACCAATGTTGCCTACCCTCCTTAAGGGCACTTGCCTCTAATTCACTGCCCTCCACAAGGGCATTTGTTCCTTTGGCTTTGGGGTAGCCCCTTGAACCTACCGATTGAACCAACTTTGGTTCAATAGTTTAATGGTTCAATTAGTTCATTCTTCATTATTTGGCCAAGTATTTTTGATCTTTTGAACCAAGTGCATTGAACCAATTAGTCATTAAACCCATTGAACCATTGAACCAAAATGGTTCAAGGTTCAACGGTTTAAGCCTTTATTTTTTTGCTAAGTGTTTGCAGCCGTGGAACGGTTAAACTTTGAATGTTGACAAATGCACTTAACTCTTGCTAATGATGTTGAACCTTTGAACCCATTGAGCCTATTGAACTAAAATGGTTCAAGTTTCAATATCTCAATGGTTTAATGGTTCATTCCTTTCTCTTTGAAGCTTGCCGATTGAATTCTTTTGGTTGAACTCACCTGTAGAAGCCTTTGAACCTATTGAACTTGCTAATTTCAATCATGTTGAGTCCATAGAAACATATCTACAAAGTTTGTATATTTGTAGAAAAGCTCTAAAAAATGAAGAACTTGAATGCTCAAAATAATTTTTGAAAAGGGGAGAGAGGATTTTGGTTCATAGGTTGTCCCAAAAATGAGTGATATTTTTGGGGACAATAGCTAGCTCCAATTAGGGAACTTCCTTCAATTAAAAACTTGGAATAGCTGAGGGGAGTGGAAACTAGAATCTCCAGTGCCTTGAAGTATGCCATTGGGCTATGGAGTCATGCTACCCAAAAAGAAAGGCTCTAAAAAATGAAAATGAACAACATAAAGTAGAAACAAAGACTATACAGATATACATATGTACATGTGAACTTATCTAATACTTTAAGAATTGAAGTGCTTCAAATGATACCCATTATGAGACAATGAAGATGGCATTCCATCTTGATAAACAAGTAGGAAACCATTTTGTCCCCAAAATCGCTAATGGGTGAATGGAACTCTCCACCAGGAATCACATTTTTGTGCACTCCTTTTGGCTCTCTCTTCTTGCTCCATGGCAAGACATGGTCTTCAATCTGAAAACCATAACTCCTTGCTCTCTTGGTGAAGAGTTCCTTTTGTTGATTTTGGAGTATAATAGTATGGTCCACTACCATAGCTTGCTATTCTACTAGTTCAGTCTAGCACATGTTTTGATTGTTAGCATCAAACTCCTGACAAACCATCAGCTCATCATCTCCTTTGGTGTGAAGGAGTTTGACATCTTGGTCTTGAGTAGCCTTCAATCCAAACAACAGAGATTCACATTTAGCTATGTTGTTGGTGTTACTAAAATGGAACTTACATGAAGGAAAAATATCTCCTTGAGGAGATATCAACATAGTCCCAGCTCTAGCATTGGTAGAAGAATTGCTGCCATTAGATTCCAGGATCCAAACATCATCAAAAACTGATCTTCTATCAGATTTCTCTTTATTGGAAGTGGAAGATGCTTTTTTATCTATATTGTACCCTACCAATTCTTATGATGTCTTATTTGAATCAATTTTCAGATTTCCACCTATAGGAATTTCATCTACAAAAACATGAACACCCTCTATGGTCAAGAAGTAATTACCCCTACCTAAAGAAAAAATAGAATTTGAGTTGCAGGGGCCAACATTTGGGTGACCACATATTTTACCTCCTTTTCAAGAATCAATCTCTTCATTATGCCTTTGATAGGGATCCTTGCCTCAGATAGGTCCATGCTTAGTTCTCCTCACACATTCTTACAAAAATTTGATCCAAGCAGAATGCCATATGATGCTGGGACGTCAGCTACCAAGACAGTCATCTTGATTCTTTTGTCTGGAAAGACTAAAAAAGCAAATTAGGCATCCTTAATCTACCCCAGTAGTGGTACTTGCTTGTTTTCCATGGAAAAGCATCTACCAAAGGTTTAGGTCAGTGTAAGGCCAAGGGATTTAGCCACTTTGGTAGGTATAACATTATCTGAAGCTCCAAAATCAATGATATAGTTGCTCAGCTTGTGACCATTTATCAACAGGGAAACATAAAAGGGATCTAATTTCCCAAGGGCAGTAGGGGGAGTAATGACAAGATTATTTGGGATGGGCATGTTCTTTGGGGGATCATGAGTCACCTTTTTAATCTCTTGTCTTATAGGGACGATTGTATTCTTCACACACTCCACCAACCTATCCAACTGCTCAGGGTTGGCTTGTAGGAATTCAAATTCAGTCATTTCAATTTTGGTTTTCTTGACATGGTCAATTATGTCAAATTATTGAAATGGACTATGAAGAGAGGATGGGAGTTCATCCTTTTAGTTTTTAGTGGGGGAGGGCTGATCTATGCATTTGAAGTAGAAGGTGTAGGGATGTTTGATGTACTTACCTTCTTAGAAATCACCGAGTCTTTTGGCTGGAAAGGCAGAGTGGTCCCATGTTTAGTAATTGAAATTTCTGGTTGAGGTCACTCCTCTATCTTTTCTTTATCAGCTTGTTGGGTTGACTAGTTCTTGGACCAGGTGAATGCTGTGTATGGTCCCTTGACTGCTTCACCTTTACTTCTAGGTTCATCTTGGTAATTTAGGAAACCAATGTGGGAGTCACCAACTGATTCTTCTTGACCCTCCATGAAGAGATCAACGTCATTTTCTTGATCAAACTCAAGTTGGAAAGAGAAATCATGCTTAGTTTCTAGATATCTAACTGTTGAGTTGGTTGGAGGTGCTTCAAGGGCAAGGTTCCTCTGTGGGGGAGGAAGATAGTTTGGCTGCCCTTGATTCCTAGCAGCATTGCCTTGGTATGCTTGATTCTGAAATGTCCTCCTTGGCATATCTTGGTTAGGAGGAGTAGAAATAACTTGGGTCATTTTTATTTTCAAGGCTAGTAGTTCATTTACTAGCTTTTACACCATTAGGTCAGTGGTGGCTGTAGGTGAGTATTCAGAAGATGAAGAGGGTTTACCTCTATTTGGGTCTCTCCTTATCTTTCTAGCCAAGATAAGGTCATCTTCTACCTCAGTAGCCAAATATTGAGTAGTAGCAAGGTATATGTGTCTATCCCATCTCAGAAAAAAACACACTTTAGGCAGTTGTGAGTTGATGAAGAAACACTTGAAATTCTAAGGTGTCGATTGGGCGATCATGGGAATCCTGTGCCTCAGCTTGTCAAACTTGGCAATGAAGTCCCTCATAGGTTCATGGGGATCCTTCTTCATCTATGTGAGCTGGGCTAGCAAGGCATGAACATCTTTTATAGGTTTGAACCTGGCTTCAAATTTGTCTTTAAGAGTGTCCTAATCAGTCATTGACCGAGCTTGTAGATGGTAGAACTAGTCTATAGTAACACCTTGTAGTGTCTCTACAAATAGCCTAACTACTATGTCTTTATACTCCACACCTATTACACCATAGGCTATGCTGAAGGTAGCAATATGTTCATAAGGGTGAACTTTCCCATCACCAAAAAATTTGGGGAAATTCTTCCTTGAACTACGTGGAAGCTCATGTAGAGGTGGGGTAAAATTTAGTGGACTAAAAGAGTTACCCCAGGGGCCTTGAGCCATGATTTGATTATGTAAAAGTGGGATCACAAATTTGGGTGGAGTATGGATAGGCAAAGCTCTACTAGCATCAAAAAAAGAAGCTCTACCTTGTGTTGGTGACCTGGTAGGGGTAGGAGGAAGATTCCTAGTTCATTGAAGGTGAGGTTGTGGAGGAAACAACTCAAAATTACTCTACTACACCAACTCAAAAGTAGGGTCAACAACACTTGAGATTTATAGCTTTTGGTATAACATGGAGTTGCCATATTATAGAACAAAAATGGAAAAGAGTAGGATCTACTTTAGCTTGAATCTTGAGACTTCAAACTATGCACTCTTCCCCAACAGAGTCACCAAAAAGACTATTGGGTCAATATTTTGTTAGTCAACTGTCTGATTGAGCAAAATAGGTCTTATCATCCACAACAAAGGAGATTGGTCAGCCTAGTGTGCAATTTTACTATGTTAGAGGTGGACAAATCTCTCCTCTCATCAAGGGGAGGTTCCCTATAAATATGAAGCACTATATACTATATATATAAGCAAAAAATAACACTCAGGGGTAGGATAAGCCATCCATCTCTCTTTTTTTAGAGATTATATTAACAAACAGAGGAGAAAATCTTGGTGAAGACACTAAAGGTACTTATCTTCTTTTAGAAGTGTTCTTACCGGGAACATCAAGAATTCTTTCAGGTAGTAACAAGAAACTAGTAACACAGGCGTCATAACCAACAGGATGAAATATAACACAAAGTCTACACCTCAACTACCCAAGGAGTGAAACACAAATGATAATGGGGGCACAAATTCATCCCAAAATACTCAACATAAAAGGAAAGGAAAAACACACACTGAAAACAATTGTGAAAGGACCAAGTCTTCTCATAATTGGCTTCAGGACACCTTCCTTATTACTTTCAGTAATTATGCTTGCCAAATTAAATAAAAAAGAACAAATTCAAAAGACAGACATAAGAATAATCTCCTAAAATGATACAAGTTAAAATAACACAAAGTCTACAAACAACTTGCTTTCTCATTCAGATAAAATGAAATAAACAATACTCTGAGCTCAAAGTCTTAGTATTCTCCTTTCAATTGGGTAGAGTTTCACTCTTGTAAAATGAAAAGTCCACTTCATATCAAATGAGAGATTATAATATATATCACTCCAAGAAATACTTGGGTGCTTGTTTTCATGAAAAAGCCCATGATGTATTGAATACCTTCAATGTGCCTTCAGTTTTGTTTGGAGGGACCATGTTGGGTATAGTGCATTGCCATAACTATGTTTTGTCCATTCCTTGAATATGTCTCTTCCTTAGTATAGACTATCTGGTCCTTTTCCTGATGTCTGCATAGCTATCCAATTTGCCATTACTTTATGGAAGAAAAATAGGCTGCATCCTTGATTTGGTTTGCTCATAAGTCTACTTGATCCACTATTTCACCTACTAGAAATAACTCCCTTGAAGACATTTTGGCCTTTCCCTCTATTTTCTAAAATTTAAGCCCTTAGGCTATCTTTTCCCTTTCTAGTTTTGTCTTTTCCTAGAATTTGAGCTCTCAAGGCTATATCCTTAGCTTTGCTGGCTCTTTACACTCTTCCATCATCAGTTCTTCCCTTTGGCATTTTGGCCTTTGAATGCATTCGAGCCTGCACTCAAGCTTTGGCCACTTTCTACTGATCTTGGTAAGTGACATGTGGCATGTTTTTCTTAACTTATAGAGGCTTTAGAAACCTTTGAGAGTCTTATGGATAATGATGCATGGCAGCTTCTGCTCTACCTTAGAAACAATATAGAAACATTTGGGACTCATTCAGATTCACATGGACGATACCACTTGTCACACTCCACTTGACCTTAGCAACTAACTCAGGGCCCACCATAGTCCTTATGAAAAAAAAGGGAGAGACAATGGATGTTGACAATTGTTGTGCTCTACCAAGATTTTCAAGGGACACATGGCATGTTCTGCGTAATCTAGCAATCACACAAATGATGACACTTGGAGCGCTCCACTCTCGGGCTTTTGCCTTTCAGGCATTCCTTTGGTTAGGCTTATTTCCTTCAAACAAAAGTCTAAAGGAATTCCTTTGGGCTTTGCCTTAGTTATTTTCCTATGAAAAATACTTCTAAAATAATTCTAATGGCTCTTTCACTTAATAATTTCCTTTAGACAAAAATTCTGAAGGAAATGTTCCCTGTCGGCCTTTAAACAAATTTGAAGGAATTATATCTTTTTTTGTCTTCTCTTTAACCCTTGAACCAATGTTGCCTACCCTCTGCAAGGGCAATTTCCTCTATTTCACTACCCTCCACAAGGGTATTTGTTCCTTTGGCTTTGGGGCAGCCCCTTAAACCTACTAATTGAACCAACTGATTGAACCAACTTTGGTTCAATGGTTCAATGGTTTAATTGGTTCATTCTTCATTATTTGGCCAAGTCTTTTTGATCTTTTGAACCAAGCACATTGAACCCATTAAACCATTGAACCAAAATGGTTCAAGGTTCAACGGTTTAATGGTTTAAGCCTTTATTTTTTCACTAAGTGTTTGAAGCTGTGAAATGGTTGAACTTTGAACCTTGACAAATGAACTTAACTCTTGCCGATGACATCATACCTTTGAACCCATTACACCCGTTGAACCAAAATGGTTCAAGGTTCAATGATTCAATGGTTCAACAGTTCATTCTTTTCTCTTTGAAGCTTTCCAATTGAATTATTTTGGTTGAACTTGCCTATAGAAGCCTTTGAACCTGCTAATTTCAAGCATGTTGAGTCCATAGAAACATATCTGTAGAGTCTGTATATTTCTGTAAAAGCTCTAAAAAATGAAGAACTTGAAAGCTCAGAACACTTTTTGGAAAGGGGAGAGTGGATTTTGGTCTGTTGAACCAAAATAGTTCATAGGTTATCCCAAAAATGAGTGATATTTTTGGGGACAAAACTATGTACATCCTCTAGTAGGATGGTTATCTTACTTGTTAATAGGAGAAAAGTGTTTATGGCTAGATCCCATCTCTCGATGAGGGCCATGATCATTACCACATCTCATGGCATATGTTGTAAGTGTATCATCATGCTAATGCTAGTCTCCTCCATGTGTGTATGATTCAGTCATCCCCTAATGGATCTTCACAAAGATCCAAGGAACATAATTACACATCTAGATTTGGTCTCATGCCTACAAAAATCATTAAAAAACACACTTAGTTTTGTATTAACTACTTTGCCCATGGCTTTCACCCCATTTTACCTCATTTCACCTACCTACTAAAACCTAATTTTTCTTATCTTAACTACATTACCATTTCTTTAAGCCTACCTTAAACCCACATTACCCATATTATAAAAATGCTAATAGTACTACCCTTAACCATTTTATCAAAAAAAATTTAACTTATTACCTTTAAACCTTTTTATCAATATACCATCAACCCTTTTTTTGACCACTGATGGTTACTAAAACTACCAATAGTCAGCTGATCCTATAACACTTAGTCTTCAACCATTGATAGTTGACTATGATTATTGATAGTCAGGTATGATAATTGATGGTCATTATGTGTGACTGCCAGTGGAAAATACCCAACCCTACCTACCCAAACTAGACCAAATAACCCCTTTCTAACACCTAAATAACCTAATTTTATTCTCTACCCTATCCTCAACCCACATACCTAACTAATTTTGATTTTTACATAAAAAATTCAATTAGAACACATCAAAACCTAAAAATTATGGCAAACCCCCAAACCCTACCTAAATAAAAAACAATCTAACCAAATACAACCATAAATAACCAAAATAAACATATTCTAATAATTTAATGCTACCCCTACCTCACTCCTCAACCATCATCAAGGAGGAATCCTAGTTACTACCAATCAACCATGTCCTCATCCACCTTGCATCCTTGGTCCCATGCTAGCTCATCATAACCCCAATCAACCAATCAACAATCAACCCTGCCTCATCAACACTGTTGTGTAACATGATAAATTTACCAATGTATAAGAGTCAAAGAGTAAAATAACAAATGGTGAAAATGATTTCTATTTTTCTCTTTTAAACCTTTAGACTTTTAGGGTTTCCACTTGATTGTCAATGGTCAGGGTGATCATCGATGGTTGAGTTTGGGACCCCTAACCATTGACATTTAGGAAACTCATTTTTTAATTTTTTTGGCATCAACACCTTAGTGCCACATTTTTAGAGATTACCCTTCTCCACCAAACCAAAACTAACCTTTAGAGAACACTGTCTCCAACCAGCCAACCAACCATCTAACTATGTCCACCTTGACATTGGCCATATTAGCCCAAACTATAGCATATTTTATGATGACTTTGCTTTGGTCCTTTTAACTATATCAACCAACCTTACCATGTTAAATATTTGAATTTAAAGCACCTAGTGCATACCAGACCATTTTTATTTTTCATATGAGCACTTACTACCTTAGATACCTAAAAAACACCAAACTTATCTAGGAAACTTACATTTATGAGTGTTCCCATACACCATGTCTAAATGCAGTCATGTAGTTCACTTTTCACTTGTCCTTCTAACAATGACCTTATTTATTACCAACCATGGTAATTTAGTCTATGCATGATCTTGTCTATCACACTTAGTCACATTTTGTGAACATTTTTGTGCTTCAAATGCCCAACCATCTTTGTCACCAACTTTGTGATTCACCATAAACCACTTATCAAACTTAAAATTGATTCAATTTTTCCTCATCGACTCTTGGTTTGAAGGGGAACACCTCTTACCATAATTAAGGTAACTAAAGCCTTTGATATAAAATATATATATGTTTTACATATTATTGACACAAATTACATAACAAAAAGGGGTAAAATGTAGACACCAAAATTCTACACACTATAGTTTCTAACGTCAAAACACCCCTAAGCCACCTTAGGACCCCCTTGTGACTAGTTTGATCCTTTGACCCCTAATTGATCCCAACCTTGGTTAGTTTGAATAAATAACCAAACCCAACCTTTTAACTCACTTAACCTTTGACACTCAACTATCAATAATTAGAGTGACTTTAATGGTCACCCTGACCACCAATGGTCAGGTCCCTTCCCCACCTAAACAAACATAACACCAGCTAAGTACAAGATAACATGGCATAATTTAATATGTTCACCTTACCCATTACTAACACATCATGATGTATCAAAATCAATAGCCTAACCTCCTATGGAACCTTCTACTTCCATCTCTCTTTGCATATAAAAGGAGGGGAATAGGAGGTGAATAATGATCCATAATCAAGCATCCTAGAACATAGGTAGTCAAGATAACAACCAATAGGTATCCCTACTAAAAATTCAACAACTAAAATAAAGGCTTGAACCTATAACAAAATTTATCTTGAGGTAAAGTACCATTACTCTACCAAAATTGTTCCAAAATCAGCCATCAACACTTAAGCAATAAACTAGGTACATTCTATATTTCAAGTTTTATTTGTTTAGTTTTTGACTTCCTTACCTAAACCAAACCTTTTTACATCTTATATCCTAACCTGAAAACATTAAAAAATCCCTAAAACACTTATTGACTCCTTTATGCTACCTAATCTAGAATATTTTCTAAACACATCTAAAACCCATAGTAACCATCGACAGTCACTAGGACCATCGATGGTCACATTCAACCATCGATGGTTACCTAACCATTAATGGTTAGATTAACCACTAATGGTCACCCTGACCATTGATGGTCACTATGGTAAGAAATAAGAACATGTTATTTCTAACTATTTACCCTCAACCAAATTCCACCTTCTGACCCCCTACCTATTCACAAAGACCCCATATATTTTTTGAAACCAACCTGACCTATTTAGTATTAGTATTGACCCATTATTTGATTAATTAGTCTATTTTCCTTTATCAAGCATTTATTTATTCTTGTATTTATTTTAAATATTATTTATTATTTGATGCATGTATTTCACCTTCATTTATTTCAACTTAACTATTTTAACAGTGTGGATTGACATCCTCCTACTAAGATCATGCTTCCTAGATCTAGCTCATGCTAGGAAATCCACCTTGCTACATATTTTATAACCCCTTTTCATGAGTGATTTATTATCTATAGGTAATTATTCCCAAGATAAAGATGAGCTCTTCATGATCATCTAGATCATGCATATATAAACAAATAGGTTCTTCTACCACAACCTTATTACTAGTTTCTTACTTCTTTCCTAAGAAATAAGTAGAAATTATGAGAAAGAGTACCCATAATTGGTTGCCTACTTCTATTGGTCATTAAAAGATTGAGTGAAATCAGTGTTTGGGATAATGGATTTCCTAAAAGATTGATTCCAATATATGGTAACCTCATCTTCTTGAGCAACATTATTTTGAAAAGGGACTAAAGTGTTGGAAGTTCTTACAACATTTGGATTGTAGTTGTTCTATTTATTATAGTTAGGTTATCCTTGTCCTTGTATTTAACCTTGGCCTTAGCCTTAGAAGTTTATTTTGGAGGGTGGCCTATTCACTTGATAAGCTTGCTTCTAAAGTTGATATGAGGCTTGGTAAGGCATATTGAAATCTTGCTACCTCTTAAAATTTACCAGTTCATTTCCTAAAGATTGGAACATGCTTTTAAGCTCTTGAAAGTTATTTTATTCTTGGGAATCACTAGATCCACTAGTGGAAGCCTTTTCTTGCTTAGGTGAGGGTATACCAATAATTGTAGGCATAGGAGGGATAACATCAAGGGGAGGAATAAAAATATGGGATGGTCTAATCTCAGGGAATAAAGGCATTGGTGGTCTAAATGTAAGCTTGTCATCCTGCACTAGACATTTTTTTCTCTAATTACGACCTCATACACATTTGGTAATGTGTTCCCTCCCATAGACTAGATCATTACTACAATGCCACTATTAATGGCTTTCAAATAGTATAGGAAGGCAAAGTTGGGCATAGGCCTAACAGAGACTAGGATTCTATCCAAAGTCTTTGGAACATGGTATTGAAGTCTTACATAACTTCATGAGGGGCTCTTTTTATTATAGTTATTTGATTTTTATGTGATAAATGGTCACTTTTATCTTCAAATCTCTTATAAAATGCATCCCCTAATTGATTCCTTGATGTAATAGAGTTAACATCAAGGCTTCTATACCAATCTATGGATTTACCTTTGAAGGGGATGGCTATTAACCTAATTTATACATTTTCTTAATTGATATCATGAATGTTGCAAAAGTTGGCAATATCCATAAGGTGTTTAGAAGGGGTTGTGGTTTGGTCTCTAGTAAACTAAGGGATACTTTTGAGAGATGATACTAGAATAATATCATATTGAGGGAGGTATTTATTTCTTTGGCTATTAAAATCCATAAAGAGGAAATTCTAGGGGCTATTATGGCTATGAAAGGGTTTAAAAAAAATCTTCTTGTAGGTGTAGGATTTGAAATTGACTTAGGAACAAAGTTACCTTTATATGGGTGTGTATTTTTAAACCTTTAACTTTTGATAAAATTTAAAGTTAATTTAATAAATTTGAAGGGAATACCTCTAAAATCTGACCTTATTATTACCTTTGGCATGAGATGTAGTCATTGCTCTGCTACCAGAATGTTGAATCTTCTTTTGGAGTTACTAGATGCCATTTATTGGAAGCTATAACTGATATAAATTGATCAAACCAACATCAAAATTTGACCAATATTATTGAACTATGTCCCATTGGCCATGCCATAAACTATTATATAGTCAATTTTCACCCTTGGAGAGGGTTATTTAGACCCTTTCCAATTAAGCTACACTATGTGAACAACCCCAGGCTATGGGTCACCTATGGTGGGGTTGAACCTCTAGAGAAGGTTAGATTCTTCTTGATGGATCACCTATACTAATGTTTGCACTGAGAAAAGAGTTATATAATGGGTAAAGATATCCTAAGAAGGCTAAGAGGGTGATACACCAAATTAAATGAGAACTAACACAAACATGAAATATACACTGAAGAAGCATAATATAACACTAGCTCACACAATCTCAAAATCTAGCTAATTGCATAAGAATTTCATACACTAGGTTTAGGAAGTAATGAATGAAGCTAAGAGGAATTATAAGACTCATACTAAGCTTACATTAATGATAGGAAGAACATAAATGTAGATCGACAATCAACTAGAAAACACCCTAAAATAGTCAAGAAAGAAGGACAATGGGCATTGAAGATTCTACTTCATAATGCCATCATGCACAAGCTTAGTAAACATATTTCAAATGCAAGAGATAGGTAAATGAAATATTTATTAGCTTCAAGAGGTATTTCATACAAGTTTTTATAGGGTATATCATTATCAAATGAGAGTCTCTTCTCTAACAAAATTAAGAGAGAGTTCCTATCAAAAGTGAGAGAGACTTTTCCTCTAAAAATCAAGAGAGAGCTTAAAAATGGAAAGAATGGGTAATATATGAGAAAAGAAGAGAGAAAAAGGAGCATGATTATAGAAATCATTCTTTGAGCTACCACCTTTCAAGGAATGCTCCACCAAATTTTGGTCAAATTAGCCCCAGTTCTCTATTGACAAATTAACCTTTTATCTATCCCAATAGCCCCCAAATCTCCTCATTAGATGAGAAAAATGCACTAGAAGACAATATTTTTCCAAAAGTGGTGAGTCATGATCCTATTTATGAATAAAAACTTTGGGCACCCTAAAAATCTATTAAATGATCCCACTACTTTTTCTAATCACTAGATCTCCATCTTGGGACTTTATGACATCCCCTCTTGATTAATTATGAGGGAAAGGTCCTTACATTCATGGACTTGATAAAGCCATGCCTAAGTCTTCTTTTAGAAGTTGTAGGCATATGTTTGTTGAAGCTACAACCATGTCAATGGATGAGACATTTTTTGATATATATATATATATATATATATATATATATATATATATATATATATCTACCCTTACTCCATTTGAGCATGTCTCTATTATAGATTAAAAACCAATCTAATTTATTGGTTTTCATATATCTATATCTATGAAGATCTTACAGACTATGTAACATTGTACTTGAACTATATTAGGTCAAAATAAACCTACTCTACCTCTAAAACTTGTGAAAGCTAAGGACTTATTGTACATGATGCTAAAAACACAAGAAATCCAAGTCTATATGCTCTGGATCCTCTAATAGAGGTATCAAATGAGCTTCAATGGTGTCATTCAAAAAATATACCTTGGTTTAACTTGAGTCAAATTTGTTTTCCATTAAAGTCCCTTAGATTTTGACTTTGAATTTTGACCACCAATCTTGATTTGGGCTCCTCATATTGTGCTAAGTGTTAATTATTCATTTATTTTGTAGGATTATAATGTCATCCCTTTGAATTCTTTACCTCACATGTACTATCAATATTGATCTATTTTAATGAATACAATCCATAAATATTCAACTAGATTAATGTAGTTACCACACTTGGTAGGAGCTCATTCATCCTTGGGATCTTTTGACTCTTTGACCTTTGATCACTATTAATACGATGCATATAAGTGAATACATATAATTTATCTTCTTAGACCCATTAAATCTATTAGTTGATGCATACCATTAGATATTTGTCAAGACACCTGAGATCTTACCCCTTGTTAGCTTCTCATTTATGTTAACCTTTTGACTTGATGTTCATCATCAATCTACTTTGCATGATCAAATATGCTATGTTGGATCTTTTGGATGCACTAACATTTTATATTTCTCACTCACCAATGGATCTTGACCTTAGCTCCTAAGATCAGACACTTTTCACTCTTGCATTGAACCTAGGGTCATTTGAATTTAAATGTCTTTTTGTTGAGGCTTAATCTTGACATTTGTGTGAACATCTCCTTCTATTTATTCAACTTTGAATGCTTATAACTTGAGATATAAAAATCATCAAGTCACAAAATTTGAAAAAAATGTTCAAGGCATGAATAAATTCATTTCCATGTATTTTGGTCCTTAGAGGATTTCTAAGCATACTTATTTAATGCATAATAAAGCTGACCAATCCATTTTTGCATGACATTCTTGTGATGGTCTGGTCCTTTTAGACTTGTGATTGAACATTGTCTCTTTTAAAGGCTCTAATGGATTTATAAGACTTTTTGAAACTTTATCCATGCTCATAAATGCTTGAAACATTATGAAAACCTAATGGTATTCTTCATTTTACAATCTTAGACCTATTTCAATACCTGCTTCTCAAATATCAACATATCACACTTTAAGCTTGCTTAAAGTGTTTCAAAAAAATTTAAGTGACATTTGATCTTTGGACCACTCATTCCATCTAGAACTCTATTAATCTATTCAATCCATTTCTAGAAAAAGGATCCTTATGTGGGATAAATTTGGCCAACAACACCCAAGCCACTAATACTAATGTTAATGCCTCACATGTCATACAACCTAGTCATAATACTACTTAAACCCATTAAGTTTTATTAAAAACTATTAATAAAATGAATAATTTCCAAGATAATAATGCCAACAAAATGGTGTAAATACATAATCATCTTATTCATCTTCAAAATCAAATTCAATAGGTTCTATGGGGAAGACATAATTAAAATGCCCCCAGCTCCCCTTAGGGATTCCCATGGCAACCGCATTCCTCAACCACCCCTTGTTAAAAAAAATATCAATTATCTTAAAATTAAATCTCTTATGCCTCAAATTGATAATATAGATATTGGAGGTATCACACCTACCATTAGTTACATTGGGTCAACTAATCCTACCTTATATTTAAAAACATTTAGTAATCTATACAAAGATTGGGTCAAGTTAAACATTTTTTTTGATACTAATCTCTTAGAAAAAACCATCTATATAGACACTTTAGATTGTTATAATCAACTAAAGTCTCATTATATCACTAATTTGGAAGATCTAGTCAACACTCTTGTATAAGATTTTCAAACTAGTGACCTCCCTAAAAATACATTGGATCATTTTATCTATTATAATCAACTTAAAACCAAAACCACATAAGATTTCATCAAATGGTGGAAGACCTTGTCTAATAAGTGTGAGCATAATGTGATGTATGATAACCTATTCCATCTATCTACTAACACTCTTTACCCCAATTTACAATATTATGTTAAAAATCTCTCTCCCCACACTTTGGAAGAGGCCCTCGACCAAGCCAAGCACCAATATTTTCTCATTATTAGTTTTATCCATCTCACCCTCTTGTGGGCACTAACATTCTCATAAAAATAAAAATCATTATGATACCAATGATGGTGTCATCGATTCTTATGATACCATTCATAACATTCAAGTTATTGTTACCAATCCTTCTTTGAAGCAAGCTTCCCTTTTAGACCACACCCCTAACCCTCAATTTTCTCACATAAACAACTTCAATATTCATAATCCATTATACTTAAAAAAATACAAAAGGTTTATACCAAGGCCTCTTCCATGAGAGCTTGGCCCCAATCACCCTAAGAAGTCATGGTATGATCCCAATAAATTTTGTTGTTTTCATGCTAGTTAGGGTCACTCTCATGACACTTTTAGGTAATTGCATAACTTAGCTATGGATTTCATTATCCCTAATTTTTATCATGATTACCTAATTTTTAAATTTTAAAAATCCTATGACATTGCCTTCAAATCTCATGTAGCACAAAATAAAAATAAATATTTGAATCAAGATAATGCTCATCTGGCCATCTACAAAGATCCTCTACCTAATCATCAAGACAATAATGACAAGCCTATGCCTTCCACCAATAAATTTTAAATTATTATAGAACAATCTCCCAAATAGAATGTGGTAAATATGACTAATATGAAAAGGGTAGTTGATTTCATTAATTCTAATCCTACACACATGCACCCATCATCTCAAACTTTCTATATTATCCAAGATTCTTCACCAACTCACTTAATAGAGTTGGGGCAAGAGGACATATCTATTTTTAAGAATTGATTCCAATACCTCCATTAGATAACACCTTGCATAATATTTATATAATTTACTAAACCTATATAGCCATCAATAACATTATTCGACCTTTATAATAACACTTATTCAAAACTATCATAAGATAAACCTAAATAGAAAACCCCATCCTCTCAAGACAATTAAATGATTTATCCCTAAACTAAACCAACCATATCTTATAAACACAAGTTTACATGCACTTATAATCCTCCTTCCCAAGAGTTCCTCCAAAATTATGCACCTTTATCTAATAATCCACCCATGGGTTATGATGAATGGGAACCTATCATGGAGCTTACCAATCTCCCATTTCAAATTACCTTTCTTAAACTTATGTAGAATTCTCTACATCATTGTGACTAATTTATGCAAATTTTATTCTAAATAAACATCCCATGTACTCCCATAGTAGGATATTAATCTACCTTATCTGGGTTAGAAGATAGTATCTTGAAACAATGTGAAGAGATGTCTATACACATTGATAAAATAAAGGAAATTTCTCTTTCTCTCAAATTTCCTATTGATTCTATAATACTAGATGATATTTTAATTCACACATATGATATTAAACTCTTTATAATAATCCAAATTAACAATATGAAAGTCAATTTTACTTTAATTAATGAGGGTTTAGGTACTTGTGTTGTTTTGATTCATGAAACCCTTGGATATTTTGAGTGTAATATTAAGTCCACATGAAACATGTGCCAAGGTTATGATAAAAGGAAAATGCCTCTTTTAGGTTGTGTGTGGATCCCTATTACCATACCACCTATCACTATTTAAGTGAAGGTTATGATATTTAATTTTCCCCTTTCATACAATATCTTGTTTGGCAAGCCTTAGACTCATCTCATGCAGGTTGTTGCCTCTTCTTATTTATAATGTGTCAAGTTTTATGGGGAATGGTGCTATCTATAGGATTCAAGGAGATAAAAAACCTTTAGAATTTTGAATAATTCCAAGACTATGGTGTATTCAAAATTCTAACCCTTGAACCCTTGCTGAGTGTTCCATTATGAAAATCCCAACATTTCAATTTCCCCATCAACTCTACTTGAGGTTATCATGGACACACCAAACTCATTGGGAATATACCACCTAACCTCATAGACTATAATGATGATGATCTAGATGAGATCAACATAAAAATAAAAAATTCATATCTCTCTCTTCATCTCATTTCCCATTTCCACCATCTTTAAAGCCTCACTCCTGCCAGCCACCTATCGATGATACACCCATCATATTAACTAAGACTCAAAATTATATTTATCACACTAATTATGATGAGAATATCATACCTAATTATGCCATTGACCTTCATATACCCAATTAAGAGGATGGTTATAGTTTAGATGATCCATTTCTAGGAGGTCTTATTCAGGCTAGACATGCTAAAAACCTTCATTACCATTCTTATTTTTTTCAATCTTTCCAATAATATTATCATATTCCATATTATATAGTTCTTAATTTTAGAATTATTTCTCTTGTTCACAAGGTAAAGATGATGAGTTCACATGACACACCTCTAATTTTCAAATAGCCTCTTAGGAGCATGCTTATGGATCATGCTATGACTGTTCCCTATTATTTTGCTAGATATCAAGATTACAATAGCTTGCTTTCCATTGAGATGATTAATATAATCCTTAACCCCTCTATGAATCATACTCCTCACTCAAATGAGCCTAGATCATATCCTTATCCCACTCTAAATTTAGTTTAGCATCTTCTTATATCTGATTCTATTTCTCCTTTAGATGAGCCTCACCTAGTTTTTCCACTAGACCTACCTCTCCTTGGTGATGGTATACTTCCTTTACCACATCTTCATCCCCTAGCTACCTAATGGGATGATAAAACTTACTATGACATTCACAGAGTTGCTAATCATTAGACTAGAGACTACCAATTATACCATCCTTCCCTAAATTTTGCTTCTACTCCATCTATTAACAAACCCATAAAGTCTACTAATAAGTGTATCTATTGCTTCCACAACACAAATAGACATTATTCCACCCATTATCAAAAGCTTCAATAATATATTGACACATTACATCCTACACTTCTTCAGCCTATAGATAAGACTATAACTTCTCCCAAGTTATTACATGAGTATATTCTAAAATATGAAGAGGTTGTATTGTTTATGGCACTAATGTGGTAGCCATCACACCAATCATTTATTCATCCTCAAATATCATTTGTAGGATCACATTATCACCAATCCTACACCCACTATTCATCCTCCCATAAGTTTCCCACATAATGAGGCTCTTCTTTCTACCCCTATGGTCCCTCCACATGTGGTCCCTTCTTCTCTCATGGTTCCTCCACCTATGGTTCCTTCTCCACTTGTGGTTCCTCCACCCATAGACTCTTCTCCACCTATGGTTCGTTATCCAACCATGGATCCTCCTTAACTTATGGTTCCTTATCTACTAGTGGTTCCTTTATATCCCATATAGCCCACTAACATTCCTTCTCCTAAATATTCTATGCACAATGGTATTCATGAGCATGATCCTTTAGATTTACCTACATTTTCTATATAGGAGATTTGGCAAGAGGTCTTTTGACAAATTTCACTGAAGATTAATGAGACCTTCACTGTAGTTAGTATCCAGCTTCATAAAGATTTATTAGATGTTATGGATAATGTTTGTGGATAGATTCACCAGTATTTATGAAAAAAACATGGTGTTATTTCATTTTCTTATTCACTATGGTTTTGTATTATACATTTGATCCAATTTTATATTTATCTACTTTATATCATTTAAATATGTGTCAAAATTTTGTTTCATTTATCTATCTTACATGGATCTATATATTTTTTCATAATGTATTGCATATGGTTTCCTCTCTTTAGTTTTCTCTGATGGATTCTTTTACATGATTATATTTAGGAGTTCATTTATTTATAAGGATGAATTTTTATTTTCTCATGATTATTTGATACATTATATTTATAACAAAGATAAATATTATTCTGACATGGTTATATAAACCTTGCTCCCATTAGTAAATCTTTATTTACCATGTGACCAGTTAGTAAAAAAGTCATCTCATTGTAATACCATTTTACCAATACACTTTTGATATCCATTTATTCCCCTTATTTCCTTTCACAAACTAAACACACACATGGTTTAAACTTGAGATAACATATTGGTTCATAGGCAAGCCTAAGTGTTTTAGTAAGTCATGTCTTTAGATATATAGCTTCCTTTAGACAAAGTATAAGGATCACTAATGTGTGTCACTTTGTCCCTCATGTTGGTTATTTCAAGTCCATATGGATGAGGAATTTTAAAACCCATACAAATTTAAACTTTAATTACTTTAAAAAAATGTAATGATATAAAAGGCAACATTCAAATTTTAATAGTCAAATCACACTAAAAGATGTGATTCAAAGCACATATACTTGTTCTAATTTAATCTCAAACTCCACATTTGGACTCATAATAGTGTTTAGGTCCATTTTGGTGTGGTATTATAGTATATTAAACAACGATAATAAAAAAATATTTTATTGTTACCTACTTTCTCACACAAGTACCCAATATTTGTAGTAGGTTGATAACTTTGTAAGAGGTCCTGAGGAACAGGGAACACATTATGGGAAGGTAGGTCCATTTTTAATTTTATTATTCATAAAAACAACATGAGTCTATATTAGTATCTCATTTATTTTCATATATAGCTTTATGCTTATTGAGAATGGGTATCCTTTGTATATTTATGGTCACTAGCCACTTAGTGTTTTTTCTATCCTTAGTGTTCCTCATGTTTCATAAGGTCTTCTCATAGATGACCATGTTGTGTTATTTTCATTCCCTCTTTCATTTACACAAATCCTAATATTTATCCTTGAGAAATATTATTTTTTAGATGATCATACCCCTAAGGATTCTATGTGTGAGTTGTATTGTAAGTCCATGGGTAGGACTAGACCTTCCTCACAAATTACCACATTACAAACATTCCTTTTAAAAATAATTCCTAGTTGTTTACATCTCATAATTTTTCCCTTTATGAGTTTCACTATAAGACCATGGATAGGACTAGGCCTTTGTCACAAAATATTTCAATACCCAAGTCATAATGAAATTACATGTGCCAAATTTAAGATAAATAGTGATTGATTATTAGTTACATGTCATTGACATACTTCCCATATTGACATAGTATGTTTTATAATTACTTAATTGATATTTTAATTTTTTAATTCATTTTTTTCAATTTCATGTATGATTAAAACCATTTTATTAAATTTTTCATACTTCCCAACTTGAATTAGTGTGATCAATTTAAGTTTATTTTTTCAAATTTGTTTCTTTTTTATACTTCCCAACATGATTTAGTATGATTGATTGATTGAATTAATTATTTTATTTTTATACCATTTGGTTTTCTTGTGCTTTCCATTTTCTTACATTATTTTCATACTTCCCAACATGATATAGTGTGATTTTACTTATTTTAACTTGGTGCAAATTTTCTTACATGGTTTAAAAACATTTGTTACCCTTTTTACTATTTTTGGTTTATTATATTTAGTCATATTTTGTTATTACACATTTCCCATCATGATATAGTGTGTAGTACATTTTGATTACTTATACTTTTCCAAGTCATTTTTACCTTTTTTGATTTAACCATGAATGTGTATCATGTAATGATAGAAAATAAAACATTAAATATATTTCCCATAGCAAATATAATAAAATCTAAAATACATGTGCTAAAAAGAAATATATCCATGCATCAACATCCACAACCAAATACAACTCATGAGATCAAATCAAACTATCAAAATCTCTGTGTGTGTGTGTGTGTGTGTGTGTGTGTGAATATATGCATATGTATATATATCATGTGTGTTTTTATTATGATATAAAGTAAAAAATATAATCACTCTAGTTCTAAGGCTAGGTTCCATCCTATCTATCTTGTGGCCTATCCATACTTCTAATAGATGCCTAAGATTGTCCCCTTTAAATGGTACACTATCATGAGGTAGTCTAGGATCTCAAACCTACTACCTATCCCTATAGATTTTCCACCTAGGCCTACACCTATCCAAGATAAACTATGGTAGCCATGTACACTACTCTCTCCTAATCTAAGGCCTACTAGGCCTGTGTCTCTCCCTCTCCCACCCCTATTAGTTATTGAAATCCATCCTCACATGCTTGTAACTATCTCACAAACTCCCCCTATAATCTAAACTATCCTTCTTAGGATGGGAAATAAGGAACCATAAGATCATCCAATGTGGTGGGGTTATACAGAGCCAATACCCTATCCAAAATGTCATGGTGTGTATCCATAACCAGATATCCCCATCTAATATCCTCTATCAAAAGATCTAAAAAAAAAAATTAGATAGATATTAGATCACAAATATATATCTCAAAATCTACCTATCTACTATGATTACATGCAACTAATGTCCTATATCAAAAATTGAATCAAAATTACAACATTTCTCACCAGTGCTAGTGTCACCAACCACCATCTCCCCATCTGATTGTCTACCAAGCATAACATATCCATCTACTTAAAAACTAAATACCTCCTATGTAGGTCATATATGCACCAATGTAAAGATAAGAGTCACCACCTGATCATGTCATGATCTTCTCCTAAGAGGTACCTCTATGGACCAGTTATGTCTTAAAACAACTAATGGATCCTTTGATACTATCATCATTTCCAATGCCTACTCTCAATGGTGATGCCTCCATATATGGTGTGGTTGGGGTGTTTGATGCTATAACTACTATTATGGTGCTTTTTGTGTGCATACATCTACATCCATGTCCCTTATTACCGTTACCATGCTCGAGTAGTCCATGGTGTATTACATTGTGGCCTAATCAAAGGTATCTCCACTATTACTCCTCATCTCCCCTTAGCTCTATATCATGTCATGACCAATAAGAAGACACTGTTAGAGGGGTCACTAGGTTTGGGAGTTTTAACTTCATTGGAAAGTGTGACATCAAGTGAAACTCTACCCATGAGGTGTAATGGCCTATGATCTACAATTGTGCTAACCTTATCATAATAGGTAAATAACAAGGCCATACAATAGCAATATGTGTGTAGGGATTCCAAATGATCTCCCATTGTGTGATAGTCTTTAATGATAGAATATGGGACATGGCCTGAGCTACATGGTCCTACCTCTATATTGTGACCCAAGGTAACCTATCATCAACCACATAGGGCAACCTAGTTTGCTGATACATGGGGAACCTATCATATATCTAGGCACTCAAAAAAAAAAGGTTCCATGGTATTCTTCCCTCTATATAACATCCCATAGATATCATGCATGAGGTAGATCTAGATGATAGCCCTAAATTCATAGAGTGCCCCTTGATCTAATATGGACTGACATAAGGCTATCACATATAGTGTTACCTTGACATCTAACTTATGACACAATACTCATGATATCAAACATATGATCATATAATTTTGTATGTATATAATCTCCATAATATATACATGAAACAAACTCACCCTCAATCTAGGGTATATCCTATTTGAGCACATCACCCATTAGGCTAGTGCTTACCTCTCTTCTAGATCATCTGATGTCCTAATGATCACTAGTGTCCCTCCTATTGAGAGTCCCAATAAATAATGAACATCCTCTAGTGTGATACCCACCTCAATGGTATTAACATCCGCCACCTATCAAAAAATGTTGGTCAACTATTCCCATGCTCTAAGGAATATGATAATGAAATCAACACTAAGTGGGATCTACCTCATCTCCACGATACCTTTAAAGCCTAGTGTGACCAAGTCAACTCCATTATTCCAAAATGGTGAATTTTTTCCCATTTATAAAAAATTCCTTAAACATTTATTGGTTTGACTTCTTCTTACACAATACCATGTTTTACCCCTAGTTTACCTAAAAATTTCCTAGGGTTCATTATGATCCCTAGATTTTGCCTACTAGTAAAATTTCTATTTTAAGCTTAATTTAAAATAAAAATATTAAAAAAATTGAAATTTCTAATTATTTACCCATGCTACACTCATTTTAGCCTCTATGCATCCTCCCCATCTCAGCTATTGTCTCCTCATCGTGATGGTTCTTTGGTCTCCAAATAGGTCTCTTAGAGCTCTATTTTATCAGAATAGTAAAAATAGAAAATGAATTATTTTTCACCCTATTTATATTTACTATTTAAAATTATTTACCTTTCAAATATTTACCACCAAATTCCATATTTTGATCATATCTTTGATTTTACTAGCTCTTTTTCTAAACTATAAATGTTATGGAATCCTAACATAATAGAGAATATTTTCACCTATTATATGCATATGTTGCAATTTTTTTTATTTTTTGATTTTTTTTTCTAATTTATACATGTTTACCTAATTTTCCCTACATTGGACACATTCACATGTCTTTCATCTCCTTCACTATCTACAACACTATGGTAAGTAAATGTATGTGTTTTTTAATTCTATCCTTTCATTTATCTTATTTTCTCCTTACTAAAATTTATTTAGCTTAAAAATTGCATGTTTCTATGTTATTTATCCAAAAACCATCCCTTGTTACACCTAATTGACACATAATGAGCTTTAAGTGGGGCATATTCATACACATAATATTTTAAAACTTTATTTATTACTAATACTTTCTCTTTTACAAGAACCTGTTGAGTCTCAATCTCTCTGAGTGCATGCCTTAAGGGGTGTACCAATAAATGGGTGGGTATACCATTGGTAATTCATAGGATTTTTAATAATTTACTACCACTTTCTATCTACACAACCATCTCCTAAAAACATTACCCTGAGCTTTGCCTCATATCTTGCACCCTCCTCTAGTCATTTTCTACCTTCATTAGCCCTTCCCTATCCTAAAATCCTTTTTGATGGTTTAAAATATAATGATAGCCCCATCAAACCTATACTCTAATTTATAAAACTCATTTATGGTCTAGGTTAGCTCTAAGCCAACCTATACTAAGACCTAATTTATTTTTATCAATAACAATACAAAGTTGATTGGGTTGACCCTATCATCTAAACTTTTGAAAAGGAATAGGGTTAGATTAAAATATATATACACACTCATTTCATAATTTATAGAAGAAAGAGAAGAATAATAGATATATATTGTGCATATGTTTATCCACCATTCTACTTAAGGAGCATAGCTTAGGGTTTCATACTTTATTTAGAGATATAGATCTTATCTTATGGAGAAGTATTTTGGATGAATATATAGGTGGTGTATCTTAGATATAACTTATCCTTTTCATCCTTACATACCCAAATAACCTCTTATGAATTACCCTAGCTAAGGGAGAGATTGAGGCTCAGTGGGTTCATCTTCAAAGGTAAGTATTCCTAACTTTGTTCTTCCTTTGTAAGAGTATATAAATTTGAATTTGTACTTCTTTCCCATGTAGTAGGATTTTATATAAATTGATGTGAGTATATTTATTCCATGCATGTTTAATTTTAATGTTTATTACCCTCACTTTGTGGCACAAGATTTGGTGAGCACTAGATTATGCTTTTAATTTACTTGTTACTTGCTTTTGTGAAAATGAAAACATAGGACCTAGTTAGGGTTATTGCATAGTTTTGCTTGAATGGAGGATTTGAAACCCTCCATAGTGATTTATTATGGTAAGACATCCCTTTGATAGGTCTATAAAATCCATCTTGGTCATGGCCCCAAATATCTAATGTATCAACAATCTGAAGTGTAAGAAGGATTTATCTTCTTTGAGATAGGATTGATTTATGGATCAGTTACATTTCCATTTACATACAAAGACCACTACTATGCTGATAGATATGTGACACATGAAAATGTATTGCAGGTGGAAATAGGGTGATATGTGGGAAATAGATATATAAATGATTTATATGTGAAGAGTTCACATACACACCAAACTCTTTACCCTTTAAAGTGCATAATAGATAATTTCCATTATTGAAATCCTCTATTACTAAGTAGGGGCCCAATCAGTTCGGTAATTTTTTTTGACCTTCTTCTTATTTTTTGTCAATCTATATATCAAGCCTAAAGACAAAGTCACTAATGTGGATAGGGTACTCATGGATTTTTTTGTGTTGTCTACACATATGGTCAACATAAACTATGTGATTATTGGTGTTGATGATTTGATGCTTATCTAAAAGTTCTAATGTGGTTAGGCATCCTTATATATATTAATCCTTATTAATGAGTCATTGAAGGGATATGTGAAGACTAGGTATTTACACCTCTAAGGGTTGAATATCCTCACACCCAAATACTAGTGAATACAAGGTTACCCCCATGGGTGTTTTAATAGTTTTTCTATAAGCCTAGAGCACTAGACAGAGTTACAAATGGAAATACCATTTATAATCTTTTATAGTTTTAACCGAGATTGACTTCAAGTTTTTGTTGGTGGAATTATCATAGCTATTAGCATATATATAATACATGGAATCTAAGTGGTGTGTTATATTAATATTTTTACATAGTTCATGAATTTTAAGATTCTTAAAGGTGGACCTATTATCGATAATGAGAACCTATAAGACCCCAAATCAATAAAGGATCTAGTTGAGGATAAAATTTTCAATGACATATCTAGTCACCATTGTTAGGGTCATCGATTATTCCCAATTAGTGAAATATTTAGTGGTTATGATGATGAATTGGTAACTATCTGAAGAAGTAAGGGAGGGTTTACCTATTAAATATAGACATCAAGTATAAAAGGGCCATGGAGTGATGATGGGATATCACTCCCTGGAGGGAACATGTATCTCATGTGAAAAAAAAATGACACTTCTCACAATTATGAAAATAATTAATTTTATCATGTTTTAGAGTGGGATATAAATATCCCATATTATGGATTTTTTGAGTAGTTTCATGGCCACCAAAGTGTCCACCACACACACCATAATGAAAGAGGACCTTTTATGAGTCCTCTTGGTTGACACATTAGAGAAACATGCCAAAAAAGGATTTTTGGTAAAGTAATGATTCTAATATAATATATTTAGATGTAATAACATGAAGGTGTGTCATCTATTATGAATTGGCACCTTTGAGGTAGGTTTAATTGACTAGGTAATTAATGATGTTTATGTACCAAGAAGAGGAACTGATGATAGGATTTTCTATATATAATATCAATTTATTAAGAAAATTGGTATCTATGAGGTCATTAAACTCTAGAGGGAATCAATTAACTAATTAGTGATGATCTATCCCTTAATGGATTTTTGGTTAATATAAGTCAATTCGAACTCACTTAATAATGTAATGAAACATCCAAATTTTTGAGAGAAAGATAGATGGATGGGTTGAGAAATTCCATAGGGATTGAGATCTTATGATAATTATTATTTCTTTATTAAGCATGTAGTGTCATAGCCACTTGGTTATGAATACTATTACCAAATATTATTTTTTTGCCTAAGTATATTGTGTCTAATAATTGAAAAGGGTTTGATTGATGAAATGGATTATGCACTCCTTACTAGTGTCATATTATTGAGATAACATACATGTGACAAATAATTTGGTCACTCTTTTATAAAATATCAAAGGCCTATCTATATTAGGTGCCATGAGTATATGAGGGGACATAATAAAGTATTTTACTACCCTAAACGCCTCTTGATAATCATTTTTACAAGTTAGGATGATTATCTTTTTGAGTAGGTTGTTTATGGGGTGAAAAACATAGGCAAGGTAAGGGATGAATCATCAGATAACTCCAATACTAACTAAAAATTTCTTAATGTTTGACTTATCTATGGGAAGATTCATCTCTAGTATCACTTGGATCTGAGTAGGGTTACTATCAATCCCATGTTGGGAGATAATGTACCCTAAGATTTTTCCACCAGTGACTCCAAACATGCACTTATATTGATCGAGAGTGACTCTATATTCAATCAACCACATAAATATGATGCATAACACCCCAAATGGTCTTTACATCACCTCATTTTTCTAAGCATGTCATCCATTTAGACTTATACTAGTTTATGAATGAGGTCATGAAAAATGTGGGTCATATCCATTTGATACATTTCCCCTAGGTTTTTAGTCTGGAAGGTATTATAACATATTAAAATATTCCTTAAGGTGTAGTGAATTAGTTCTTGTTTTTGTCTTCATCAGATATGTGAATCTAGTTATATCTCAAAAAGCCACCCGTGAGTGGTAGTAGTTCATATCCTATAGTAGCATCAATAATGATATCAATGGATGGGAGGGGTAAGTCATATTTTGGGCATGCCTTGTTGATGTCTTGAGATTATATGTATATTTTGATCTTACCATTCTTTTTGAGAATGATGACAATGTTGGATATGCACTTGGAATAATCAATGGGATTAATGAAGGAAAAATTTAAAGGTTTGATGACTTCCTCCTTTCTTATTAGTGTGACCTTAGGTTTGATGGGTTTGCATTTTTTATTTATGGTCTTTGCATCATGTGTCATGACTATATTATGGATGACTACATCAGGATTGATTTCTATCATGTCAATGTAAGAGAAGGCAAAGGATTTGGAATATTTTATGAGGAGTTATTTGTGGTGTTTTACCTCCTATTCAAGGAGTGAAGGCCCTAACTTGAGGATTATAGGGTTATATTCTATTTTAATGTTAATCTTGATAGTTTCCTCAATGATGGACACATTTCCCTCTTCAAATATGTAGGGTGCCAAGGGTAGGTCTGGTTCTTCACCTTTGGTGTTGAGGACATTATGCTCATTATCATAGGATAGATAATACTCCACATGGAATTATGACTCATCTAACTCAATATAAAGTTTTGAGTTAGGATAATAGGTGATCAAGAAGCCTCTTTTATGATGGAATGAGGGGAAGTCATTATAGACCTATAGGATTTAGAGGATGGCCTCATAATTATTATATTGATCCAAGATAAGGGGGACCTCATCTCATCCAACATGTGTGATTATTTATCATTATGAGCCTTACTTATGAGAGGCTCTATCTTGATTAAGACTATAAAATCTAATTATGGGATCATGGATGTGGGAGAAAACATGAAGATGAGGCTACCATAAAGTTAACAAGTCGGTTGTTTTATCTATGGATTTATTCAATAGAGATAAAATTAAAGTATATATTCCTCTATATGGTCCAAAATAGTAGCTACAATGCAATATATCCATACCATACAACATATAATTTTTTTGTTATAATGGGATAAAATGAATAGGAGTACGATAGAGGGAAGATTCTAAATTTTGAATGAAATTGTTAGAAAATACTAAACATAAGTTCAATTTATTACAGACATAGATAACATTTTTATTGATTCCTATTATAAAAAAGTGATACCCCTTCCACTTATATCTTATGAAGTTAGGATGAACAAGTTGAGCCTATCATTATTGGATCTAGGAGTGTACTGCTAGATCCTAGGGCATAAATGTTTTTAGTGAACTAGGGATGAACTATCAACATGATTAGGAAGAATTAGACTCATTAAAATATGACACACCACTACCGTATGGAAATATATAAGAATCTAAAACTCAACACTATACCCACAAATCCTCAAGGATATAAATAAAAGTGATAAACTTAGAAAATCACAATGAAGAAGAGGAAGAGGAGGACATGAATATATTTTTAGTCAAGGATATTCCATTTGGGGAGAGTTTGGAGAATAAAATTTAGAAACAAATGGTACCCCCTTACCCACTATAGAAAAGGAAACTAACACCTAGAGAAGGGTTGTCACCAAAAATAAAAATAAAAATTTAGACTATAGAGGAACAAGAATGGTCACCTACAACATCTCTAGTAGATATAAAATCTTTATTAAAAATGATAAAAAGTAATATAGGGTTAATTTCATAAATTAATCTATAAATTAAGGGTAATAATAATTAAAAAGTGGTAAAACCAAAGGACCAAGGAAAAACCCTAGTGGCATTCAAAATTTGAGTCATCTAAACTAGGGAATGAAGAATAATTAGAGGCATATGAAGAAAAAGAGGTAACCATAAAGGTAACATATAGAAATAATGTATTAGGAATGTGTCATATCAAGGGTGGGATAAGTAAGGTTGGTATCCTACATAAAAATATAGATAGCATAGGAAAGAACAGGGTGATCAGAGTCATTATGGACTATGTGAAATGTAATCCATATGAGTTAGATATTTTCATAGGTAGCCTTCCAAATTATTTATAGGATATAATATAATATAAAAATTAAATAATCAAAAGGGAGAAGATGAAAATTTATAAATATCAAGAGGATTCCCTCATAAAAATTCATGTGGAATCATAAATGTCTCATGTAGACTAGGAAAGACTAAGGCAAACCCAATGGATGGAGTTGAGAAATAAGCATAAGACAAATCTTATCTCTAAATATATATAAAATAAAAAATAGTTATAAAAAACCAATGAGATATAAGAAGATATCATTCAATAGTTCAACTAATTGGAATAAGAACTTATAGAGGAAACCAAAAAAACCTAAGAGATTGTGGAGTCAACCACTCAACATGTCAGACAATTGTTGGAAAAATAAAAGGAGGATAAAGAGGAAATAGAGAGGAAAACATGAATTAAAAAAAATAAAACTAGAATTAGAGAACATTTAAAAAACTAAAAATGAGGAAGAAAAGAAAAGATAGGTGTAGGAAGAGAGGGAAGTTAAAGAGGAACAATAGAAACAATCACAGAAGAGGAGAATAAAGAGGAATAGGAGAAAAAAAGGAGGAACAAAAACATAAATAGGAATATAAGGAAAAAATACTTGAAAAAAAAAAATTAAAGTAGAATAGGAAAATAAAAAACAACTAGAAGAAATAAAGTTAAAAGAGGAGGATAAGCATAAATAGGGGATGGAAAAGAATAAGGAAACAAACAAGAAATTTACTCCATAGAAAAAGGGAAGGAAAAAGAGGTTAGTATAAGTGTAGAGCATACCATCAAGGTTTCCACACATAACACTCTAATTATAATGGGAGTATAGCATATAATTATAAATATCCCTATGGATCCACTAACATGGATCAAATCAAAATTGGAAAAGCATAAACAATAGATTCCCACCATCCTAGTTCATTTCAAAATTTTGGCCTACTGAAGGAAGGAAAATTATGTTAGCTCTATAAAATCTCAAACTAATTCATAAAGAGATAATACGATAGACTCTTATCCATGGCACTAGAGGGTATTATATGACAAGGTGTGTCAACTAGGTAAAATGCATTAATAAATTTCTATCTACCTTGACCACTACACAACCATAATTTAATCTAGATACCACTATTTTGATAGAAAAATAGCTAGTGGACACAATGGAAAATTTAATTACCCATGAAAAGGACATGGTGGAAAAATTATTTATAAAACTCAAGACTAGAGAAGAGTATAAATAGGAACTATTAAGGCCACTTCAATGAGATAATTAGGCTAATATAACATAATACAAAGAGAAAGTGGGGAGAATGAAGGAAAAATTAGAAGATGTATCCACCTAATTTTATTACTCACTTTGTTGGCCTATATGGACCAATGATAAGGAAAAAATAGTTGGAGGAAATGGAAAAATAGTTGAGTGCAACCTCGACTAGCTTCAAACCTCAACACATACATTCTAAAGCAGAATGAGCTAAGATGACATCTTTATATGAGTAGTAAAACTAAAAATAGACACAATGGATATACATATATGAGGAAATGGAGGGTTATGGATAATACATGAGCAAATATATGGAGAAAATGGAGGTTAAAATCAAGACTTATATAGACCATGTGAACCTATTAGAAAAATCTCTAATCACAAATGATATAATAATGGTAGAAAAAGAAAATATTGCTATAAAAAAAATGATTATAGAAGAAAAGGTCATTCTTGATTGGGATAATTTTTCCATGACCATGATGAGTAAATATGAGAAGTGTTTACCCAAGGAATAGGACCCAACTTCATAATCTCAAGTCATTTATTGAAGTAATTACAAATTTATTATTACACTTAAGTGAATTAAGAAAATTTTGGTACATGTCATCAATTGTAGTTATCTCAAGGATGAGACAAAGCTCTACAAGATGAGAATTTTGGGAAGATTATTTATTAACAAAAATATAATGAAAAACACTACAAAGCTAATTGTATTACCATAACATCATGACACTCTCCAGGATAAAAGAATAGATGATTTCACTAAATAGATGTTGTATATAAGAGAAAGTGAAGCTGATTTATAACTCAATCTTATCTTAGAAAAGATAAATCAAACTATCCATTCCACTTGTTAGTACATTTAGACAATTAGGATCATGATGAATATGGATCCTCTAGACCTAACTAAGTGGTTTATTATCATATTATATCACTAGAGAGGGTTCCAAATATTCTAGTCGAGTAATACCACACAATAACCCTAGTTAGGTCTTACAATTTGTAACAAAGTAAAGCAAATATAATCTAGTGCTCACTAGAATTTATTGAAAAAATGGGGGATAATAAAAATAAAAACTAAACATGCAAAGAATAACCATACTCAAGTCAATGTATAAGTAATACTAAGCATGGAGAGATAAATACATTCATAATCCATTACATAGAAAATCTATCTACTAAAAAATGAGGAACAAGATTTAGGAATAATTAACTTGAAGATGAACCCATCGAGTCTCAATATCTCGTTGGCCAATAATGATTTGTAAAAGGTTGTTGTGGTTCATAAGGATAACAAAGATAGGTTAGTTCTAGTATACAAGACTTATACTATGCATCCAAAATATTTTTCCCATAAGATAAGATTCTTCTCCAAAGAAGTATGAAACCCTAAGCAATGACTTGTCAAGTAGAATGGTGGATAAGAAAATAAATGAGTACAAATGAATGATTATATTTATTTCAAATGGGGTGATATATATATATATATATATATATATATATATATATATATTTGGATATACCCCTAAACCCTTCTATAATTTTAACTAAAATAGTTATCCCAATTGACTAAGTTAGTTAGGAAATAGAGTAGTTAGGTCTCAAACTAAGTTGGTTGGGCTAACTTAGTCCTGTAAAATGCTCAAATCCTAGATTAGGTTCAACTCCTTTGACTATTGTTCAGAGGATGATAAAAAGGGGTTTGGATTAGGTAGGGGTTATTTGAGGTAGTGAATTGCTTGGAGGAGAGTGTAAGGGAGGTGTCAAAGTTGATGGAAATATATATAAGGGACTTGTGTTGGTTTTAATTGGTGGTATAGTGAATAACAATATTGTGAATCACCAATGATATACCCACCCCTTTCCTAGTGTACCCTTTAAAGTATGCACTCAGAGAGATTGAAACTCGATGGGTTCCTGATAAGAAATAAAACATTAATAATTGATAATGTTTAGAAATATTATGTATACATATGCCCCACTTGAAGTTCATCATATGTCACATAGTTACAATGTAGGATGATGTTTCAGGAAAAGAACCCATTAAAACATAATGCTAAGATAAATAAGATAAATGAAAGGAGAGTAGAAATAAAGAGAGATAAATGTAGATGTGTCTAATTTAGGGAACATTAGGTTAACTTTTAAAATAAGTGAAAATTATTCTTTTTGAAAAATATACATGTAATATGTAGAAAACTTCTCTATGACATCAAGATTCCAAAACATCTTTTAGTTCAAAAATTGAGATAGTAGAAATAAAGTTATGATTGAAAAATAGAATCTGGGCAAAAATAATTAGTAATTAAAGAATTTTTAAATTGTAAATATAAATAGGGATAAAAATAATTCATTAATAATATTTTTATTGTGATAAAATAGAGATCTGAGTGACTTAGTCTAGCAAATAAAGTGACCATGGCGAGGAGATGATAGATGTAACATGAAGGATGCTTAGTGACAACATCCAACACTATTTAGATAAGGATATTAGTAATTTATATATTTTTTAAGTTAGCTACAAAAAAATAGGTATTATGGAAAATTTTGGTATCAAAAATTACCGTAGGAAATTTTAGGGTAAAATAGGAACAAAGTGGGTCAATGGGTAGGAAAGGGTCAGAACAATAAATGCCTAAGAAATTTATGGAAAATAGTTAAAAATTCATTTCTAATTTAAAATAGAGTCATCCAAAATGATTTAATTGGAAAGAATGAGAGGTAATAAAGTGGTTATTTTCATAGTAGAGGGCTGATTTAGTATTTTTGGGGGTGGCTGACTATGTATCAAAGGATCAAATCAGTTAGAAAGTGGATAGGGTCAAATTATTACATGCTATCTGATTCAATATGTAGTAGGGGTTTGATGTGGTTTGTGTTGACCAATTTTTTGCCCAACAGGCAAAAACATTTGGTACCCTTCTTTTTCTACTGTTCTGAGTGAGTACATTTTTTGATTTGGCACGAGTTTTGCAATTTCTATAGACTCTGTAAGTTTTCTATGGACTCTGCAGGTGTAGTCTTTCAGATGAAGAACCAGCTCAGAGAGTGCAAGGTTTTACAAAGCTTCTTCAAACTCTTGTCTAAATAAATTCATAGGGAAAGAGAGATAAAATGGTTCAAAGACACTTTTTCTTAAGGTTGGAAGAGTGGTTCAATGACATAATCTTTTCAAGAGTTAGCACCTTTGAATCATTGAACCATTAAACTAGTTCAATGCCTTGGTTCAATGCCTCAGTTCAAAGCCTTAGTTTAATCAAATGGTTCATGGTTCAATGCATTGGTTCAACATTTTGGTTCAATGCTTTAGTTCAATGCCATGATTCATTGGCAAAGTTCAACACCTCAGTTCATCAGCTTTTGGTTTAATCAAAGGGTTCATCAGATGGTTCAATGAGCTCAGTTCAACACTCGGTTCAAAGCCTTGGTTTAATAATCATTTGAACCATTGAACCAGTTTAATGAATTGGTTCAATAGGTTGGTTTAAAGGTGTGGTTCAATTAAAGGTTCAAGCCTCCTGAAGGACAAGTGCCCTTGTAGAGGGTAGTTCTAGGTTCAAGAGCCCTTGCGGAGAGAAGGGAACACTTCAAAGAGGCCAAAAAGAAGTGGCTAAGATCTTTCAAAATTTTGTTAAGGCAAAGTCATGAATTCTTTCAAACTTTTGTTTGAAGGATTTCCTTTAGACAAAAAGTCTGAAGGAATTCAGGGAAGGCGTGAACAAAAAGCCTGAGAGGAAATTTTTGAAGGCAAAGTCACAAGGCAATTCTTTCAAAATTTTTGTCCACGGGAAAAATCCCGAAGCAAGAAATCCCAAGGGAAAAAAGCCCATAGAAAAAGCTCACGGGGAAAATGTCGAAGTAGAAAGCTGAAGGAAAAGGCTTGAAGGAATTTTTCAAGGACTGTGACATCCTAGAATCTGTCAAATTTAAGAAGATAGACTAGCCATTGGTTTTCAAATTGTGATGGGCCCGTGAATGTCAAATTTTACACCAAGAAATCTAGAGCATGGAAGGTGCCAAGTGGCAACTGTAGAAGGCTCTGGCATGCTTTTTTAGGAGCAGCACAATGTGCCACATGTCCCCTGCAAGGCTTGATAGAAACTAAAAAGTACCAGCACCCACAGTCTCTCTCTTTTGCCCCATAATAACTATGGTGGGCCCAAGATGAACTGCTAAAGAGAGCTGAAGCTAACACATGTCCTCTTTTGTAGGACTTTTAAAGGGTGCCTAAAACTTCCATGAGTCAAGCGGATGCTGCCATGTGTCCTACCTATTTCATAGTGGAACACGCCACATATCACTTATTTGAAATCGGTAGAAAGTGGCCAAGGCAAGCAGAAAAGAGCCCAAGGAATGCATCAACTTGCCAGAAGAATCCAGAAAGTGACAAAGCTAGAAAGAGAGGGGAAAGGAAGAAGACAAAGTGCAGGAAAAGATAAAGCAATCCAAGTTGTGAGAAGAGGTGAGTTATTGCTAGATAGTCATCAAATGGTGCCAACAGTAAGTAGCATAGCTTGTTTTCTCTAGTTTGCATTTATAAATAGACAAGCCACATAAATGCCTTGAAGGGAGTAGTCTATTCACAAAAAAGAGGCATGGCCATGTTTTCTCATTAATGTTGGGACACCAAAGTCAAAGTAGGAACTAAAAATCAAATGGCTCCCTCTTTTTAAGGCTCAGAGCGCACATGGGCCAGCTTGCAAAAAGAGCACCAAAGTCTTTCCCAAAAATCACCAAGTTCTCGTCCTCTTTATAAATATTGTAAATTTATCATTTGAGAAGCAAAATATCTTAGCCTTAAGGCAATACTCTACCCAAAAATCTCTTGGGCTTATAAGGTAGAGCTCTGCCAGATTTTACCTTGAATCAGGACTTAGCATTTTTACCTCTATCTAGACTTGCACTTTAAAGTATATGTCTGTGTTCTTCTTTTATGTTAAGTCATTATCCTTCATGCTTCTCACAGATCAATTAAAACATGTCTAGTGGATTGTGAAGTCTCTTTTTTGTGGGTCTGCTAGAAGTGTTCTTAGGGGAGTGTAGGTGCCTATGAATAGGCTCCCATAAGTGTGTCTAAGGATGCCTCTGGTAGTTTCTTCCTCCCTGTATTTCCACAGACCCCTAGCTGACTGTAATAGAAGAGTTTCCCATGTCAGATGAAGTGTATGGGCACTTCTTCCTGGTGAAAAGTGTATGTTTAGGCTGAGTGGGTCAACCTTTTTTAGTGTATCACCTTTTTGTTTTTAGGCTTAAGTTCTATTTTTAGCATCTCTCTCCCTTTTCATCCCCACTTTTTTACATTTATTTCTTAGCAATAGGAGAAACTAGGTCCTAAAAGATACATTAGAGGGAGATAGCCCTTATCTAGAGACTCTCCCCTCTAGCTTCATGGGTCCCATAGGTGAGAGGGGAGTTTCCATTATTGTGTGTGGAAGGGCAAGAGCTAGGCATCCTACCCCCAGGTGCAATCCACTATGTCAATAGTTTTTGGCACACCCAGTGGGACCAACTAGGACAAGTTGTGTCTAAAGAGTTGAAGAATTTTTGGTGTGTTCTTCAACCAACCAACCTTTGGAGGCTTTTGTATCAACATCAATGGCAACTTTGAGTTGAATCAGCTAGTCAAGCAGTCATGGTGCCATCAAGAAATCACATTTTGTATAACTTTGGTGGAGCTCAGGTTATTATGGAAGCACCTCAAACTCCATCATTACTTCCTTCATTGTTGAAGGGTAACCAAGAGAGCTATTTGAGGGGATTCCATAAATATTCTGAGCTTGACCAAAACATATGAAGAAATACAAGGTACATGGTCCTAAGTAATGGATTATACACACCAAAATGTGCCTTCACTTGAAACAACTCTTCCTATGTATCAACAGACCTTTCCTAGTCTTTCTCAACTCCCCCAGGTCACTGATTGTGATGGCACACTCCTGACCTAGAAAGAAATAGTGGAATCATGGGGCAAGAAAGAGGAGAAGAAAGGTTTTTCTCAAAACCTTGAAGAAGATAAATCTGCTCTTGCCCACCATGATGATTCCTATGATCTCCAAGAAAGGCTCTTCCAAGAAGACATAGCCATGAAAATTACAGAGTTGGAATCTAGAGAGAGATTCCTCAGCCAATGTGTGATGGATGGTTCAGACCCAATGGCACATTCTATGTCTGAACACACCCCATCTACACAATTCCAAGAGAGCTATCAGGCCACACCTGATATTGATGAAGTAATGACCAAATGGAAGGAGGATAATCATTTGATTCTAGCTCAAGGACTACCTCCTCTTCCACATGGTTTTGTCACTTCACCCCTTCTCAAGGAGGATCCTATTTTATAGGAGGTGAGTGAGGATAAAAAGTTCTAATTTTTAGTGATTTAAGAGGCTATCACGAGTGATAATGAAGAAGAAATCATCATTGATGCTCCTTGTGAAGACATCATCGACAATGGAGAAGACACAGGGCATGCATACATGCAGATGTTTCAGCAATACAAGGAGGAACATAATCATGGTGTGCTCTCTCTTCCTTTGTTTAATAAGCTTCCTTGTTTCTTTGATGAGGAGGACAACTATGCCAAGGAGCTAGAGTTAGAGGAGGATCAGGAGGATGCCTTTGAACATCTAGAGACCCTGATCTTTGAGGAGGAAAAAGAGAGGTCTGTCTTCCTTGATGAAAGCCTTGGAGAAGAAAGTTTTGAATAGAGAGGTGATGTTCTATGGGATGAGCAATCAATTTGTGATTCAATTTTAGACATCATAATAGTCACCCTTCTTCAAGAAGGCTGAGAGGAAGTAGAGGATGAGTTTGACAAGATCTTCAATGAAGCAGAAGGGAACAAGTCAGACCATGATGCATTGCAGAGGGACTGTGCAGATCAAAAGGCTTATGGTGATGAGCTAGTAGCCATAGATTTCTTGGTGAAATGCATTAGCATGAAAGACTATCATTCAACAAGCCTCTAAAGATAAGAAGAATATATATATGTCAGAATCATGTTTGATTTTGATCCACTTAGATGCAGGCCAATCTAGGTGACAAACAAGAGGAGAAGGTCACCAAATCTCCTTTTCATTTAGCCACTTGTCTGGCACCATAAGTCTTATTGCAAAGAAGGGGACTTAAGAAGTTTTCCCTTTGATCTATGAGGGAGGCAAACATTCCTAGTTAGTTGTATATAATAGTTTGCTTTTAGTTTCTTTCCTACTTTCCCTAAGTGTAGTTTGCACAACTAGTGTTTTTTAGTCTTGTGTGTGCTTTCCCTTGTGTTTGAGGTAAAAAGCTTCAGATTTGATTCTTGAATCTTTTGGGGATATTTATAACCTTCCTTCAAAGCTACATTCTGACTCCGTGCCCAATGGACTACAAGACAACTGGTCTCTAAGCATATCAGGCATGCTTCCCTTAGGAGTCACCAATTTGTTGACCAATTTTTTACCCAACAGGCCAAAAAATTTGGTCCCCTTCTTTTCTTGCTATTCTAAGCCAGTACTTTTTTTGATTTGGCATGAGTTTTACAATTTATATAGACTTTGTAGGTTTCCTATGGACGCTATAGGTGTAGTCTTTCAGATGAAGAACCAGTTTAGAGGTGCAAGGTTTTACAAAGCTTCTTCAGACTCTTGTCTGAAGAAATTCATAAGGAAAGAGAGATAAAATGGTTTAAAGATACTTTTTATTAAGGTTAGAAGAGTGGTTCAATGACATAATCTTTCCAAGAGTTAGCACCTTTGAACCATTAAACCATTGAACCGGTTCAATGCCTTGGTTCAACACCTTAGTTCAACACCTCAGTTCAAAGCCTTGGTTTAATCAAATGGTTCATCAAAATGGTTAAATGTGTTGGTTCAATGCTTTAGTTTAATTGGATGGTTCAATCACTTTGTTTAATGCCTCAATTCATCAGCAAAGTTTAATGCCTCAATTTATCAACGTTTGGTTCAATCAAAGGGTTCATCAGACGGTTTAATGAGCTGGGTTCAATGCTCAGTTTAAAGCCTTGGTTTAACAATCATTTGAACCATTGATTTGGTTCAAAGGTTGGTTCAAAGGAGTGGTTCAATCAAAGTTTCAAACCTCTCAAAGGACAAGTTCCCTTATGGAGGGTAGTTTTGTGTTCAAGAGCCCTTATGGAGGGCAGGGAACACTTCAAAGAGGCCATGAAGAAGTAGCTAAGATCTTTCAGAATTTTGTTAAGGTAAAGTCATGAATTCTTTTAGAATTTTATCTAAAGGATTTTCCTTAGACAAAAAGTCTGAAGGAATTTGGGGAAATCATGAGCAAAAAGCCTGAGAGGAAATTTCTGAAGGCAAAGTCACAAGGCAATTCTTGCAGACTTTTTGTCTGTAAGAAAAAGATCAAAGCAAGAAAACCTGCAAGAAAAAATCCCATAGAAAAAGTCCATGGGGAAAAGGCCAAAGCAAAAATTTAAAGGAAAAGGCCCAAAGTAATTTTCCAAGGATAGTGATGTCTTAGAAGCCATCAACTTTAAGAAGATAGACTAGCCATTGGTTTTCAAACTATGACAGGCCCACGAACATCAAATTTTACACCAAGAAATCTAGAGTGCAGAAGGTGCCAAGTGGTAACTGTGGAAGGCTCTGACATGCTTTTCTAAGAGTAGCAAAACATGCCATGTGTCCCCTGCAAGGCTCGGTAGAAGTTGACAAGTGTCAACACCCACAATCTCGCTCTTTTGTCTGGCAAGAACTGTGGTGGGCCCTGGATGAATTGCTAAAGAGAGTGGAAGTTGACACATGTCCTCTTCCACAGGACTTTCAAAGGGTGCCTAAAAATTCCATGAGTCAAGTGGATGCTGCCACGTGTCCTACCCATTTCATATGTGGAATGCACCACATGTCACTTATTTGAAATCGGTGGAAAGTGGCCAAGGCAAGTAGAAAAGAGCCCAAGGAACACATCGACCCGCCAAAAGAAGCCAGAAAGTGACAAAGCTAGAAAGAGAGGAGCAAGGAAGAAGACAAAGCATAGGAAAAGACAATGTAGTCCAAGTGGAGAGAAGAGGTGAGTTATTTCTAGATGGTCATCAAATGGTGCAAACAATAAGTGACACAGATTATTTTCTCTAGTTTGCATCTATAAGTAGACAAGCCATGCAAATGCCTTGAAGGGAGCAGTCTATTCATAGAAAAGAGGCATGGCCACGTTTTCTCATTAATGTTGGGATGCCAAAGTCAAAGTAGGAACCAAAAATCAAATGGCTCCCTCTTCCTAAGGCTTAGAGTGTACATGGGCCAGCTTGCAAAAAGAGTGCCAAAGTTTTTCCCAGAAAGTGCCAAGTTCTCTTCCTCTTTTTATATATTGTAAATTTATCTTTTGAGAAGTAAAATCTCTCAGCCTTAAGGCAAAACTCTACCCAAAAATCTCTTGAGCTTGTAAGGTAGAGCTCTGCCAAATTTTACCTTGAATTAAGACATAGCATTTTTACCTCTATCTAGACTTGAACTTTAAAGTATATGTCTGTGTTCTTATTTTGTGTTAAGTCATTGTCTTTCATGCTTCTCATAGATCGATTACAACATCTCTAGTGCATTGTGAAGTCTATTTTATATAGGTCTGCCAGAAGTGTTGTTAGGGGAGTGTAGGTGCCTATGAATAGGCTACCATAAGTGTGTCTGAGGACACCTCTAGTAGTTTCTTCCTCCTTATATTTCCATGGGCCCCTAGCTGACTGTAATAGAAGAGTTTCCCATGTCAGATGAAGTTTATGGGTGCTTCTTCCTAGTGAAAAGTGTATGTTTGGGCTAAGTGGGTCAACCTTTTTTGGTGTATCACCTTTTTGTTTTTAGGCTTAGGTTCTATTTTCAGCACCTCTCTCTCCCTTTTCATCCCCCCCTTTTTACATTTATTTGTTAGCAGTAGGAGAAACTAGGGCCTAAAAGATACATCAGAGGGAGCTAGCCCTTATCTAGAGACTCTCCCCTCCAGCTTCACTAGTCCCACAGGTGAGAGGGGAGTTTCCATTGTTGCATGTGGAAGGGCAGGAGCTAGGCATCCTGCCCCCGAGTGTAATCCACTGTGTTAATAGTTTGTTAAATGGGGTTGACTCTATACCAAAAAGCTGATGTAGTAGGTATATATATAGAAAAAAGGATGATTTAGTATTTTGATTTTATGCTCCCCATTGAGCATGTTTGGGTTGGTTTTGGAGATGTAATAGGTGATTTTTCATTTATATCATTTGATTGGGATTATTAGTTTAAAATGTATACATTTGGTTAAGAATTTGAAATAAAAGTTGATTAGTTTGATAAATATTTTGGCTATTAGAAGTAGTATTTGATGCATTAGTGTTTTATTTGAAGTATTAAGATATTGAGATGCACTACGATTATGGGATGAGATAGTAGCATGTGCCAAACTAGTGGCTTGAGAAGCACTAGTAGGATGAGATTCACTAGTATCATAAGAAACATTAGTAGAGTGAGATGCACTAGTAACATAAGAAACATTAGTAGTGTGATATGCACTAGTAGCATAAGAAGCATTAGTAACATGAGATACACTAGTAACATGGGTATTTTGAAGATCCCCACTAAAGGTTGAACTTGCCATGTTTATGGAAATATTGGAATGTAGGTAAAATAAGACATAGAGGATGATGTTATAGTGTGAGAAGGAGACATGCTAGAGGGGAAAGGTGTAGATGAAAATAAATGACTTGATCCAAATCTTGTGGAAAAACTAGGTGAAGGTAAATAAGTTTCTCCAAAATGAGGTCCCATCATGATATTATAAATGGCTATGGGATCCTTATCACTTTGTTAAGGATTTTCATTGATGAAAAGGATCATTTCAATCATGTAATTAAGGCCATGTTCATATTATAGTATTCACATAAATAAGGGGTTAAGCATCATGGAAGAATAAGGATGGGTTCTATAGTTGGTAGTGTGGGTGGTAACATGAACATTGCTTTGATCCATGTTAGGTACCAAAAAGTGTTCTTTAGGAATTATATTAGGATTAGTGAAAATCATCATGTTTGTTTGATTCAAGTATAAATTATCATAAAACAAATAATTCATGATAAGGTAGGGAAGCTAAACACTTGTTATAAATGAGGATAAATTGGTATGATATTGGGTAGAACCAATCAACATAGTTATGTAAGAAAATAAGTAGGATAGGCTGTAAAAGACATAATTAAATAGGTTAACTATGTTTTATAGATGGTTAAACCAGTAAATTATTAAGAAACACAATCAAACAAGTCAATTATGTGTTTAAGGTAAATAGAATAGGTATCTTATAAGGAATTGGGTTGAATAGGATGACTATGTACTATAGAAGGGTCAAAAGACTAGCCTATGAGAGACTACGTTAGATAAAATGACCATGTTCTATAGAAAGGAAAATAGATTAGCCTATGAGAGACTAGTTCAGAGAGAATGAACAAGTTTTGCTATATAAAATACAATTGACAAAGAGAAATCAATGATGCTAAAAAATAGAAATGTTAATCTATGCAATCATTCTTGAATGTTTTAAACTATATATTTAAAAAGAAATTTGATAGGGCATTTTAATTTAGAAAGGAATAAGAAAGAGGTAAGATAAATATGGTTTCAGGTTGTTAAGGTTGAAAGGGATCTAAATTGGTGATGGTATTGGCTTGGTATAGGGGCCTAACCCCTCACTTCATAATCTTGTAATGATGAGGGTGTCAAGTGCTTTGATAATATATACCATCAACTGCATATTTATACTTAGCCAAAAAACCATGTCGGCTTCCTCCTTGGTGATGAAATCTAAGTAGGTAGACCTTGGGTAGAATTATTTAATGTTTTTTGATATTTTTTGATTTGGTAGTGTGTGAATACAAAGAAAATCAATGTGACTAAATTGATAAATTAAACTTTCTTAGTTATACTATGTGTGATTCTCTAAGCAAACAAGTAGTAAAAAGAAATATGAAATAATTACTACCAATGTGAGGTGATTCCTTTTACTTGAAAAGTACTAGGTCGATTGGGTCAAATGAGTATGTAAATAGTATATAATAAAATTAAATTGATTAATTATATTTATTGAAAAAAATCCCAAAGAAACATAGTTTAACAAGTTAAATGAAACTCTTGGGAAATAAGAAACTATAAAACTAAGTCAACAATAAACTTAGTTTACTATAGGGCTATAATTTTATAGATTTTAAAACTATGAAAAAAAGACTAAAATGAATAAAAGAAATGAATAAGTTGGTTAGAATGAACATGATGATTCAATAATGTTGAATTGTTATTTTTTATACTATGTCATCTATATGAATATTTTTGACCTACCAATAGAGTTGATGAGTCGATTGATTTTGAGGACCTGTATGTGGAAAATAAAAACTAATTCAATCAGACCAATCTAGTTATCTATAATTGAAGATGACCTGAACAAATACAAATAGATTTGATTGGATCAACTATGTGTTAAAACATACATACATACATACATACATATACATATATATATATATATATATATATATATATATATATATAATGTTAGACTGAGTCAATAGATTCAATCCAGTAAGATAAAAATGAAACAAATAATAAATTAAAATAAATGAAATCATGAAATAAAATATGAAAGGGTTAGTTTCATGTTGGGTTCCTAGCATGTATATACAACTATAATGTATATAATATAAAGTGAAGATGATCTATAAATTAATCCTATCTTGGAGAATATAAATCAAACTACCCATTCTACTTGTTGGTAAATTTAGAAAATTAGGTTCATGACCAATATAAACTTGCTAGATCTAACTAAGGGGTCTCTTATCATAAAATATCACTAGAGAGGGTTCCAAAGACTCTAGTCGAGTAACACCACACAATAAACCTAGTTAGGCCCAATTATTTATTAAAAAGTAAAGTAAATCTAATATAGTGCTCACCAAATCTTATGGCACAAATGGGTGGTGATAAAAATAAATAGTAAACATTTAAATAAGAAATCTAATCAAGTCAATGTAGAGGTATTCATAATCATGGAGAGATAAATACATTCATAAAACATTACACATGCAAATATATCTACTAACAAAAAAAGAGTAAGAGTTAGGAGTAATTACCTTGAAGATGAACCTATTGAGTCTCAATCTCTCCTTTGAACAATGGTGGTTTTTAATAGGTTTTTGTGGCTTATAAGATAACAAATGACAAAATTCTTATCCAAAGAAGTATGAAACCCTAAGTAATGACTCCTCAAGTAAAATTGTGGATAAGTAGATAAATAAATGAAAATTAATGATTCTATCTATTGGAAATTGGGTGAAAGATGTGTCTATATAACTAGATATAACCCAAAACCATTCCAAAAATTTAGTTGACATAATTAGCCTAGTTGTCCTACTTAGTCAGGAAATAGAGTAGTTAGGTCCTAGACTAAGGTAGCTAGGCCAACTTAGTCCTGTAATGTGCTCAATTCCTAGAATAGGGTTAACCCATTCAACTATGTCTAGAGGATGGTAATAAGAGGTTTAACTTAGGTAGGGGTTGTTTGAGGTGGTGAATTAGTTGGAATAATGTGTAAGTAAGGTGTCAAATCTTAGAGAGATGTATAAAAGAGATGTATGCTAGTTTTAAGTGGTAGTATAAGGAACAACAAACTTGAAAAACACCAATGGTATCCCACCCCTTTCCCAATGCACCCTTTAAGTCATGCACTTAAATAGATTGAGACTTGATAGGTTCCCACAAGAGAGAAAACATTATTAATTGATAAAGTTTTAAAATATTGTGTGTATATAAAAATCATGATAAAAATGCCTTATGGAAACATAGGGAAATTAGATTAGAGAAAGGGCTTGTCTCACATAGACATGACCATTGAATTGTATTATATTGATTCAATATTTATACCACATCATTGTAATATAATGGATATATCATAGAATAGAGAAAGTACATAGAGGAATTATATGGGGTTATAGAGTAGAGAAACTTCTATGATTGATTAAGGTAGTATAGTGTGTGTGTGTGTGTGTGTGTGTGTGTTGTATTCAATAGTTATTATATATAAAGAAATAGAAGTTAGAGTAAGAATTATTGTGTAATATGTATTGTGTGATTTACTATGAATTTAAGCACTACTTATTTTTCTAAATATGTTTATATTATAACCAAATACTAAACCTTACATCACATTAATATAACTAAATTTAACATTTATCAACATAAGCTATATGTAGCCAACAACTTCAGATTTTATGTCAATATCCTACACATTGGTGATAATCACAATATTCAAGTATCATTACAATTTGAGCACTTGATTATTAGTGTTATATATATTTTATTTGGTTTTTTTTGTGTCTATGAAGGTTATTTTATTTATATATGTCCTAATTAGTTGTTTGGTCAATTTTGGACACTTTCAATGAATTTTCTAAGAAATATCTAAAATTGCAGTTGAGTCCAGTTCACTATCTGATTACTCACATGAGTTATAAGTTATAGGGTGGATTTTATAAGTTATGTTAACTAAATTTAAGATTATTTTAATAAATCAAATATCATATAGAAATTATGAGATGCCACTTTTTTCTAATTATAACTTGTGGTAGTCAACTAATGGTGGCTTCTTGCATGATGACCAAAAAACTATCAATTAGTGTTAGTGGTACAATAATTCATTTTAGAAATTCATGTTGCATATTTTTATATCCACTTTTTTTACTATAGGTAATAAAAAAATAAGACTAAAAAGCATATCTTGTTTGTTTTTGAAGTTATTGGTATAGTTATTGGTAAATAATCACACTTACAACATAAATGGTTTAACAACTAGTGATTCAAAGATAGTTTGGTTGATACATAGCTTCAATTTTAGATTAAATAAAAGTTTATTTTTAATCCATACATACATTTATAAAATTAATTCAGTGTTAGAGACAAATTCAATAAAGGTTCTTAATGTTTTCAAGCCATTATCAAATGAATCATCAGCTTTAGTGAATTATACTTTCATGAATATTACTATATTAAAGGTGATAAATTTGAATATTGAAGAGATAAATTAAAGAGAAATATTTTATATAAATAATTTTAGGTGAATGTTATCCATGGGTACACAAAAAATTAATATTGGAGTAATGTTGACCATTTTTGATCACCATAGAGGGTCCACATTCTTTCCAAGATTTGAAATTTGGGTGCAGGAATGCATGATTTCCAAATTTTAGTTAGAATACATGAAAAATGTATAAGTTTTTGACTTATCAAAATTTCAAGAAAATATGGTCTTCAATCCTTTTGCACAAAAGAAGTTGGATTTTATGTTTAAAACATTTTTTTTGAAGCAAAAGTTCATAAGACCTAAGAGGTGGTGGAACTTGCATTATAACAAAATTTTGAACTTTTATTCCAAATAAAAGTTCTGAATAAGTCTTTGCAAGGACCATTTGTGTTTGGTCTTTGGTAAATTTTTTGAGGAAGGTGTTCAAAGAGGGTCCAAACAAAAATGATGAATACCAAATTCATGAATAAAACTTGCAAAGTACAAATGTTAAAGAACTAAGCATAGAGTTTGGGTTTTTGCTTGGGGTGGTGAATGTAACCTTGTAAAGTCTAGTTCTAAATTTCAAATGATTAAGGTCAAAGGATAAGTAGAAGTTATGAAGAAAAAAGTCTTTTAGACTTACCCAATTTAGGGGGAAATCAAATGAGTATGAGGTCTATCCAATGCAAACTTCAACACTTAGGTATTTTGAGGGCATTCATAGCCTTCTTATAATCTTCCTATCCTTATTATTGGCCTTTTCAGTGAGTATAGAGCACTCTCAGAGCCTACAAGAGTAAAAAAGAAAAAAGACTTAGTCAGTTTTAGAATTTTCTTGGTGATGGTTTTAGGGTACACTATGTTAAAATTGACAAGCCCTAGGTGATGTTTTAATGGGTTTTCAGGTTATCAATGTGTTAGGGATCTAGTTCAAGACTCTTGACATCATAAAATAATCATTCACAAGTCTCAGTAAGTTCATAACCTTTTAAAATCATCTTGACACTTAGTTGATTATTTAAACTTCTACCTAGTTCCATGTGTTACTCTCTTGGTGGTCCCAAGATTTTTAGAAAGCTTTCATGCATTAGTTTTTATTCAAAGTTTCTTGAGGAAAAATCATCAAAAAATCACTAGGTAAGCGAGTAATAAGGATGATGCCATGTGTCATAATACCACTTCACCTTGATACAAATAGGTTAAACAGGGTCATCAATCATAACAAGGCTCCAATCTAATAAAATTATGTCACATGATAGTCTCCTAGGGCATCATATTATTAGCGCATGGGGATTTTGAGCCCAATAAAAGGAGGGCACATCCACACCTATCAACCTAGGTCCCCTAGGATTTAAAAGTATAAAATGACATTGGCATGTGGCCAACCAATAAGGATCCCTAAGCTTTGACCTCCTATCAGATCCCAGGGAACCTAAGCACCAATAATAGCCCACCATGTAGAGGTGGTAGGACCCAAGCACACAAGCTATAGATAGTAAGCAGGGGAAGTGGTGACTAAGTTAGTAAACAATAGGGACACTGATCAAGAGAAGATAAAGTAGATTCTTTGTGGCCCAACTAATAGATCTTCAACTTAGCTTGAAATAATCATAGAGATTACATGTGGAGGTCATAGAGTATGGTCGGGTCTTAGTGGGTTAAACTAAGTAAATAAAGGGGTAGTGAATGGAATTAAACCACACCATTAGGGCACTATATTATATTTAATGACCTATCTAGCTATCAAAACTATCTTAGGCTGAGTTTCAATTACATGCCAACATTGATTTATAGAATCAAGTGCAAATCCGTTTCTCACCTATAAATGATTATAAAAGTGGTGTAATTTAATACAAAATTGAGTAGCATCACCAACTAAAGTATGGCATGCACATTGGGATTAAGCACAAAGAATACATGAAAAGGAAGAGTCTTAAATGTTAAAATGGCATGGAAATACAATAATACAATATTTAAAATAAAAATAGTGGATTCTTATGCATGAGGTGTCCAAATTTAGATATATTAGAATGATTAAAGATTGGTTATTTCAAAACCAATGAGAGAAAGGTGATAAGACAATAAATGTATGATTGAGGCTCACCATCATACTTTGAGGACATAATCAAGATCTGGAATTAATTTTGGCCATCCATATCTGATAGTAAAGAAATTATGTGTCTTCATTTCTAATGTTCATATAATTTCTTCAACTACATTCTCTATTATAATTAATGACATGTGGGCTTCCTGTTTCCTATAAAATCCTAGGTCTTAGATTGTAAAATGGTCTTTAAAGCTTTTAGAGTGGATTTATCTAATCTTGGTGCATCACTATTTTTATATTTTAGCAACTCCCTCTCACCCTTTTCCTAATAAAGTTTTAGAATTAGGATTAGATATAGATTTCCTTTCAGCTCTTTTAGGACTACATGTTGATCCTATATCAGATGCATTTAGATTATAAGGAATTTGGACTACTTCAAAGGTCCATTCCAAGGAGTGAAAGGGTCCCATAACCTTGGGGATGTTCCAATTGTTTCATTAAACCAATTCTTTCATTTCAATAGGTGCATAGTTTGAGTGAAAATATTTTTAGGCACACCTGATTGGACTTGATCAAAGATTTAACTAAGAGTTTGGTGTTATTCTTGGTCAACAATGTTGAATAAACTCTACCTAACAACTTGTGACTCCAAACATTTATGATTTGTAAAATCAATTTCTCATCTATATGCCAAGACAAATGAGATCATATTCAAAAGGTATTGGTTTTAATTTCATCAAATTATTTGTACCTTCTAGAAAAAGAGATATATTATCCTCGTCTCCATTTAGGAGAGTAAAAAAAAACCTTCTAGAGCTCAATCTACCCTTTATTTTGGTATATTTACCTAACCTAGAGGTAGGTTATTTCTTATTGCCTTTATGGATGCGCTAAGAAATGAACTATTTTTTCCCTTTAATAGAGGCATCCCTCTAGCTCTAGCTTAGTATGATGATATTCCAATTTTAGCACTTAAAAGCCTATCATATTTTACAAGTGATAATGTAATCACCCTATAGAACACATATAAGATATTTCCAATTTATGTTCTATCCATAACATCACTAAAGATAATGTAGTAATTAGGCTACTTTCATCTTCTCTAAAAGGAAAATCCCTCCAATGGTACATACATCTAATTCTCAATACCATTCACAATTGGGATGAGCTAGGAGAGTAATTGTGTAAGAAATTTGAAGACAAGAGTGACCATTTATCTCTGATGAAACAACTTACTATCATTAAGAGAGCCCCACATGAGCTGATGGTTGGTTTAAATCTTAGATTTGAAAGAGTCTAAGATAGAATCTAACCCTTATTTAAACCATTTCCTAATACTACATTTTATATTACTTAAGGGTTATAAATAGTGATATTACTATAATGGTCTAATTTAATGGAAGGAGTGATACTACCTAATGCATATGATATTGTGATGAGGGATGTAAATTACCTAATTCAAGATGGGAAATTTTCTCTTAGGTCTCCTGTGTCTCTTTTTCTAGAGCCACCACCTAGCCAACCTACTGCTTAACCTTTATTGGCACCTATCCCCACTATAGCAACCCAAAAACTAAATCTAATTTTCACAAAATTAAAAAATTGTAGTAAATTTTTGGGAATAATATAGTAACCCTAAATAGGTAGCAAGCCCAACATACCATACCCTACCAACTATTTAATCAACCTTATCAACATGGTAAGCCACCTTATCAAAATAATGAACCATCCCAAGGTTAGATCACTTACTCTAGACCACCTAATATTCAAAATGATACTATTACCTCAATATCCATTACCCCTATTTAAAAAAAATTGTCCAAAATTATGAGTGGTGCTTCCCTTATAATCAGCTACATAATCAAGTTACCTATGCAAATGGAGTGCTAAATCAAGCTTTTGTGGTGAAAATTATATCATACCCCTAATAACAGTCAAAGGAATCAACTTCATAAAGGGAATACGTGAATGAAGAGGTCCAAACATAGGTGGATGAAACCACTTTGGTGAAATGGTAAGAGAATGACTTCATTAGCATAAACTAGAGCCAAGTACCAAGTGAAGTCAAAACTCTAGTTGCTTATAACACTAGGTTTAAAATAAAATAAATGGAAGGTGAGAGGTCTTATTTAGTAGACCAAGTATCCACTTCAAAATATCCAAAAGAGGTTTAAAAAGAGAAGACAAATCCTAATTCCACCCAAACTTAAACAATTCAACCTATTAAAAAGGAGAGTCAACCTCAAGCCAATCAACACACTAAGGAGGAGGCTTCTATCTCAAAGTTTTAGACAAAGGGGACTTAAATCCCCTTCAACATAATGGAACAAATGAAAATAAAAAGATTAAACATGAATATGTAAAAACCCATGTCTATTCCTTCTCAAAGGGATTTTTTTAGGAAGAATTAAAAATATTTCTTCCTCATGAACCATCAAAGACCTCTCTAGCTACTTCCACTAGCTTGTGTCAACCAAAAAAGGAGAACCTAACAAAAATAATAAGACACCACCATTTTATATCTCCTTGATCATAGGTAAGCACCTTATCCATAATTATATGATTAATTTAGGTGCAAGTAGCTTAGTCATACCCATGAAGATAGCTAACATGCTAGGTATAGAGTCCACCCCAATTAAAAAGGAGTTATTTATCTAGATAGAATAACTATCAAGACTGTAAGGGTTCTTAAAGGCTTAAAACATAGATTGCATGCATGCCCTATCCTATCCATTACCTAAGACATATCTTTTATAGACCTACCTCCCTTCTTTTTTATTTGTCTTTAAAGGGACTTCATAAAAAAAATGGGGATGGGGTATTTATCTTCTGATTGGTCACACATGTTGTTAAGGACTAGATGTGGAACTAAGGTAACTATCAAGGCGGAGACCATCTACAAAGATCATATAGAACCATACTTATCCAATCCCATCATAATGAATTATACAATGCATGATATTGAAGATAGTTCATTAATACATGAGACTAACACACCCTTAGAGGAGGTCCAAAATATAACATTGGATGACAAGGCTAATGAGCATTATGGGTTTTATCCATATGACTATATGAAGGAAATATAATTGGGAAACTATTTCATCCTTGAAGAGGGTTTTGCTTTGTTTAACCTCAAGAAAACTCAAGAAGACCTTGAAGGCACATAGTATCTATTTTTTGATGGATCTAAAAGTAGAAATGGTGTAGGTGCATGAATTGTGATGATAACTCCTCAAAGGGAGAAATAATTTCATGCATATAGGCTATAATTCAATTGTATAAATAATGTGGTTGAATATGAGGCATTAATCCAATGCCTCAAATTGGAAAACAATAAATGAATTAAAATGTTTTAGGTGTTTGGGGATAGTGAGTTGATTGTAAATTAGGTGAGAGCTCAAAATGCATCCAAAAACAACCTGTTGATGGATTATAAACATAGAGTCTAGGATCTTATTGAAATATTTGATGTTTTTAACATACAAGCCATGCCAAGGAAGAAGAATGTTGAGGTAGAAATGTTTGCCACAATAGGATCTTAATATAAACTCCCTGTTGATGTTGTAATAAATTTAGGACAACTTATCAAGCTGATAGTTATACCTGTAGTGCCTGATAATGATGCTAACTAGAAAATGTTTAAGGGTGATGAACAAATCATCAATTTATTATAAAAGGAGGCTGAGTTTTATATAAAAACATTGTTGGGGTTGTAGGCATATTATGGGATAAAATCATCTAATTAAAAGGAAACATGATTTCCAAAGGATTAATCACCCTAGAAAACATCTTCAACTCCAATGACCTATTCAAAGGTGAGAAGAGGAATTTGATAGTTAAGAAAGAGAAATATGAGTAGGTGGTTATCTCCAATGTAAATTATTGAAATAGGAAAGGTATGCACTTAGCCTAAAAATGAAGAGTTTTTCACCTTTGTAGAAAATATGATGATATGTTTTCATGGAGTTACCAAGACCTCAAGTGTTTTGACCCATCTTTGGCCCATCATACAATTGAGCTAGACCTTGATGCCAAGTTAGTTAGAAAAAATCAAAGTCCCATAAAACCCAAGTTAGAATTGTTGATGAGGAAGGAATTGACCAATGTCATAGAAGCTAATATCATATTTTCAATCAAGCACTCCTCTTAGGTAATGAACTTAGTCATGGTAAGGAAGAAAAATGGAGAGATTAGGTTGTGCATGGAATTTCAAGACCTAAATAGATAATTTCTCAAAGATAACTATACCCTTCCACTGATGGAGTAGATCCTCCAAATAGTATAAGTGGTTGAGAGGTTTTCACTTCTTGATGGCTACTTAAGATGTAATAAAATATTGGTGTAAGAGTCTAATTAGTTTAAGACAACATTTACCACCAAATGGGGTACCTATGCATATAAAAATGTGCTTTTAGATTGACCAATGCTAGTGAGACCTTCCAAAGAGCTATGTACATGGAATTTAGGGGCCTTATAAATGATATGATCTTGGTTTACCTTGATGATATCATTATTTTATTCAAATGTGTAGCTAATAACTTGGGTCATTTGAAGTAGGTCTTTGATAGATGTAGAGTTTGGGGTATATTTAAACCCAAACAAGTGTGTACTTTCCATCCATGAGGGCCAATTATTGGGACACATTATTTTTAAGGATGGATTGGACATCGACCTAGAGAGAGTGAAGCCATAAACTTCCTTTCTCGACCAAGCCACAAGAAAATCTTGTAAAGATTTTTAGTAAAGATAAACTTTATGAGAAGGTTTATACCAAACTTTTCTTCACTAGTTAAGCCACTTACATCCATGCTCAAGAAAAGTACCATCTTAATATTGAAAATAGAAGGTAGGGATAAATTTAAAGTAATAAAGAGAGAAATATCCCAAGCCCCATGCTTGTGAATCCATGTTATGACAAAGATTTCATCCTCTATGGTTTTAAAGGAAATGAAAGCATCTCAACAATCTTAGTAAAGTAAAATAATGAAAACATGGAGTAGCCTATTAATTTCTTCAATAAAATTATTAAATATTATGAATTGAGATATATATTTATGAAAAACCAACTGTTGGATATCATTATAACATTGAAAAATTTCAAACACATGCTATATAATAACAAGATTTAGCTGATTGTCTTACATCTAGGTGTGAAAGATTCTTTGTTGAGTAAATATATAAATGAAAAAAGAGTTGGTTTGATAACTAAAGTGTTAGAGTATGACATTGACATTGAGATCACCAATATTTTAAGAGAAAAAGGATTATGTGAGAATTTAGCAGATGATCTATAAGCTAAAAGTAAAATAATCCTTGTGTTGTAAGAGGAACAAATTATTGATTAGGATCATCTTAGTGGTTGGAATCAGATCATGAAGGCCTTTATCTGGCTAGGTGAGTATCCATAAGGGATTGGAAAAGATGAAATAATACATTTTAGGTTGCAATCTATTCCTTATGCACTTATTGATGATGTGTTGTTTAGAAAAGATATCAATGGAGTCCTCCTAAGATGTATAGAGTGATATCAGTCTAGAAAAATTATTCAAGAGTTCCAAGATGGATTTTTAGAAGGAAATTACTCACCAAAAAACATTACTATCAAGATCATGAGGGCTGGTTATTATTGTAGACATCCCATTTTTGCCAAAACTAGCTTCCAACCAGGCTTAAGATTGATTTCTACCAAACATTGCAAATTAATCCTAAAAATTACTAATCCTCTCAGTTTCATCCACATGTCAAACATTAGTGATCATAATCATGTTGAGGAATCCCTATTTAGGGTATTATCCCATACACAATAATAAAATCTCATATATTTATCTCCAGTCACCTCATGGCCTAACAACTAGAAGTTTAGCCTTTGGATCCATTAAGTGAGGCACTTGAATAATTCTTAAAAGGCTAAAATTGTAAGCATAATCAATAAAATAATTAAACTAGATTAAATGCTTAACTAAGTAATCCATTTGAAATTAATGAATATATAAAAATGGAAATTCAAAAATGCTTATTAATTGAAAATATTAATTATATGTCCCCTCCTTAACTCAACTAGGGTTAGCCTTAACTAACTTAGGGTTAGTTTGAACTCAACTGCAATTGGTTCTAACTTAACCACACTTGGATGAGAGTTAACTTTAGAGGCTATAAATATAAGGCCTCACCTATTGATATTTAAGATTTTGATGTGCAATGTTATTATGCCAAAACAACTCCAAAAAACTTCATTGTAGTGTTAGAATGCCCATTTTCCAATCTAATTCAAGCCAAGCCAAGGTGCCAAGGAGATATGGAAAATTGGAAATTCATTGAAAAAGATTTATTTTGCACATAGCTAAGTAATCCAACTTCATCAAACAAGAAAAATTGGATCTATAAGGAGGATAAAAGGGAGTTTCTCTTTTATTTTCTAGTTGTGTACCTTAGTGTCTAGGCTAGAGGTGTTAGTTTTTAGTGTGTTTGTTTTGATTTTATTGACTAAAACCATACTAATATCCCATATTAGATTCCTATGTTTACATTAATGGCTTGATTATTGGGACTTGTACCCCATAAAGTTCTTCCCATGGCATTTTAGGATCTCTTGCTAACATTTTTCATGCTACAATTTTGACTTAATGACCAAAAAAGTGAAAATTTGAAGCTCATATATGTTACACACGAAGATGTGATATTTCTATATGGAGTTGCATTTTTGCACTTGGTAAACATTGTATTTCACTATAGAGTTACGATATTATAGTCACAATATTACACTGTGTAAATGTAGTTTTGCCTCTAAATAGTTGGTATTGCATTTAAACCTATAGTTTTATGTCATTAGAATTAGGTTTACCTTAGGGTTGAGATATTACACTAGTAAATGTAGTTATGAATCTAAATAGTTAGTATGGCTATTATAATTGTGGTTTTGTGTCATAAAAGCTTACTTGGCCACTTAGTTGTGGTATCACATTCACAATATGAATTATTGAAATAATATATGTGGTATTGAACTAACTTAAGTAGTTTTATAGGGATAAGTAATTTTAAAGCTGGTATATGTGTTATTGTAACAATAGATGAAGTATTTCACTATGTAGTTGTAGTTTTGCACTAATAATTTATTTTATAGGAAAATTTAGTTCTGACTAACAAGTTGCATTTTTGTACGAAAGATGCAGTTTTACTTTATGTATCTACAATATTTCACTATGTGAAAAACATAATAAACCCAAGAGCTAAATTTCAAAATTTATTTGCTCATTTATGTTTTATCTTATAATAAAAAACCCACTAAAACTTTTTTTTAGGACCTAAAGACCAAGGAAATATATTTTTAGCACTTTAAAAATTCAAATCACATATACATTTGGTGCTTAAAGATCATTTTAATTACATTAAATTTCATTTTTTTTAAATTTCACAACTCAAAGAAAGCTAAGGGCTAAAATTTCACATCACATTTTGCTTGAGTTTTTAATAATGAACACAAAATTAGATGAAAATATCTTAAGAGCTTGATTATTTATCATTTTACTTATTTTTTTGGTTGTTTTTTCAAAATTGACTTAGCGTGTATACTATTCCCCTGTCCCCTTTAGCAAACTCAGGTGATCAAAAAAACTTTGCCCTTTTCCTTTTTTAACTTAGTCCAAGCATATTAGGAATGTCTCTAAGGCACTCCCTAAGATCCAAATGATTTGGGTCACCCTAAAATGACCTTAAAGTCCTTCTATTTTTACTTTCTTGCATATTAGCTTATGGGTGGGAGTTCATAACGTCCCCATAAGTTGTTTAGGGAATACTTGACCCAAGAATTCATATCATATCATTATTTTAACCCTATTATATGGTGGGGTATATAAATTAAGGAATTAATACTAAGATTTCTAGGGGGATGAGTAGTTAGCCTCTCTGATTGTAATGAAAACTTGAGTCAGGTCTGAATAACTAGATGATTCCATTAATAAGTACACATATGGAATTACTATGAAAATGAATATAACCTTGCATAGTAAGTTATATGGTATAAAATCAATTGACGTGATTACATGTCAAGTGTTAACCATACTTAGGACCGTCTAGACATGTGAAACTTATAGTTTTAGACAAGCCCCACTTGTCGTAGAAATATTGTCAATACAAGGTGAGTACCCTAAAGTTCCATGTCACTGCATGAATATTAAGAGAAGAGGGGGCTTAAAAACCCTAATTTTCATGTGCATCTAAATTTTAGGATTAAAAAAAATTATTTCCTCTCAAGAACAAGTTCATAGACAAAATTTGACAATATGAAGCTACCTTGTCATTTTTTAGGATTAAGATGATACACTTAGGTTTTTTTAATTATTTAATTTTTACTTGCATTGTTTTGAGTCAAAACTATTTTTTTGTCACACCATGTTAAAAAAAATTCATGTTTATACACCCAATTTTTAATTAAATATGTGTTATTCTATCCATTTGACATCACATTTTTCCTTAGTCTTTTTCCAAACTTTTATGTGTGTGTCACTTATTTGAAAAGGGTGTCATTACACTACCAACTTTGTTCCAACTATTTGCCTTATTTTTTTTGAAATAAAACCATTTTTCATATATTTTGAGTGAGATAAAACCATTACATTTCTTGAATTTTTTAAAATACCTTTTCCTTATGTCTAATTAATTTCAAAACCACATGTACCTTTTTTGGTCTATTATAAGTATCATTATGCCATATATTTTGGTTTAGTTTGTTGTCCATTTGAGAAACCAAATCTTCTGAACCAAGTTTAAAATTGGTCTTTTGAAGTTTAGATTCACACATTGATTGGTTTATGCCTATGCCTCACATAATTTTGGCTTAGTCATTTACCTGTCACTTTTGGATTATGCAACTTGGACTAATTCCTTGCTTGCTTTGGAAATATTTGTGCCTAGATTTGGGAAGTAGTCTATCTTCTATGTGCCTCATGTCTCTTTTGTTAATTAGAATTAAGGTCAAAAATATCTATCCAAGTACAACCTTAATCATAATTAATTTGCCTTTGAGTCTTTCTCATCACTTGGGATTTAATGTTTTAATCCTTGCCCTTATTTTTACCTATTTAGAATTGATTTTCCTAATTAGTTTTATGCATATGCCAAAAGTCTAATGTCTTTTTCTAAAGGTCAAGTTTGTGTTTGAATTCAAATGCCTAACTTAAGTATAAGTGTTTTAATTTTTTAGATTAATTATATTGTCTTATAAACCTAGTTATTTCAAGTATAGATTTTGTATCATATTTCTAAAATACTTATCACTTTGCCCTTTCATTCTTAGACCTAGTTATTTTGAGTCTAAATTTTGTGTCATGTTTCGAAAAGACCTAGAAAATTCCTTCTTATTTTTAGACCTAGTGTGTTTCAAGTCTATCTTTTGTGCCATATTTCTAAAAGACTTAGCATCCTACCTCTTTATTTTAGACATAGTTGTTTTGAGCCTAGATTTGTGTCTTGTTCCCAAAGACCTATCAGATGTTTTTGTTTTTAGACCTAGATTAGAGTTATTCAAAACACTTTTTACAAAAATAGGCATTCATATTTGTATTTTCACTTGACTAATAGTGTGAGACATTTGATGTTAGACCTTAATGACATTTTGGATTAAGTTTATCATTGAAATTTTTAGATAAAAACTCCATTCCTAGACCAAGTTTAGACCACTTTTCATTTAGATCTCATTTTAAAGAGTTTATATAACTTTAGGAATTTTGATGAAATGTTATTCATTGATTTGGATATGTCTATTTACAATCATAATGGAGCCCTATATAATATAAGATATAATAATGTGGTCATGAATGATAACTTTATTCAAAACCCATATGGTGATGATGTAGTTTGTTAGACAAATACCTATCCTCACACTTCTCAATATGTAGAACATAGTCAAAATCCATTAGCACATTACTTGGTCAACACATGTCCTTATTCAAAAAAATACCAAGAGCAAAAAATGCAATATATATCTAGTGTGCCATCGATTATGGAACAAGTTCAAAAAAAACCATACTATGTTATTATACCATTGGCATATGACCCATACATATTTGATTATTACTTGCTTGAAAATAATGATGAGATTTTAATTAGAGATGTGGAGGTAGGGGCCAAGTTTCCAATATAATTACCCCATGATAACCTACCTAGTCTAGTCAAAGTGCCTCTCAATATGCCTTATACCCAAAATATGGAATAAGGCTCTACTAGTTATCCTTAAACACTCATGTTAGTATCGTATCAAGAAAAAATATGCTTATAAGAGGAAAGGGCCCTAAAGGATGACCAATTTTCACAAATAAAATAATCATATCAATCCTACCTAAACTTAACATGGAATTTTAATGCCATGTTCATGTCGAATGATCCAATCATAGAGTTAACTCCTTTAACATGAGTGTTAATTGATTTGACAGGTCAAGCTAATCAGGGTGTAAACACATTTTCCCAATGTAATTTAGTTAGTGACATAATCAATGTCCCACTTATTAAATATGTGATTGTGGCCTTTACGTAGAAAAATGTGCTAAATACAATGGATAAAATTTAAGTGTTTTCCACTCCAAGCCAAAGTGGTTTAAATATACCAACCAATATTTAACACTAATAAGTTCATTTAGTTAGTAGCATAAGTGGTTTAAAATATAAAGGGGTGGTGAATTCTAATTCCCAACCATAGTAGGTTACTTCCAATCCTAAACCAACCACTTCTTCAATCACACAACCACAAGGAGTGAGTAGCCAAGTGTTGGACAATGCTTTGCCTTAACAAGTGACAAATTCTATCAAACCTTAATAGGTGGTGACTAATATTCCAAAACAATAGGAAAATTCCAATTTACCACCACAATAGAAGCAAAACATTATTTCACCTCAATAGGGGGAAATAAATTTTCCACCTCAATAGGTAGAGATAAACCTACCTCAATAGTCATAGACTATTGCACCTTTACAATTAAAAATGTTTTCTAATCAACAATGTATTTCTATTGGTCAAAGGAAAATGCTAAACATCCAATAAGCCTTTGGTTAACAATAAGTGTTTTCACAAAAAATAGGTACCACTATCCAACAAGTACCAAGTAAGCAAAAATTACCTTTTAATTAGCACATGCCATAGATCCAAAGATAAAGCCTTGGTCCACAACAATTTTCCTTTATTTATCCATATTGAATAGTCAACAGTAAGTCCCTACTCAACCTTAGTAGGAACATTATAGTTGATAAATATATATCCTTCTATCTAATATATAATTAACTCAAACCTAAGGCCATATACCAAATTTGAACCTAAATATCTATCAAAAATGTGTGCAATTTCAACAACCACATCCCATTTTGTAGATGCATACTCCTAGTCAATTCACACATCAAACTAACATTATACAACAAACCATACCTCTGTTATACCCTAGTTAAGATAATCCACCTTTGACCACCCATCCACCACCTCAGCTAAATGTACCATCTAATTTCTTGGCCCAAGAATTGCAAGAAATGAAGAATGTAATTTCCGCCATTCAAGTAGGAAAGAATACCAATAAATTCAAGTTAGATGACATGTGTTCATACCTATTCAATGTGGAGTATATTTAGATACCATTTCCTATAGGTTATGAACCACCAAAATTTGATATGTACAAGGGTAAATGAGACCCTAAGGCCTATTTAATAGAGTTCTTTGTCACTTTCCAACCAATGTATTATAGTGACATTTACCTACTCATTTTTTCCCCTTTAATTCTAGCTAGATAGGATTTGGAGTGGCTCCTTAATTTTCTAAAAAATTTAGTATCCAATTTTGATGATCTCTTAGACAAGTTTGTGTAACACTTATCCTATAATCTTGAGAATGAGATTTCATTAGTAGATTTTACTCAAGCCAAGTATAAATTTGGTTAAATATTTTTCATCTACCTATAGAGATGGATATTAATTTCTAGTCACTTTACCCACAACTTACTAGATAAATAATTGGCCACTGTGTTTATTAAAAAATTGCACAGTGAGATATCCTATCATCTAGAGATTCAATGTGTTCATAAATTCAAAGAGATCATTGATAACGGTTTAAAAATTTAAAAGTCCATTATTAACAAATGGATTATCAATTTAACATCTTCTAATTAGAATTAGAAATAAAACCAAGGTACAAGTCAAATCCCTAAACAAGTCTAAATGAAAGCATCTGCACCAACTCAATATTATAACTATGAAAAATCCAAACCATAAAATCACAAGAAGAAAATTGTTGGTAATGTATTAAATATGTCATGTCATGTAAAAATGGTGAAAAAACCATCTATTCAACCTATGCTAAAAATGCAATTTATTCCTAATCAACAACTTAATCAACAATCTTAGCCTACACAATAACCTATTCTACTTCTTCAAATACAACAACCACTACCTTTAAAAACCCCTCCTATAATAAGAAGACCCACTCCTAGAGTTTTCATAAACCTTGGTGATCCTATTGAAGTAATGTTTCATAATATAATTGTAGCCAACATGATTAGTTAGCCAATCCCAAAGCACTATCCTAAGGGCATACCATATCTAGACTGGTACAAAGAGCATGATTTTTATGAATACCATCAAGTTCATGGACATTACATATGCTATTGTGTGAAGTTAAATTACCTCATTAAAAATATCATAGAAAATGGGGAGATTACATTGGATAATAGATCATCAATGTCCAATCAAAATATGGGTATCTACCAAAACACTTTTCCACAACATAACAATAACAAAAAAAATCAATAACAGTATCAACAAAAATAATATAAAAATGAGTTACAACAACAACATCAATTGAATGGGATGAACCAAGGCCAAAATGTCCCCAATAACAAATAGACTTACCACATAGTTACACATGACTATAATAAAGTTACAGGTCATATTGTAGGAGGTTGTGTTTATACTATTATCATTAATCCTAGACCAAGTGCCAAAATATTAGGACCATTTCCTCACAATTCCAATCAACCTACCTATATTAGTAATCCTTCCTTGAGCTAGGATCATATCTAAGTACAACAAGAACTAGGGATTACTATTTCAAGATATTATACTAATAACTCATCATTGTCACATGACCACAACCAAGTGAACCAAAAATCAAGACTTATCCTATCTAGCCCATTTCCATCATCAAGTAGTTACAACATTCTTGTATCTAATCCAAATTATGTAATCACAACTCAACATTCTAATATTACCATACTGGGTGCAAAACCTCATGCAAATGACCTTATCTAGCCTACTATGTTGGTTAGGAGTAAGCCATTTACCACTATTAAGGAATTTTTTTTGGCATTTTAGAACAACTTCATAAGTCACTTGCACAAATTTATATCTTGTATTTATTGTGTATGTATACTATCCATAATAATATCTTAACAAAAATCCTAAGCCAATCCCAAGTTAAAAACAACATAACCCCATATAGATTCCAAGATTTTGTTAGACACCTAGCCCTAAGTCAATAATTAACATTTGACCAAAGTGATATATCATCCCTTTGACCTATTCATAACAACTCACTCTACATTGAAGTTGTCAGAATGTGGCAAAAATTCAAATGTGTCCTCATAGATAATGAATCAAGCTTGAATATTTTATCTCTAAATCTCATCAAAGCATCTAGGATATATAATAGTCGATCTATAATTGAAAAATCTCACTATCAAAGCCTATGATAATAAAGAATGAGAATCATAACTATAACTTTGCCAGTGATTGTTAGGCCCTTGACCCATGATACACTTTACCATGTGTTGGACCTAGAACTATCATATAATTTGATCTTGGGTAGACCATAGAAATATAAGATTCATGAAATCCCTTCAAAATTACACTAGTGTCTTAAATTTTCTCACTCAGGGATGGAGGTCACTATACATGGTGATCTATAGCCATATGAATACTACAAGCATATAGATGTAGAATATGAAAGTTATAACTATTGCTTTGGCCTAGATCTGATTCTAAAAAAAGATAAAGACAAAGAAATACTTGTCAAAATTTTAGAGGCCAATTTCATAGACCCATATAGCCTTGACTCATATTTAGATACACCTCCTCTTGAAATGTCTAATCATTTAACCATCTCAGACAATGGTCCAAGAGATTATTTGACCCATGACACATTCCATATTGCATAACTTCCATAGATCCCCAATTCCTTTAGAATACAGAAATCTTAGCCACCTTGCATGGAATGGAAATGAAAGAGAAAATGCAAGATTCATATCCTAACACCTATTATTAACACACTAGCCAATAGCCAAGAGGAAGACCCACTAGCCAATGATGATTCCTGGTTATACAATGACAAGTTGGTTGATTGTTTCTATAGACCAAAATATCCCATCCTCAATAGGATAATATATAACCAAGCCTATGACATAGGAGGTTTGAGGGTATACTATTAGGGTACTATTGAGCCCATTTATATGAACATATACAAAAAAACTTATGGTCTCTAATTTAAACCACCTAGGTCTAACCCCACATATCTTATTCATATTCTAATTTTAATGACTAGTGACGATGATGTCAATAGCAAAGAAGAGTTTGATCATAATATATATATATATATATATATATATATATATATATATATATATATATATATATATACCTTACTAGTACTAACCTATTTGACCCACATATCATTTGTATCATTACCCCAATAACCTAACATTCTACATTTCCCCTTTATCATCCTCAACTAATAAACTAGGACCAACAAGAATAAATAGTGACTATAGACGAGTTTGAGAATGATAAGTCATTTTGTGATTTTCTAGGCCTAAAAGATAATGCTACGTTAGGAGATAATAAATAAGGGTTCTCTATCAAATTTCATCCTACAACCTATTTTGAAGAATTTGTTAACACCCTTAGCCAAAAATAAAAGAATAAAACATTGAGGTCCCAAAGTGAAAACATCTTTGAGATGCTTTTGGACTAGGATAAAAGTAAAGAGAAAGGCCAGTCTTTTGGTAAAAACTTATTTCAAGTGCTATTAGATGGTGGTGTTTAAATTTTCTCAAATGAAGCTCACAAGACCACCAATGATGAACTTGTTTTTGGGTCTAGGTTTAGTTTAAAAAAATAACATGCCTTTGATTGCATCACCCAAGAATTTCCTATAGTATTTGTAACATGTCCATCATTACCATTAGGAGATTTAGATTCATCTTGTTTAAAATAGCTTGAATAACTAGTCCAACTAGAGGAATTTGCCATTGTAGGCTAATTCACATCTTTTCAACCATTTTAGAGGTTGACTTGACTCTCCTATTATAAAATAATATATAAGTCAACATAGGGAATCCATACGACCCAAATTGGATCAAATTAGGTGCATCCATCACTGAGGAAGAACATGAACTTTATACATCCCTTATGAGGGAATTTATTTATGTCTTTCCTTGGGGCTATTTAGACATGCTAGGTTTGGACCCCACCTTGTTCTAAATCTTAATGCCAAACTTGAAAAGTGTAAATTGTAAAATATGCATCCTTGTATTTATATATTAGTAAAGAAAGAGTTGGAAAAACTCTTAAAAGTGAGATGCATCTGCCCAATTGACTATTCATAGTGGATGTCAAACATTGTGCCTATCAGTAATAATCTAGAAAGGATCAAAATCTACAAGATTTTAGAGACATAAATAAGGTCTACCTAAGGATGACTTTCCTCTACTGAATATCAACATGACAATTGAGTCCATAGTGGGGTATGAAATGTTATCCCTCATAGAGGGATTTTTAAGACATACTTAGATCAGGATTACACTAGAAGACTAATAGAAGACAACATTCACCACTCCTTGGGGAATGTTTTGCTATCAAATTATGACATTTGACCTTAAGAATGATGGGGCCACATACCAAAGATCCTTGACTATCATATTTCATGATATAATGCCTGACATTGTTGAAGACTATGTAAATAACATATTGGGTAAATCAAAGACCTGTGCAAACTATCTAATATTACTATAAAGGATATTTGAAAGGATTTATGAGTACAAAGTCAAAATAAATCCTAAGAAGTGCATATTTTGTGTCATTTCATGAAAATTTTTAGGCTTTCTTATCTCTCTTTAAGGCATTGAAGTCGATCTTGCCAAGGTAAAGGCCATTACCAATATGTCACCACCTTCCAATTTGAAGTAGCTCTATAGTTTACAGGGTAAAATTTAGTCTATCAGATGCTTCATTTTGTATTTGGCTAATAAATGCCATCTTTTCACTCATTTGATGAAGAAAGGTATTAAATTTATCTGGGATGAATAATGACATAAATCCTTTCAATGCCTTAAGGAATATCTTGCTAATATACCTTTTCTATTACCACCAACACTAGGGAGGCCATTTTTTCTATATCTATCTACCACCAAAAATTCCTTAGGGGAAATTTTAGCTGAACATGATGACAATAGAAAATAACATGTCATGTACTATTTAATCCATACACTAGTCATGTATGAGCACAACTATATGCCAATAAAAAAGGCTTATTTAGGTATAGTCTTTGTAGCCTAAAAACTACATCATTACATGCTTAACAACAAGACCATAGAGTGAGAGGTTCGAATGGTGTGGGCACATTTTGGCATTGAGCTAGGGCCTGCATGCCATAGCTACTATTCTTGTGGTCTTTTCATGGTGGCGATAGGTAGTTTTGTGTGCTGGGTGAGGGGATTTGGTGTGGTCGGTAAGGGAGTGGGTGCTGGTTGCAGGGTCATCCAATTTGGTAGAAGGAAAATGTGATTTTCTATTGTTTGGTGTGCTATGATGGTATTTGGTCATGGGGTTTTGGGATTGGGGACTGTGGGTTCCTATCCCATCTTTTGCTAGTGGATATTGGGCTCATCTTATGAAGAATCAGAGATTAATGCTTTCTCAAATTGCCTCTGAGGATATGGAGATGGCTGATCCATCTTCTTTAGGATAGGTTAATGGTGAAGGTTAGGTGAATAAACCTACAATGGGAAATGGAGTCTCATCCTCTAAAGGGATGCCTCGAATTAAAAAAAGTAAATGGATGTCTGGAAAGATTTGAAGACTGGCCTATGCTAGTTATTCAACTTGAGCAAATTTTAGAGGATGTTGAATACTGGTGTAACCATGCCCTTATTTGAAATTTTTTAGGCCTTCAGCTCTCCTTGCCTATGCTAGATTCCTGGGTTCATTGGGTGTGGAATCTTGAAGGAGATATGGAGATTATTTTGGCAGTGAACAATTACTTTTTGGTTATTTTCTCTAGTATGTCGAATAAGAATAGGGCATTTGAAGGAGGCCCTTATTTCTTTAACCAGGTGGGGAATTTCATCAGGCCTTGGCACATAGGCTTTAATTTATCTAAAGAGATCCCCTCGCAAGTACCTATGTGGGTTTGGTTGCCAAAACTTCCTTTAGAGTTTTGGAGGGAAGATATTCCTCACTCAATCTCACTACTTCTTAGAAAGCCTATGGGAGTGGCTACACAAAATCAAGAATGAATGGTAATCTCTTATGCTCATATTTGTGTAGAAGTTGATTTAACTAATCCATTACCAGATTTTATGGAAATATGCATGGGATCCTCTTCCTGGATCCAACAGCTAGATTATGAGACTCTCCCATTTAGATGTTGAATTTTACATGAATATGGCCATTTACTCCATAAATGCCCTAGATTTAAGCCCACTCCCTTGGATGACTCTGGGTCTCTTAATGGGGATAAGGGTAAGGCACCTACATCTACTATACCTATGGATAATGAGGGCTTTACTCAGGTTAAATCCTATAACAAAGGTAAAAGTAAAAAGAGAACTTGGATGGATAGACACAATGATGGTATTTTCAACAGATTTAAGGTTCTTGAAGACCTGGTATAGGAGGAAGGGATTCTAGTTAAGATTTCTTCTGGGGATAAGGGACTACAAGAAGTTTAAGAAGAAGGGGAAATGAAAGAGCACCAACTACATTCTTCAGAGGACCCTCAGAGTGTACAGATTGAAGTGGATCTACCAGTTCAGGCTCAGGATACTAGGGATACCCAGGGATCACAGGCTCTGATGAGCTCAATTGTGGTGGTTACAGATCCCCCTATTCCTAGAGGAGATTTAGATTTGGTTAAGAGCAACAAAGCCCATCCTAGTTTAGGCCTACAACAAAAATCCTTTAAAAAGGGCCCTCTTAATAAACCGTCAAGGAGTGGCATAAAGTCTGATCAAGAGAAGGTCAAGATTATGGGGGACACTTTGGTTGAGTTAGGGTTTATGAAACCCATTGATTCCCACTTTTCCAAACCCCATAAATGATTATTTTATCTTGGAATGTCAAGGGGTTCAATAGCATCCCTAGACAAAAGGTTGTTCGTAGATTAATTGATTCTTAGTTGATGTGGTTTTTTATCTAGGAAACTAAGCTTACAGTGGATAGTTTGGAAAGTTGTGCTTCTTGCATCTAACCCCAAGGCAATTGGCAGGGGGTGGGAGCTTGAAATAGTTTGGGGGGGGGGGTTTCTTGCTTCTAGAACCTAAGGAAAATTCTCCCCTTATGGTGGATTTCTAGTCGATCCTCTATCTCTTTGGTTGCATCTTGTTTGGCAATGGGGGAAAGGTGCCTTCTATCCAATATTTATGCTCCTACTAATATTAAAAGCAAGTCAAATCTTTGGGCTCATATTAGCTACATCCTTGCTTTAGACCCATATCTCCCATGGATTTTGGTTGGTGATTTTAATTCTGTTATTAGTCTAGAGGAAAAATGGGGTGGAATTGCTAGGTTGGACCCCTCTGCTTATCTTTTTAGGGATATGATAGATTCCTTGAATCTCATTGATGTGAAGCCAAATAATGGTATCTTTACATGGAACAATAGGAGATGTGGTGCTGAGGCTATCTCAGAAAGACTCGATAGATTTTTGGTTTCATGTTATTAGATGAATGACAGGTTGTTCACTAGTTTAGAAATTTTGGATTGGAGAGGCTCTGATCACTGGCTTATCAAGCTCATAGTTACAGCTTATGGAGTTTCCAAAAACCCATCTTTCAAATTTTAGATAATGTGGTTAAGAGATCATTCTTTGTAGGACCTTATGGAGGAGTGGTGGTATGAGGGATTGCCTGCCCATGGGATGGCAATGTTTAATTTCTATAAGAGACTTCAACATGTGAAATACATGCTGAAGAAGTAGAATAAAAAATGTTTTGGAAACCTACAGGCTCAGAGGATTACTACTTAGGCTAAGTTATAAAACATAACTTGGTTGATTTGAGATCAAGGGAGGACCCTTGATCTTAGTGAAGCTAATTCTTTGGCTCTTAAAGGATTAGAGGAGTGGGAGCTTTGAGAGGAGATATTCTAGAAGCAAAAATCTCAAATTTATTGGCTTCAGGAGGGGGATAGGAACACTACATTCTTTCATAATTCGGTTAAGGCTCGGAGACATGGAAATTCTATCTCCTCTTTGATCTCGCTTGAAGGGGCTCATCTCTCATCCAATGTGGATATTTCCAGGGCTGCGTTCAACTATTTTTCAAATCTCTTTTCTAAGGAGGGTCTTATTACTAGGGATGAAGAGAGGGAGATCTTGGATTTTATTCCTCACCTGGTCTCTATGGAGATGAATGAAGCTCTCTTATGGCCTATTTTGTTATCTAAGGTGGAGGGGGTGGTGTTTAACATGAAAACTAGTAAGGCTCCAGGCCCTGATGGGTTTTTGATTGATTTCTTCTAAGAATTCTGGGAAATAATAAAGTTTGATCTCTTTGAGGTGGTTTAAGAATATCATAAGAATAAACAGATGCTCAAGTCCATGAATTCTACTTTTTTGGCACTCATTCCTAAGCAGGAGGGAGCTAATCAGTTGAATCAATTTAGACCTATTGCACTATGTAATATTGTCTATAAGATCATTACCAAGCTGATTGCAGAGAGACTTAAGCCTCTTTTTAGCACTTTGATCTCTATGGAGCAGGGCGGTTTTGTTGAAGGAAGACAAATTTTGGATGGTGTAGTGGTGGCAATGGAAGATATTCATTTGATGGCTAATTCTAAGGAGAGGGCTATGTTTATAAAGCTCGACATGGCTAAAGATTATGATCGGGTGAGCTGGGAATTTTTACAGAGCATTCTCTTAGCATTTGGCTTTGTTGAAGAGTGGGTGAATTAGATTCTGAGCTATGTGACCTCTTCTTCCTTTTTAGTTCTTGTAAATGGGGAACCTTCTAATTTTTTTAGGGCTTCTCAGGGGCTTCGGCAAGGAGACCCTCTATTTCCTTATTTATTCATTTTAATGGCTGAGGGTCTAGGAAGATTTGTTAAGTCTCAAGCGAGAAGGGGTCTTATTCATGATTGGAGATGGAACAACTTTCTTCCTCCCTATTTTCACCTTCAGTTTGTGGATGATACTGCACTGATGGGCATTGCCAGAATTAGTGAAGCTATAAACTTCAGGCAAGCTTTAGACATCTATTTGAAGGCTTTAGGTCAATGTATCAATGATGACAAATCTTCCATATATTTCTTCAATACCTCCCAGCCTATTCAAATCAGGATTACCAGGATCCTTAGATTTTAGATTGGTTCCCTTCCCCTGATATACCTTGGGGTTCCCTTGTCTTTGGGATCTCAATATCATGTGTATTGGCAAGGAATCTTGGATAAGTTCCAGAGTAAAGTTAATCACTGGACTCTCAGGTGGCTTTCATCTACTGGGAGACTGGTGCTTCTAAATATAGTGATGCAATCACTTCCTATTTATATGTGTTGTGTGTAAGTTCCTCCTTCCATCTTTGTGAGGGATTTTGATGCTCTTTCTCAGAAGTTTCTCTAGTTTGGTACACTCCTCTCTTCAAAGTGGAGTCTTGTTAAGTGGGAGTATGTTTGTAGGCCAAAGCATGCGGGTGGCCTTGGGCTTAGGTCTATGGTGCTTATGGTCATGGCCCTAGCTGCTAAACTATATTGGAGGTGGTGTACCAATCAACAATTAGACTGGGCCAAGATTCTTACTCACACGTATTTTCTTGGTGTGGACAACTCAGAGGTGACGTGACTAGATTTGATGGGTAAAGGATCTTGTGTTTGGAATACCCTTAAGAAGGGAGTGCAACTGATTAATGAGGGTCTTTTTTGGATTTGTAACAGTGGCTCTGATGCTTTTTTTTGGCATGACTCTTAGGATGGCCACCCGCCCATGATTTCTAGCTTTCCTCAGCTCTAGCTTCTTTGCCACACTTTTACTAATGCTGGTTGGTGGAAGGTGGAGCACTTTAAGACTATTAAGCACTTGGGTCAGGTGGAGGTGATGTGTTGGAAGGATTCTCAGTAGTGGCCTACTAGTGGCTTTGATGAGGACCATGCTCTTCTTTCTCAAGTGTTGGAGGATCAGTTCTACAACTCCCTCAATGGTAGGGATGTTTTGGCTTGGAGTCCTAGCCCAAAAGGCAAATTCTCTATGGATCAAGGATATGCTATACTTGATAGGAACCAACATTGTATAGATGAAGTGCACTGGTGGAAGAAGGTTTGGAATAACTTCTCTTGGCCTAAATGTAATTTTTTCTTATGGTTGTTGGTTCAGAAAAAATGTCTCACTTGGGAGAATCTTCACAAAAGAGGCTTTCAGGGGCCTTCTATTTGCTTCTTATGCATTCACAATGAAGAGTGATCCTCTCACCTATTTTTTCTTTTCCCTTTCTCGAGGGACATATGGCATAGATGGTGGGAGGCTTGGAGTCATGGCTGTATTCATGCCACTTCTCTTAGTGACTTTTGGGAAAGCTTGGGCAGACCTCCAGTGAAGACTTCCTTCTTGTAGGTTGCCTGGATAGTTAGACTGGTATTTATTCTTTAGAACCTCTAGTTGGAAAGGAACCACATAATTTTTTGTGACTCTAAGTTAGATAGCCTTCAGTTGTGGAGGAAGATTCTTAATAGGCTTTAGGAGACTATCTTGGCTAAATGTGATATGTTTGAGAGTATAGATCCTAGTGATCAAGTTATTGTGAGGAATTTGAACTTGGACGGCAATAATCAGGGAGACACTCTTAGGAAAAGGCCTTGCCATGGTAAGCAACATGTTTTTAGGGTTGGATGATGGACTCCTCCCTCGACTGGGATCTTAAAGATTAACACAGATGGATCTTCTTAGGGGAATCTAGGTCATGCTGGTATTGGGGCTATAGGTAGAAGTAATGATGGGGAGGCAATTTTTATTTTCTCTATCTATAAGGGCCAACACTCGAATAATTTGATGGAGGCTCTTGCTATTAATACTACTATTGAGAGAGGATGTTCTTTAGGCTAGAAAAGGATTATTTGTGAGTCTGACTCTCAAATTGTTGTTGACATGCTGAATAACCAGAGTTTGGAGAATGTTAATTATAAGTTAGCCTCTCTGGCTAGACAAATTTTAAGTCTGTGTAGTTCCTTGGACTCTGTCTCCTTTCAGCATATCCCTCGTGAATGGAACAGAGTTATAGATTGTTTGGCTAAGTGGGCTGCTGAGAATGAGGATAGTTGAGATATTAGTGGAAGGGATGATATTCCTTTGGATTATCATGGGATTTTTGATAAGCTTTTATTAGAGGATAGGAATATGTAGTCTTGTGGTCAGCCTTTGGCCTTTTCTATGTAATTTGGTTTTGATTGAATAAATTTTTACCCAAAAAAAAATAAGACCATAAAGTAAGTGCATAGAGTTGGAGGATAATTCCATGGAAATTTTAAATATGCAATCACATTAATAAATAACATGATCATGTTATTTAATTAACATAATTGAATTATTTAAATTATGGCTTGTAATTACTAAGCCATAACATGATTGCATTAATATATAATGTGATCATGCTAATAGATAATGAAATCACATATTATAAAATAAAACTATGATCATGTTATTATTATTTTTCACATTTAAACAAATGGAGCAAATTTTGGTTAATAGGTAATGTGATTGCATTAAAAATAACATGATCACGTTATTGATAATGTGATCACATTCCTATTATTTTCACATAAAAGCACATGGGAGTTACACATGAAGGCAAATTTGGCTAAGTATTAGTTTACATTTATATTGTTACATTTATTTTCTTATACCTTAAATTTATTTTAGTAAATATAAGAAATTAGGGTCACTATTCATTTGATAGAGTTGGTCTCACAACTACACACCTCACGATGTGGAAAATATTTTAAAAAAATATAATTAGGTTAGTACTTAGGAATTTTTAGGGTCTATGTATTAAACTTAGGGATTTTAGGACATAATTTTTGCAATTGATGTCCATTTTTGGTAAATATATAGTCATTTTAAAGGTTTTTGTGCCTTTCAAATTGATTCTTGGAATTTCTAGGAGTCTTAGGTTTGTCAAAATTGAATTTTTCAAATCACTCACTTTGAAATTGATGTAAAGTGGTGTGATTTGGGGTAGCATAGGCTACATTGACCTTCACACATCAAATGACCACTTTGTGCTAATTTCACTTATTCATTATCCCTCCCTCATCCCTGATTACTTCCTACTCATGCCTCATCACCCCTAATCACTCTCTCATCATTATTAATTATACTTAATCACTTTCTCATTGAACCTCATTATCCCTAGTCATCTCTAATCAATCCTTCATCATCCTTGATTACTCCCTCATTGACCCTCACTATTCCTCATCATCCCTAATCAATCACTCCTCATCCCTCATCATCCCTCATCACTCCTTCATTGACCCTCACCATCCCTCATCATCTTTAATCAATCCTTCATCATCCATAATCATTCCTCATTGGCTCTCACCATCCCTAATCACTACTTCATCATCCCTAATCACTCCCTCCTTGTCCCTCATCATCTTTAATCACTTCTTTATTGACCCTCACCATTCATCATCATTTATAATCTCTTCCTTATCATCCCTAATCACTCCCTAATTGGCCTTCACCATCCCTCATAATCCTTGATAACTAATTCATCATACCTCATCATCTCTAATCACTCATTCTTAATCCCTAATCACCTCTAATCACTCTATCATTAATACTCACCATCCCTCACCATCCGTAATCATTCCCTCATTGACCCTCACCATCCCTCATCATCCCTATTGACTCCCTCATCATCTATACTCTATTATTCCTCATCCCTCCTCATCATTAATCACTCCATATAATACCTTAATGGTGGTATTTTTTTTGGGGTCTAAAAATTTTAGTATTTAAAAGTAGAGAGTTGAGTTTTATCATAAAATATAAGACATATTGATCAAAATGATGTGGAGGCAAATTTGAAACATAAATATTTAACACCTATGATAAAATATGGTCCTATTAGAAATGATGTAATTAAAAATTGAAAATACACCAAAGAAAGAGAAGTAAGTAAAACCACCATAGTACCAAAAATGGGTAGTAAATACATGAGGATCACCAAGATATGTGATTTCTTGAAACTAATAAATTACTTACCATATGAGGACATTTTATGATCCAAATAATTATATTTAAGGCCTTATATTTGTATGTCTATTGATTGAGTCATCATACTAGAGAGTTGAAAATAATTTTCAAATGATTGAAACAAGAATTCAAAGATTATAAAGTGATGCTTAATTCATAAATTAAATATTCAATCCAATGAAGAGTATCACACTATGAGATCTCTACTTGCACATCTAGAGAAGTGGGTAAAAGTTATCTAGCATTATAAAAAGGTAAGTAGATAATATATTATAAATCCAATGATATGGGTGGTACTAAACATATATCTACTTACCCAAAAAAGAAATTATATGAATTAAAAATATTATTTCACTAGTAAATGTAGATCAATGGTGGGCCAATACAGTTCATCATTTCCAATGGAATTCAAAAGAATTCAATTTCTCCTAAATCATATTTTCAAAAATTAAACTTGAAATTTATTCATCATACATAACCATACACTAGTGTATGGTCTAGTGTAGGCCTTGAGAAATTGATCACCTAGTAGTGTCACTTGGTGTAAAAATCAAGCTTTTTAAAGATGAAATCCTTTATGACATCTCACCATTAGAGGTGTATGATGTTTTACATGTGGTCAACCATATATTTACCATTATGACTTTTATGTTAACTCATTTAATGAATTCATTTATTTTAAGATGTTGAACAACATCCTCAGGCCCTTTACTTGTGTCATTTTTTTAATCTACCTTGATGAAATATTAATCTTTAGAAAACATCAGATGAACATCTACACCATGCTAAAATAGTGTTTCACATTTTTTAGAAACATATTTTTATATAACATGAATAAATGTTCATATTTCATGTAAGAAATAAAATATTTGGGATAGTACACACACAAGGCACTGCATGTGTGAACCTGACCAAGATTCAAGTCATACATAATGGGAAACACTAAATAACTTTGCATCTGATTCAAATATTCTTAGAATTCTAAAATTATATAAGATATTTGTGTTTAATTTTTATCTTTGAACCAAACTTCCAAAGGTGGAACTGAATAAATTTTCATCTAGTCAGCTGTAAAATAAAGACAATTTGATAAACTAAAATTAAGACTCTATTTTTTGTTAATATTTATGTTAATTGACTATAAATTTGGAAGATCATCCAATTCATTTAGTAATAAAATTGACTATAAAAAATGGATACTGACAACATAAGTCCTAGAAAAGATTTAATTTTTATTATAATGGATGAAACAATATATGCTTAAAATCAAAGATATATTTAGAGTATATACTTACATTAGATGATGAGGGAGTGATTAGGGATGGTGAGGGATGGTGAGGATCAATGATGGAGTGACAAGAGATGGTGAGGGTCAATGAGGGAGTGATTAGTGATGATGATGAATTAAGAAAGATTGATTAGGTATTATGAAGGATGAGGATGGAGTGATTAAGGATGATGAGGGATGGTGATAATCAATAAAGGAGTGATTAAGGATGATAATATTGAGTGATTATATATTATAATATATAATAAATGTTAATAAGGGATGCGAAGGGATGAGGAGGTAGTGAATAGGGATGATGAAGAGATTAGGGATGATGGGTGATGAGGAAAGAGTGATTAGGGTGATGAAGGATGGGGAGAAAGTGATTAAGGATGATGATGGATAGTGAGGGTTAATGAAAGAGTTATTATGGATGATAAGGGAGTGATTAGAGATGACTAGGGATAGTGAGGGTCAATTAGGGAGTGATTAGGGATAATAAGGAATGATGAGAGAGTGATAAGGGGTAATTAGGAATGAGTAAGAAGTGATCAAGGGTAAGGGAGGGATGATGAATAAGTTAAATTAAAACAAAGTTGTCATTTGATGTGTGTATGTCATCATTATGATCTACACTACCCTAATCACACCACTTTGGATTAGATCAAAGTGAATATTTTTCAAACTTCAATTTTGATAAACCTAAGACTCTTATAAATGCTAGGAATCAATCTAGAAGGCATACAAACTTAAAAAATGATTATATGTTTACCAAAAATTACATCAATTGAAAAATTTATGTACTAAAATCCCTAGGTTTAATACTTAAACCCTAAAAATTTCTAAGTACTGACCATATTGGATTTTGAAAAACTATTTTCCATAGTAAAATGTGTAGCTATTAGACCAACACTATCAAATGTTGAGTGACCCTAATTTTTTATAGATGATGAAGGATGAGGACAAAGTGATTAGGAATGATGAGTGATAGTGAGGGTCAATGAGATAATAATCAAGGATGATGATGGAGTGGTTAGAGATGACTAAGGATAGTGAGGTTCAATGAGGGAATGATTAGGGATAATGAATGATAATGAGAGAGTGATTAGGGGTGATGAGGCTTGAGTAAGAAGTGATCAGGGATGAGGGAGGGATGATGAATATGTTAAATTAACATAAAGTGGTAGTTTAATGTGTGCAAGTCATCAATGTGACCTATGCTACCCAAATCACACCACTTTGTGTCAATTTTAAAGTGAGTTGTTTGCAAACCAAAATTTTGACAAACTTAAGACTCCTATAAATGATAAGAATCAATCCAAAAGGCTTAAAAACCTAAAAAATGACTATATGTTTACAAAAAATGGACATCAATTGAAAAAATTATGTCCTAAAATCCCTAGGTTTAATACTTAGACCCTGAAATATATGAAAGTACTGACCTGATTAGTTTTTGAAAAATTATTTTCCACATCGTAAGGCATGTAACTATGAGACCAACTCTATCAGATGATAAGTGGCCCTAATTTCTTATATTTAATAAAATAAATTTAAATTATAAGAAAATAAATGTAAACTTAACATTTAGAGTAGTAAATATAATATTCTAGCCAAAGTTGCCTTCATGTGTAACTCCCACATGTTTTAGGGTGTTACAAATATATAACATGATCATGTTATCAAGTAATACAATCACATTATTAACATGATCAAAGTATTTTAATTTGAATTTAATTCTCATGCCTTTTATCTTGGTAATGTCTTAGATTCCTGAGCCAAAGGCTTGGATTGTCAATATATAACTAAGTTTTGAAAGGTATGAAAATAAATAACAAATTTAAACTTTGATTTCCAAATGCACTAATAATTTCAAAGTTAAAATTCAAAAAATTGATACCTTAATGACAAGAACACTCTCCTCTTTCCAAAAATATTTTTTTTTATAACTTTTGGACTAATTTAAGGTTTCAAACTATATTTATTTCTAACTATGCTTTTTTTAGGCCACTAAATGCTGCAAACCTATATGCCTATACATGTCCATGTAATTTGTATTTCATTGATCTAAGTGAAAAATAAATTATATGGTAATGTAGTAGGCTAATTCTACACACATTTAAAAAAAAATGTTTTTCATTTTTTTTGAGGTAGTTAGGCATGTCTCATAGATGGCTATCCATTTCTTTATCAGTTTTTAGTATCTATTTACTTGAAAATTTTATAAAAAAAGTATTCATTAAAAAAATACAAAAAAATATAGGTGATGTGATAGATAATTTTATCTAAATTTTCCCCAAGGGTTTCAAATAATATTAAACACTTCTCAAACAATGGTGTGCATCACATCTATCTATTTACTATGTATTCTAAAAAAACTAGGAGTTCCTCTTCAAATTTTAGATTTTTGTCCTAGTTATACTTAAGAATTTTTAAAAAAAATTAGTGTTTTGGAAACTAGACTCAAAATTCTACATTTCATGTTTTTACACCATCTTCAAATTTGGAGTTTAGATATCTCAAATTATCTACATAAGTTCAGCTTTTTGAAATTTTAGGAAAATGATGTCCATGGATAGGCCACTTTTTGTCCCCAAAATTTTTGCACTTACCCCCATAGTCATTTCCAAAGTAGATCCACTCAAGTATTTACTATCCAAAATAGCTTTACAGGGCCACATGGCTAAATGGATCATGCTATTGAGTGAGTTTAAGATTGAGTATGCCAACCGAAAATCCATCAAGGGATAAGTACTTGTAGACCATATTTCCAAAGCTCCCCTTACATATATTAAATTGATCACTTTTTAATTCTTATATAAATCCATTATGATCATCATAGAAACACCTCCTCAAGAGAAACATTGGAAGCTATATTTTGATGGGTAATTTATATCACATGAATTAGGGGTAGGACTATTATTTATTACACCATATGGGGATATCATTCCCTAATAATTACATATTAGCTTTTCTTGTACTAATAATGTGGTTGAATACAAATCACTCATTATGGGTCTTCATCAAGTAGTATTATGGAATATTTAGTATCTCATAATTTATGGTGAGTCTTAGTTAATCATCAATCAGGTTACATACCAATTTTAGACTAAATATGATAATTTGGTACCATATAACACATGGTGAACACTCTAAAATAGTAGATATATAACATATAATTTGAACACATACCTCAAGCCATTAGCAAGATAGTGGATGCTATGAACACCATTAGTTATTTAATCTATAACATAAATAAGGCAAAAGAATATCAGTTCCTTGTTGAAACTCTTCTATAACCTACTCATGAACCTTTGACCAGCATTATGATCTATGATATTGCTGGTCCCATCTCTATTTGGTACTCAGACTTATATAATTACCTTCACGATCACATCATGCCACTAGACCTATTACATAAACAAAAAAAGGCCTTTACCCACCAATCCTCTCATTATAACTTACTTGGCATAACCCTTTATCTTAGAATATTTGATGTAACTTAGCTTCATAGTTTAACTTTGATAGAAACAACATTAGAATTATGGGAAATTCATGGAGTATGTGGAGTCCATACTAGTAGGGCCATCCTATCCAAAAATCTCTTACAAACTAGTTATTATTGGCCAACTATGAAAGTAGAGGAAATTGCTTATGTCAAAAAGTACAACAAATTTCAAAGGCATGCTAATTTGATTCATACCATAGATGGAACAATAAAATGATGATTACACCATGGCCATTTTCAATATGGGGACTTGATCTCATTAGGAATATTAACCCTACCTTATTTGATGGCCATAAACACATCCTTAACACTACTAAATATATTTCATCAAGTGGGTTAAAGCTATAACCCTCACATGAATATAAAACATATTTCCAAATTCATTTTTAACTATCTCATCTACCGCTCTAGTATCCCATTTGACATTATATCTAATAATGGCAGATCATTTAAGAATAAGAATACCATAGAACTTTATTTTGAGTACAACATCACCCAACATTTTTCCACCATATATTAGCTCCAAGGTAATAGCTAAGTAGAGGCATATAATAAAAAAATTATCTAAATCCATAAAAGGATTATCAATGATGTTGGCCATGATTGGCACTTGAAAATATTAAGTACCATTTGGGCATATTATACCAATTATCACTCTCCAATAAGAGCCACACCATACTCCATCATCTATGGCAATGAGGCCATTCTTCCCATTGAGGTTGAGTTACCTTATTTTTGCATCTCATTGAAATACAGCTTAGATGATGAATATTATAGAGTAGTTCCCTTGCAAGAGCTAGAGTTACTAAATAAAAAGTGCATGGCCATTGTCAATAAACTTAAAGCATAATAAAAATGACTCTATTGCCAATATAACCAATGAGTCAAAAATAGAGAGTTTGAGCTTAGGGATCTTATCCTCAAATAAAACCAAAATAACACCATGTATAAGAAGAAGAAGTAAGACAAGTTCAATCCTAATTGGATTATCCCCTACATCATTGTTGAAAATTATGGCTCTAGAGCATACATGATCATTACATTAGATAGAGATGAACTTGATGAGTCCATGAACATCATACACCTCAAGCATAATTTCTATTGAGAGACCTACAGTATTGCGTATGAGGCTCATTTATGTTGTACCATACCATTAGCTTCCTTATATGATATGCCATTTCTACCATGCCTTCACTATCGATCAAAGTTGTTTTTAAACTCCCAACCCACCATTTTTGACCTTGATTCTAATCCATTCATTCTTTATACAACTTTAGTGATTAGATTTAGATGAAATTTTTAGAAATTAATTTAGTATTATAAATAGAGGAAATATCTTGTATTATTATGACATTGGTTTGGTAGTTGCATCGTTTATTTTTTATTTTATTTATGAGTGATACTAATTTTAACTAATTTTGGGAAAATCAGTGTCCCACTCTATGCTACCAATTATAATTGCCTTTGGGAAAATTATTATCATTTATCCATGTCATTGTTCCCTAATTATAACTACCTATGGGAAAATTAAGAACAACACCTTTACCATGCATTGTCATATCACCTTGCCATTCTTATTGCTATACTGTGTCATTTGCTTAATTTAATAGATTAATGCTATCTAGTTAGATTCCTATTCTATAAGGCATAAATATAGTGAATTGAGGTCATCATGGGATTATGTAGGTAGTTATCAATGTATGTTGAGGTCAACTCAGTTACTCTTTGCCATGCTTTCACTATTTTGTGAGCAATTTAAGTTTTAACACTCTTACTATTTTGTGATTTGGACTCTTTAGTATCTAATAATTCTTGATCGAGTTGAGATGCTTCAAAAATTCCAAAAATATTAGTAAAAGACCTAAAAAATATTTAAAATAAAAAAATCATAAAAATTGTCTTAGAATCTCCATGTAAGATATAAATCCATCAAATTTTCTGGGATAGGCCATTTTGTTTGTTCAATTTATTTCTAAACCACCTTGGTCTTTTTCCTCCCATTTCTAGGAGAACTACATTGGCCTAAGGTTTGCACTAACTATGTAGAAAACATTTGGATACATGGGGTATCTTGGGTTATCTCATCCATAAATTCCTTTCTTTTTTACCACTTCTTTGACTTAAATATTCTGGGACTTTTAACTATTTCATGAGTAACCACTTATCATTTAATTTCCCCATCCTTATTGGCCTCAGCCATATGATCTCATTGTTTTATGGGTTCATGTTGTGCATATTATTTATTCAATTTTGATACACTAATGACCACTTGGCTTCATTTTTTTCTCTCACAATTTTATGAGCACCTTCATTTCACGCACTCACCACTTTGTGAGATCATTCCCATATTTACTCTACAACACAATCATGTTTTCTTCTCATTAATTTTATTCTATCCCATATCTTAGGAGAACTACATTTGGCCTTATGTTCATGTTGGATCTTGCATCCATAGAATTATGTAGGTAGATCCCACTTTCCTTATGCATCTATAGTTAGCTTTTCTACCCCTTCTTTTTCTTTTATTCACCCCATTTTGTTTTTTTTGTGTCGTCTCATTGTCTACTATATCCTAGGGGCAATGTTTGCCATCTTGTTTGTGTCATTGTTACCTATAGCCTAGGAGAAACCTTATGCCAATTTTTAATGCGTTATTATACCTATGTCATTACTATCTAGCTTATGGGTCACACTATTTCCAAACATAACACCTCTATTTCACATTCATGAATAATTTGTTTTCTATTTGCACTAAAATTATGATTAACAATTTTTTATGTTTGTTTCATTTTATTTTGATTATTTTATTCACATTTTTTTTATTGGTGTTTTATTGTGTTTTTTGTTTATTGGTGTTTTGTTTTATGTTTCCATTTTTTTGTTTTTTGCCTATTTATTTAATTTCATCGTGCCTTGATTTAGTATATATGCTTTCATTGGGTGATTCCTTGTGCCTTATACTTAAGTCCATCCATATTCATACGTCAACATTGTCATAATGGTTTTTTATCATTAGTACATTATTTTCACTTGTTTATTGGATTGAGTGTTAGTATTTATGCATATTAAGGCTAAGTTATCATGGTGTTTATATCATGGTACATACTATTTTTTTTGGTAATCGAGGGTGTCCCACAACTTTTATAGCATGGCATTATCAACATGTTAGACCCAATTAATTGGAATACATTTAGGTGCAATGTCATAGGGTGAGTACGATGGACTAATCCCTTGGGCTTATGTTAGAGCCCCACTTGACACTTATGGTTCATTCAGGGCTCAAACCCATGATCTAGTGGTCACCATTGTAATTGTTTATCATTGAGGTATAACCAGGGCGTTGTCATGGTGCATGATATTATGTGTTATAATAAAAATTAATTTAGTTGATCTTACAAGAAATGGTGTCATGGTAATTCTTCTTGTTTACCTAATAAATTCTTGATCTATCTGAACATTACCCAAATATAAAGTAATTAAATCATGAATGAATTTTAAACTTTTCTAGTTATGATGTGCATCTCCATTCTATTAGGTAGCCCAAATTCATGACTATCCTCTATATCAAATTACTCTTACTCCATGAGTATGGATTTCATATGTAATCCCCCTTTTTTGATTTTCCATATTATCCCAACCTTCATTACCCATGATTATAATTGCCTTTGGGAAAATCATTGTATTTTGATATATCTAGATGTTAATGATTATAACTACTTTTAGGAAAATAATTCTCATTCTCCTACATTATTGGGACATATTTTCATTATTTTAATGATTATAACCACCTTTGGGTAAATTATTTTTTTCACCTTGCTATGCTGATGATTATAACCACATTTAAGAAATCATCCTTTTTATCTATCTAATTGGAGAATTTCATTATGCCAATTATTATAACAACCTTTGGTAAATCATTATTTTCCACCCCATTTACCTTTAGGTCCATCATTTCCTTATTTTTGAGGGAACGATCACTAATTTTCTTTGGCATCTGCTCCCTCAAGGGGGCATCTAGGGCTCATCCATCACCTATTGGGGCATTAGGCATTAAAGACATTTTCACTCTTTGAGAAGATGTTATTTTTATTATATTTTTCAATTCCTTCACAAATAGGGGAAAATTATAGGCACTCTATTATGGCCACAACTAGCTTCCAACTAAGCTTTAGATTAATTTTTACCAAACATTGAAAATTAAGCATAGAAATCACTGAACCTCCCAATTTCATCTACACATCAGACATTAGTGCTTAGTATTGTGTTGAGGTATCCTTATTTTAGGTATTATACCATATGTAATAATAAACTCTTATAAATTCATCCTTAGTCACCTTGTGACCTAACAACTATCACTTTGGCCTTTGAACCCATTAAGTAGGGCACATGAACAATTACTAAATGGCTAAAATGTTAAGCAAAATGAATCAAATAATTAAACTATATTACATGTTTATCTAATTAATCCATTTATAATTAATGAATATCTAAAAATGGACATTTAAATATACAAAATATCAAGCTTCTTCATCATTGCTTTTGTGAGTTGTTAAGCACTCACAAAAAATCTAACAAATATCTAGATTTGTAAGACATGGCTATTATTTGAAAATATTAATTACATGTCCCCTCCTTAACTCAACTAAGGTTATCCTTAACTCACTTATGGTTACATTGAACTCAATTGCATTTAGTTATAAGCTAACCACCCTTGGGTAGATTTAACTTTGGAGGTTATAAATATAAGGCCTCACCCATTGATCTTTAAGCTTTGGGTGTGTGATATTATTATTCCAAAATACCTCCAAAAATCTTCATTTTAGTGTTTCCATTCCTATTTTCCAATCCAAGTCAATCAAAGCCAAGGTGCCAAGGAGAGGTGGAGTAATGGAGCTTCATTAACAAAGATTTCTTGAGCATATAGCCAAGCAAGCCAACTTCATCAAACAAGATAATTTGAAGCTACAAGGAGGATATAATGGAGTTTGTATTTTGTTTTCTAGTTATGTTTTAATTGTGTTCTTGTTACTTATGCTCACCCTAGTGTCTAGGCTAGAGGTGTTAGTTTTTAGTGTATTTGTTTTAATTTGATTTTGTTGACTAAAACCATACTAATATCCCTTATTGGATTCATATGTTCATAATTATTAGCCAAGTTTATTCAAATATGCTCATATATGGGTAAGAAGTTGAAAAATTTTCCCCTTGTTCAACTCTTCCACTTCATCCAATTTGAGTTGACCAACCATTATCTAAGTGGGTATAAATTTGATTAGAATAATCAACCATCCTTCAAGTAATAGACACAAATGGATTCTAATAGCTATAAAATATTTCAAAATATGGACAAAGGTAGTGGCCATTAAAGAATAAAATGAAACATACATCTTAGATTTTTATGAGGGAATCATAAATAGATTTTGTTTTCCAACCACCATCATTACAAATAATGCTATAGAATTTATTTGTACTTGAATAAGTGAGTGAGTAGTGAGACATAACATTTATTTAATCACATCTTAAAATTATTACCTTCAAGGTAATGGTTTGGCTAAGTCAACAAATAAAAACTTGATCTACACCATCAATAAAATCATGGAGGAAAATCAAAGGACTTGGCATGCAAAACTTAAAATAACCCTATAGGAAAATAGAATAATGCCCAAAAGGGAAGTTGGAAACTCTACCTTCATACTAGTTTATGGGAGGGAGGCTAGGATGCATGCCACTAGACTTTCCCTCATTATAGCTCACCCACTAGTTACATCTAATTGAGAATGATCCTATGGTGGTGAGACTTGTTGAACTAATGGAGTTGGAAGAGGCCAAACAATAAGTGATGCATACTTTGGAGCTTTAATAAGATAAAATGAAAAGAACCTTTAATAATAAGGATACTGATAGGATTTTATAATAAGGAAACTTAGTTCTCAAGTGGGATGTGGACAGAGTAAACTATGGGAAACACATAAAGTTTGATGCCATATGGAGTGGTCATTATGTCATCATAGGTTATAAGTAAGCCAATGCTTTTCAGATATCAAAGTTTAATGGATAAGAGCTACAAACCCAAGTCAATGGGATTCATATAAATCACTAATTTTGAAGTGATTTTCAATTTACATTTAGTAGTCTAGATGCATTTTATTTCCTCTAAGTGTTATGCTACAATAGTTTAGTCTTTTCTTTTCCTAAGTGCTTTTACATGTTTGATTCTTTCATTTATTTCTCTTTTTTATTGGAGGTGAATCTCAATTAAATTATTTAGTAATGGGTTGAGTAGGTTTCAGTTGGGTTATACTTCCAAATTGATGAGTTTCAAGTTTCTATGACTCCATTCCCAATGAATTACTTCTAAGGAATCTGGTCTAAGTGCTTATTAGGCAAACAAACCATAGAGATTGCCAAGAATTTTGACCATTTTTGGTCACCACAAAAGAGACATATCATTTAAAATATTTTATATTTAGGTAAAGGCATGCATGATTTCAAAATTTTAGTTAGAATCAATGAAAAATGATTGTCTTTTACTTTAAAAAAATTCAAGATTTTTTTTGAAACTTAGCAAATTTAGGGGGAAATTAAACAAGTGTGAGGTTAGACCCATGTGAGCTTCAACACTTAAGCATTTTGAGGGCATTCCTATCCTTCTCATAATATTTTTTTCCTTCTTATTATCCTTATTGGTAAACACATTGCACTCTAAGATCCTACATGAGTGAACAACAAAAATATGTAGTCAATTTTGAACTTTTCCCAATGACAATTTTAAGGTGACACTATGTTAAAATTGATGGGTCTTGGGTGATATTTTGATGAGTTCCCAAGTTGTCAATGTTTTAGGGATCTAGTACTTGTCTCTCATTATCATGTGGTAGTCATTCATATGTCTCAATGAGTTCATCCCCTTTTCAAATAATATTGACACTTAGTTGAATATTCAAAATTCTACTCAATGCCATGCATCACTCTATCGATGGTCCCAAGCATGTTAAAAAATATTTCATGCCTTAGTTTTTATTCATATTTGCATAGAGAAAAATGTTCATTAAATTACTAGGTAAGAAGATAAGTTAGATGATTCCATGTGTCATAATCACACTTCAACTTGATATAAATAGGTTGAGTGGGGTCATTAATCACAATAAAGATCTAGTCCAATTGAATTATGCCATGTGGTAATCTCTTGGGGAATCATATTATCAAAGCATAGGGGTTTTGATTCTAATCAAAGGAGTACACATCTACACCTACTAACCTAGGTACCATAGGAATGATAAACACATAATGACACTAACATGTAACTAATCAATGAGGATCCCTAGGCTATAACCTCTTGTAAGATCTTGGGGAACCTAAAAACCAAAAATGATCCACCACATAGAGGTGGTAGGCTCCAAGTGCACAAGTTGTGGGAAGTAAGTATGGGAAGTGGTGACCAAATCAATAGATATCAAGGACACTAAGAAATGAAAGATAAATTAACTCCCACATGGCCTAACTGATAGATCCAAAACTTAGCCCAAAATAATTAGGGAGATGACATATGGAAGGTCATTGACTATGATTGAGGCTTAGTGGGTTAAAAGAGTTATGTGACCAAGTAAAAATTGAGTAGTGAATGGAACTCTAACACACCATTAGTGTACCAAATTAAATTTGATGACCCATCTGACTGTCAAAATTTTTGGAGTTTAAGTTTTAATTGCACACGCACATTGATTTATAAAATCAAGTGCAAATTGATTTCTCACCTAAAAATGATCAACAAAGTGGTGGAATTCAATTAGAATTGAGTAGTAATACCCACCAATGTATGTCATGAATATTGGGATTAATAATAAATCATACATGATAATGAAGAGTCTTAAATTTTAAATATGTCATAGAAATCCATAGAGTGTAATATTGAAAGTGAAAAATAATAGATTTAAACAAAATCCTCCAAGGAAAACAATCCCAAGAGATCACCAGTTACATCCCTATGTATAAAGTGTCCACTTTTAGATATAGTATTTAAATTAGTAAATAATGGTTTTCACATAAATAATGAGATGAAGAGGACAAGATGATAGATGTAGGATTGAGGCTCATCACCATACCTTGAGGATATAATCATGATCTCTAATTAATTTTGGCCATCCATATCTGATTATAGAGAAATTATATGTCTCAATTTATAATGTTCATCTAATTCCTTTAAATACATTCCATATTTTAATTAATTACATGTGGGCTTCTTATAACCTATAAAAAGCCTAGGTCTCACATTGTAAAATAGTTGACATTTATAGGCACAATAATGCTGCCAAAATTTTCCCTCCATGATCCCTTTACTACTTGAACTTTGTATTTTAATGATAATTGAGTTCAACTCTCTTAATTATTCTTTCATTATATATGGGTTCCATGTTTATTTATCTTTGTCTACAAATGGCCTTCATCCCTTTCATTGTTTTCCATTCCTAGAACTTATGTGCAGATCTTGAAATTCGTTTGTAGGTCATATTATATGCATATTTGGGTCTATGTATGTATTATATATGGACTACTTATCATCCATATTAGTGATACATTATGTTATCATGAATTTATATGAAATAATTATGTAGTTGAAATACCCACTTTGTATTTTGTGTGATATTTTCTTGTTCCTTACAATTTGTAGTGTGTTCTTCAAATATTGTAGAGTGGCTCTATCTAGTCTTGGTACATCACCATATTTATATTTCAAAAACTCCCTCTCTCCCTTTTCCCAACAAAGTTTTAGAATTAAAATTAATTATAGATTTCCTTTCATCTCTTTTATGCCTACATATTGATCCTAAATTATATTCATTTATATTAGATGGAATTTGGCCTACTCTAGAGGTCCATCCGAAGGAAAGTAAGGATCCCACAACCTTGGGGATGTTCCCATTGTTACACTAAAATAAGTATTATAATTCATCAGGTGCATAGTTTGAGTGAACATAAGTACTTTGACTCAAGATTATAAAATAATAAAAATGATGAAGAAAATTTAGACCCACAAAATTTATTATATCTTTAGAGTGCCACAGACCCAAACATTTATCTAGGAATTGTAGGATGCAAGAATTCCCATGAGGCATTACATAACTTAGAGACTTCATATCAAGGATATGTTAAGGTAAAAGAATAAAAAATCCAATCCTTTAAAATTAATTTTGAGAGTTTGATAATGTCATATTTTGAAGGAGTAGGAGATTATTTCATAAGGGTAAATGATTTGGTGCAAAAAATGGGTGTTAATGGAGAAACTATCCAAGATAGTGTCATAGTAAGAAATATTTTGAGATATTTAAGCTAAGTATGACTATATATTTTGGTAAATATTTAAGAGTGTAAGACATGAATACTATAAATTATATTTAGTTTGTTGGTTCTCTCTTATCCCATGAGGATAAGATGAGACTATTTATAGGAGATTAAGAACAATCACTTGAAACCATGGCAAATTTTTCAAAGACCAAAGAGAAAAATAAAAATAATAATAAAGTTCTTTATAAAAACATAAATTTAATTTTAAAATATTAATATAAATCATAGGTAAAATCAATAAATAATTTAATTATCATTAATTCAAAAAACCAAGACACATGATAAAAGATTAGAGGATACTAGCAACTAATAATCAAACTATTCAAGAGTATGAAAAGAGAGCATTCCAAGATGAACAAAGTGAGAAGAAAAAACACTAATATTATTGTCTCAAATTTATTATGGGAATATGTGATGTAAATTATTTTTTATCTCCTAATTTAGGTTGTTTAAATCACATGACAAGTCATAAAGATAGTTTCAACAAGTTAGATGATTCCTTCAAATGCTGAGTGCAATTAGGTGATGGAAAATCCATCCAAGTCAAAGGAAAGGGAAATGTGAAAATAAAAACAAGTAAAGGTAAGGTTAAAATAAATTATGTTTATTTTTATCTAAATATGGATCCTAAGGGTATTGCTCACAATTTCATAAGATATATTGATGAAATAAAAACATACAACATTTATAATCCTACTAGTAAATCCACAATTGTTTCTAGGGATTGTATTTTTATTAAAAATGAAGTGTATGATGATTATGATTTTTTATATATATAAGTAATAATTAAAGGGTTTCAACCTATTGAATTTTATTTTGAGGGCTTACAAATTCCTACACATGTTTCTAGTTCAACAGGAAACAATACTAGCTCTTTGCAAGATACTAGTCATACATATTCATCAAATCCAAACAAGAAAAAATAGTTGTTGAATACACATAAATCCAATAAAAATTTGTATCATAATTATTATATTATGTTTAAAATGATTACACATAATTAAGGTAATTTTTTGATGATGCTTATGATGAATTATTATGTTTGCATTGTCATTTGTTGCTAGTGAACCTAGAAGTTATGAAGAAGCTAATCAAAAGAAATAATGGATTGATGCTATAAAATTAGAGATGGACTAAATTGAGATGAATTATACGTTTAATTTATTTTATACTTATTTTAATAAATATGTCATTTTTAAAAATTGGGTCTACAAGACCAAATTCAAGAGTGATGGTATAGTTGACAAGCTAAAAGCTAGAAAAGTTGCAAAAGAATTTGCACAAACATATGGGGTTGACTACGAGGAGATATATATACACCTTTAGAACATAAAGATATTATAACACTAATTATTTTTATTTTTTCTCATAAATTATGGAAAATACATCAAATATATATAAAAAGTGCATTCTTAAATAGAGTGATTAAAGAAGAAGTATATGTGGAATAACGACAAGGTTTTGAGGTAAAGGGTAAAGAATTTTGGGTATATAATTTGAATGATTATATTTATGGGATTAATAAAGATCTAAGATACTAGTTATTAAAAATATATATTTGATTATTGTATCAAGGCTTTGTAATAATACAAAATGAACCAAATATTTACATACACGCATCTAGTTCTATTATTTTATGTTTGTCTCTATGTAGATGACTTGATATTTACATGTAACTCTATGGATATGTTGAATATATTTAAGGAATAAATGAAATAATAATTTTATATGAATAATAATTTAATTGTGAATTAGTTTCTTGGCATCGAAATCCATAAAAAAAAGAGGAAGTATTCATTTGTCAAGCCAAGTATGCCCAACACATGTTAAATAAGTAAAAATTTCAAGATTTGAAGCCCATAACCACTCCAATTATAAGTGAATAAAATTTAATGAGATAGAATGGAAGTAATTATATTGATTAAAATAATTTTATAAGCATGGTGGGAGGTTTTATTTATCTCACTTTGACAAGACTTGATATTTGTTATGGGGGTTTACCAGTTTTTATATTTATGCGACTACAAAACAAAAAGTGCATCAAGCTAATTCATTCTACTAAGTAGATCAACAACCATATTTTATTTTACTTCAACATAATCAATTTATGTATCAAAATTAGAAATTAATTCTAACCATATACACTACCTTTATTGATAAAATAAATGTATGACACTGTGATGATCTAAATTCATCTTCAAACACCTACCAATCAATAAATATTTCCATTACTCGAGTCCATGCACAATAACTTCTAGCTCAAGATCATGGATGAGATAATTTTTATCATGTACCTTGAGCTTATGAGATAATTTTAAAATAAATTTTACATATTAGATCAAAACACCCCCAGTACAAATAACAAATGCATTTTCCCAAACATCAAAATTTCCACTAGGATCTAAAATAAAAAGAAAAGGGATATAAGTTACCAATTATTTAAATTTTTGAAAGACTACCTCATAGTGAGGAGTCCAAACAAAATTATTTCCATTTTTATACAATGAAGTTATATATTTAGAAAATTTGGAAATTTTTGTTAATAAATATTCTATAATAACCAACTGTAGTCACTCAATGGCCCTATTTTACTTTAGTTGACTTGAGTACTTAATTTGGACCTATGTCACCACCTCACCCTATGTTACACACCTATATGGACCTATTTATTTTATAAATTGCTACATGACACCTAAAAAATGTTATAAATACTAAAAACATCCCTAAAAATCTATATAGATATATCCAAACACCAAAATTCACATGTTTCCATGAAGGATACAAATGTCCAGTAAGGGACGATAGTGGCAAACCTTTTTGTCCCCTATGGAAAGTTTTTATCCTTGGTATTTTAATGTTAATTTTTAAAATTTTAATCCTCCCTTAGATTATGATATGTGTTTTTAAGATTTTTATCATGAGGTTTTACCCTTTGGATTTCTATAAAGACATATACAGGTTACTTATTAGACCACTTAATAATTTAAATATAAAGGCATACTTACACTAGTACACATTGAGAAAATATTTTGTATTCTTACCAATTATAATTATAATAACTTGAATTAGTCCTTAGCCAAGTCCAAAGCCTCTTTTATTCAAGTTAAATAATTTTTTTATTAATTATTAAATCCATCTTTAGATGCATTCATATATTCAAAGGAGAAAAATTAAATAAACCATTCTAAGTGAGAGAACTATGTTGGTTTGAATTATATCTTAGGAGTATTGGACATGTAGTAAACATTCATTATGGTGATTGGGGTTAACTTATTCCATTAAAATATTAAATTTTATATTTTAAAGTTTACATTCATTACAATCCCTATTATGATTTCAACTTTGAAGAATCTATTTGTAAGTCTTTCACACACATCGTAAAGTTCAATCTATGTAAACAGACCTAATTTAAGATATCAAAAATAATCAGGAATGGTTATTGGTTTTAATACAATTAATGGATCAACTAGTTCATAAAAATTATGTTAGTTTATCCTATTCTAATTTTGACAACCCTATCCTTCACTATTTTCAATTATAGCTTTTAGGTACTTGCATATTCAGTTCTTATTTTTTAGTTCAGCTTTTTGTCAACATCACATAGATCTTAAACATAAATGATCAAGGTTTTAATTTATTTCATAGGTAAGGTTTTTTATTTTAATTTTACTTTGTCAAATTCAAGTTTTTTATTTAATTATACTTTTTGAAAGTTGATTTACAATATGTTGTTATATTTAATTTAATTAATATCAGTTAGGGTTAATTCACCTATTAATTCAAATCCTGATAAAACATATAAGTGAAATCATTTATCTATTGAAAATTTAAAAATTATAAATTTATATTAGGGTTCCAAACTTTTTTTTAGGATATTATTTTGTCTTAAGGCTTCATATTTGATCTTTGATTTCCCTAGATCCTCTGCAAAATCAAAAGTTTTATTTTTTTCATATAGTTTCACCTTAATTTTAGTACTATGGATTCCTTTCCAAGGCTTATGAATTATCCTCCCATTTTTTTAAGATCTCATTTGTTACATAATGAACATATTTTAAATGTTATCATAGGCTTTTTTTAGTCATATTAAAATAATTAAAAACATTTTTTTATCTGTCAAAATACTATACATTTTTTAGAAATTATAATTTACTATTTTTAGTAACTTTAGAATAGGGGATAAATGGTGTAACTATTTTAAAATAAATTTATATGTTTCATATATGTACTTATTCTAATGACAATCCCCTCTTGTATTTTAAAAATACCTAATGAATCTCTTTTTTTGGATGGTTTTTTATTGTGTACATCATATGATGGCTATATGGATTATTCTTGGTGTATACTTTATAATTAAAATAATGATTATTATAATTACATGGTGTTAGATATAAATATTCCATATCATTCATAATCATTCAATAAATTTTATATAACTAATTTAAAATAGAATCAGGGTTGCAATCAATCATCAAACATCTTTTATGTCTATGGAATCCCAAGTAACTTATACCATCCATCCTCATTATTATGATAACTACTTTCCCTTTAATAAATTTCATGTTGTCACTATCCCAAGAGGTAAGATGACCCACAATATAATGTTGAATGATGGTAAATAACATGTTCTTCCTCAGCCCCCTTTTCCTCTGGCACATCCTCTTGATGAAGTTTATATGCACATTCAATCCATTCAAGATCAAATAGTCACTATGAGAGAACTATTTAAAAATAGTAACAAATATTTTTATTATAATATCACCATTGGAAGATAATATCACATACACAAAGAATCCATAGCATGCTAGTGTCAACCATATTTATACATCTCCATCTAGCTATATTATGCCTCAAAATATATCATCTCAAGTATGGATTAAAGAGAAACATACACATACAAATAGTGACTCAAAAAGTATAAAAAATATAATAAGATTTAAAATGATATTCTACGATAAATGATTTAAAAAAATTTGATCACATTACCTTCTATCCATCCTTTAAAGATATGAATATACTATTGTGCATATTATAGAATGCATGGGTATCATACAAATAGTTATTATGATTTGAATAAAAAATATAAAGTATCATTATAATGATGATCCTATAAAAAATAAATAAATCAAAAAACCTACTCATACTATGATTGTATTTTTAAATTTAATAATGAAAAGTAATAAACATCAAACTATTGAAGACTAGTTTAGATATATAAAATATAATAAATATAAATATAAGATACAAAATTTGAAATGGGATATAAAAATTAATAAATAATAAAATGTACAAACCTAGATTGGATCTAATTTATGATGACTATGCATTCTAATATTTGATGTAAAACTAGATAAAAACATCTTTGATATGTGTTATAGCTGAAAACAAGATTATGTGATGTAATAGGACATGGATAAACTAGGTTCATAAGGGTGTATTGTGGCCTTTTCTGTTGACTATGATCATGTCTTCATTCACTGTATGATTTATTTTTTAGTTCAAACTCTTAAAACTATTTGAGAGGGTTTACTGATTTATTGAGAGAGTATATTTCACATTCAGAAGACCTATAATATCAAAACCCTATTTTATTCACATAAACTAAATAGAAGAGAAAATACAAAGGGTGGAATTAGGTAAGGGGAATATCTAAGCTATCCATAGAAAACCTTACATAATCTAAATATTTCCTATATATCCCAAAAGGGCTTTAGGCCGTTGTAATTCTCCCTCCTAGAGTGAGTGTGTGAATATTGATATTTGATATATGAATGTAACTATATAAAATAACTTGAGTACTTGAAAATTAGTTCCCTTGACCTGAAATAAAATTAATTCATACTTATAATATGATTGCTAAAAAAATTCACAATTAAAATTAAAAAGGTTAGTGCTCTTTTATTTAATGTACAATAAAATTTCCAAATAATTACTAGATGATATAGTAAATGACCTTGATGTTATTATATATAGGAATATGAGAAATATTTATGTTAATTAGCCCTGCTAAAATAATGAGAGGAAAAAATGAAACATATCAAATTTAAAAAGTGACGATGTGAGCATAGGGTATGAGGCTACACTAGTGGACAAGGCAAGGATAAATATCTCTCCCTAGTGTAGTCTTGTCCTAAAAGGATAATTATTGATGGGATTTTGTTGACAAAAGAATTAAAGTAGAATTAGGATGCTTGAATGATGTTTATAATAATTATAAGACAATAAATGGAATAGTGAAGGATATTGTAAATATTTAAAGTTAAGGGAATGCCAAATAGACCAAGTAAGGTAAATATGTCAAGATTAAATTTTTTCAAGAACCCAATGATTAAATTAGAGTGTCTAGTTACCTCACTTGGGAGGAAGCCTCCCAATTTATAGTGTTTAAATGAAGTGAAATTACTAGAGAAAAGAATATGTGAACCTAAGTGTGTATATAAACTTTGTATTTTTATGTGAATCTTGATTGTGTAATAATTTTCAATGTAAAAACTTGAAACACACATGACACTACAATTAATTAATTGCTCATATTTGAAAATTGAAAAGTTGAAGCTTTAAATTTGAAAATTGAAAAGAGAAAGGAAAGAAGAGAATATAAAGAGTATGAAATAAAATTTCCTTATAAATTTAAAATGGAGAAGTGTGTGTGCCACATTATTGATGAATTTATATAAATGTTGAACTTATGGAGAATTAAGAGTAATCAAGTCTAAATTTCAAAATTAGTGAAATCCCTTGAGTTGGAAATATTGTATGCTCCAACTCTCATAAGTGTGTCTAGAGTAATCTATAAAATAATTGAATGGGTATAACCAAAAAATGTGGATCAATATAATGGAAAAAGTAAAACCATAGATGCTAAGTGTCACTAAAATATAACATGGCCTAATTGCAAATGAAAAGAATAAAACCTCTATAGATGAATCTAAATTTTATTTGAAACTTCTATACCTCTACATATTTTGAACTTTGAAAAAGTGAAATTTGAAATTTTCATGTAGAAACATGAATGTGAATGAATAACATGCCCCATATGTGTGTGTGTGTGTGTGTGTGTGTAGTATTGATATATAATTCCAATTAAACTTGTAATTGTAACTATTTTTCACATGCACATGTATATGCATCAATTATATGTGAATTTATATTGAAGTAATTGTTGGAATGTGCATATTCATGTCATATGACCCTATACTTTAAAAATTATGAACCCAATTGTAATTATAAAAATTGTATACTATCATAAATATGATTTTTTTTTATGAGAACTTGAATTCTTGATGCAAGCCCATTTTGATGCCCCCATTTTGAGATGAGGGACATAACCCATGAGTAAATTATCTCTAATGAAAAATTGTATAATATGTGAAAGATATATTCATGTAATATCACATGAATATTTTAATTGCATTGTATCACAATATTGAATATAACATTAAATTTCATATGAAACACGTATGATATAGATATAGAATTAAATATAAAATCAACATGTGCATGATATGTATCATGGAACAAAAATAAAAATAAAATTAATGCATGATATGAATCATGTCACCATAGTAACTAGAAATAAACATGAAAGTAATGTCACACAATGCCACATAATTTGCATATAATGTCACACATAAGGCCTAAAGGCCACATACAAGGGACATCTGAATGTCACATAAACACACAAGGATAAGGGCCACACTCAAATAACATGATAATTCCATTCTATAAATAAGATATATATGTTTCACACACAAGTCCAAGAGCCACACAAAATAAGCAAGCACATCCAAACTTTTCATGTAAAAAGGTGAGAATTTTGAAAAGAAGCATCTAGTGATTGAGACTAGTCTACATAGGCCATATGTATCAAATGTCATTATTAGCATATATAAAATCTATGTAAAAAAATATAAAGTATGAGTGATTATCAAAAACATTTGTATGATATATGACTCATCATGGTAGAAATATTGTGGATAAATACAACTTGTTGATGTCTTTATGGAAAAAATTGAGATGATGTTAGCTTATCAAGGTTGTTGGATAAAAGGGAAGCCCCACATCGAAAACCCATGTAATAGTATGTCATGTATTAGACTTAGATACCTCATGAAAAGTATTATGTATTAAAAATTGAAATATGTTATCTACTTAACATGAAATAAATAACATGTGTAAATAAGAAAAGTATAAATATAAGAAAATTATTTTAGGTTATGATTTTGAATTTTTGATAATATTTTGATTTTTTTTTTATATATTTGAAATATTTTAACTTTTGTAAATTTTTGATAGATTAGAATTGAAAATCATTTAAGATTATTAATAAACATGGATTTGAAACTATAAGAAATGGGAGGGATTTAAAATAATTTACAACAAGATGCTAAGACATAGTGCATAGTGAGAAAGAAGACAAGAACTATGTCCCATTGTATGTGTATTTTAATCATAATTATGTAACACAAATAATTGATATGTAGATAAGGATGTACATAAACCCAATGGGAAGGAGGCTATGTATACATATTTAGTGTGTAAAATTATAAATAATGATCATGTAACCGCAATGGAATCCATAGTATGATAGATATGGCATAGTAAGTAAGTGGAGTGTCATAAATAATGTGAAATGAAAACATTTCAAGATAAGTATTTTGGATTGTTTGAATTGGTTTGAAATTCAAGAGGATAAGTACCCAATCTGAAAATAAATCCAAGGTCTAGAAGGATGCTCAGAATTTGTTATTTTAACATATATTTTACAATTTCATTTACACTTATGCTTTAATAAATTTATATTGGTATGAATTGATATACTTATAACTATTTTATGTTATATTTTTTTGGAATTTTAGCATTAAAAAGTAATAAAATTTCCATCTTGATGGTAAAATGAAGGCGTAATAATTAATTTATATTTGATTTTTTGTATATGTAATAGTGGGTCCATTATTCATATGTATTTACTTATGCTTAATTTTCAACTAATTTGATTTAAGAATCCATTCTCGTGAAGATAAATTAGTTGGCACTTTTGGATTTTCTAAATTTTGTACCTTAGAAACTTCTTGTGGTAATGATTATTTGTTATTTATGATTTTGATTTAGGGAATTATTAATGGTATTGTTAGCTTGATATTTGTCATTAATAAAATAATTTAAAAACATTTTATCATGTGTTGGATAATTTTTAGAAATATTTGATTAATATTTAGATATTTGGAAGATAAAGATAAAGATTTAGCTAGATTATTGTCAATTTTGTGAAATGAGATAATTAGTTTATCTTTAAGGTTTTTTTAGATTTTATTGTAACAAATAAAAATTATTATCATGATGTCTATTAATTTCATGATAATTAAAAAATGTTTGACCATTAATTTTTTCCAATCAATGAGGAGGGTGATAGTAATTAGGGTGTATTTTGATTAACCTTTTGTCTACCAATGTAGTAAAAATATCATCTAGGAGATCATTGAAAGTAAATTTGAGTGGTTGTTCTTTATTTGATGAAAATGACTAAGTATTATTAGTAAATTTAAGAAGGGATTATTTTACTTTATGTAAGAATTTTACTTGTTCCAAGGTATATTCTAAATTATGAAATATATTATGAAAATAAAGGTTTGCCTTTTTATTAGAGGTTTCTTTAGTGCATAGGATTTTAGAAGACAATTTTTCATTTAACTCTTTAACTTTATTTGGAATACTTGTGTCACTTTAGATTATTATATTTCATTACATGGGTTTTATTTATGTAACTCAATATCCCATACATAATTTTAATACTTGAACAAGACCCAATTATTCTTTAAATGCTAAGGTCTCATAAAAAAGAGCTAAAACTGAATCAAAAGTGTGATAAATTTTATTCAATTTTAATGGATAAATAAGGCCTCTAAAAAATATATTGGAGTTCCAAATTGATTGGTTGATAAATTAATTGATGCACACAAGTCTTAAATCTTAAAATATAATTGAAAATTTGCCCATATTTACCTTGATGTAAAAAAGTAACCTCTCATAAGTGACTCTAGGTCCCTTATTTTGAACATATTATATCGAGAAAGCTTCCTCTAATTACATATAAGTGTTTAAATATCCACTAGGGAGAGAATGAAACCAAGAAATTACACATCCCTTTAGACTATTAGGAAATAACTAAAATAACACTCAAATACCATTTTAACCATTCATGGATTTTCAAAAATATCTAAGATGTAGGTAACGTTCCCCACTTCTATAAAATTTAGGAGTTTGGAAACTATTGGGTAAAGATACTTACAATTTTTTTTTCATAAATAGGATTTCCATAGACTGTGTTGGAGCCAACCCAAGCATGATACATTATAGTCTCTAGGGATATGTGGTATAATTTATCTTTAAAATCACCTACACTATGAATTAAGGATATGAATTCTTGGGAAGGCATGCTAAGTTTTTTAAGAGGTTCATTTATGGGTTAAATTATATTATTAATTTTATCCATTAGAACACTATTTATAGTAGGATAATAAGGTGGAAGGATGAGATTTTTTTTATTTTAGGATATTTATTTTATATATTTGAATCAATTTCATCTTATTTAATGATAATATTAAAATAAGTATTATTAGCAAGAGATGCATTGTCATATCATAGTAATTATATGTTGAGAATATGAGATTGTGGCATAAGAGTAACATCATGGGAAGACAAACATGAGGTAAAAGTGCAAGAAACAACATAATATGTGTTAAAATTAATTCCATTGCTTTCAATTATATCTTTTGATGTGCTAAGGAAATATGAAGGAAGTTCATCCTCATTGATTGATAAAGGGGAAGATCTATGACATGTAAACCAAATATCCACTATTTATAAATGAGAGGAGGTAAAATCATTAATATTATCATTTTTTTACACTTAAAGGGAAACATAATAAGGGATTTTGTCATGAACAACATCATCATTAGTTATGGATATTTTGTGTATTTATTTTATAAGTGCAAATATGATAAAGTGCATTAGCAAGGTGGAAAGAAAAATTAGGTGTGCAAGGATAAAGTTTTTCCTTTAGTATGGTAGGTGATAATTTAAGAGAGATTACATATTCATATTGAGAATGTTCTTTATGATCTAAATTAACATTAAAGTAATAATGTAAGGAGGATCCTGAGGGGAATCTAAAGGTAAATCCATAGAGGCATCGATATATGGGTTTAAAGAGAGATCAGAAGAGGAATATAGGGGTATATCTAAAGAGAGATCTATATGAGGATACGAGGAGAGATTCAAGAATGAATCAAGGGGTAAATAAAAGGATGGATCTAGAGGTATAAAAAAAGGATAGTTTAAAGATGAAACCAAAGAGGAATCTAAAGGTGTAGTTAAATAAGGGTCTACAGATGAAACCAAAGAGGGATAAAAAAGTGAATTTGGAGAGGATTCTAGAGGTAAATTCTAAAGGTGAATATGGAGGTTAATACACAAAGGAATATAAAACTAACTCTAAAGAAGAATCAAGAGGTGAAATCACTTCTATGGACTCATGTTCCCAAGTTTCATCAAATCAAATTGTCTATCATTACTATATCATAAAAATCATAATCATCCACATATGTCTATTCCATTTTTTTTTTTTTGAAATTTATCCATTCATCATCATAACTAAAAAGAATAAAATGAGTAGAGAATAATTTTTATAGAGGATGAAGATCATTATATAATTTATTTTGATTATCCATGATACATAAAATGAATTTGAATATAGTAAATGTGATAAAATAGAACTTAATGCTATCAATTAATCTTTAATGTATGAATAATATGATGTATATGAACATAATATAATGAAAAAAAGGTATAATAGGTGATATAGGAAAATGTTTGAATGATTGTGAGGGATCACAATTATACTTTTTTCATTTGTAGATTAGTGTCAGCAAAATATTTTAGAGCACTAACTAAAAGGTTTAAACTGTGCTTGTATCCCACTATCCCATCTTTGAGGGTATGGTGAGAGTAACTTCTTCGGGTGATGAGCTCCTCTCAGGTGTACCAAAAATTAAACAACTAAACGAGGCTTCTTATGGTATAAATAAGGGATGATAGGAATTTTTAATATACAATGAGGCTTGGGGAAACTAAACTCCAATCTTAATGTTATATAATGGGTTGAGTATTAGGGACACCAAAGTATTTGTTAAATAATCACCACTTAGCCTGTAACAATAATCACTAAGTAGTTTTACAGTTGGGGAAACAACACTGCTAAAAAAAGTAACAGCCAAATAGAAAATGTAGATAAATATAAATTAAAAATAATTGTATATAAAGATCAATAGATTTCAACCCAAGGTTGAAAGAAAATTCCTTAGTGTTAGATTTTATCCAAGGTAATAATTTAATTTATTCAGTGTTAGATTAAATCCAAGGTTGAAGAAGATTGAATCATGGTGTTAAATTTATATTAAAGGTTGAATATTAATTTTATTTTAGTTTTAGGAATTTATAGAATTTTTTATGAAATCATAGGATAAAAATCAAGAAAATAATGAGCATTGTTCAAATAAAAATGATAGGTTCACTAAAATGTTTAATACTTATTTTTTTATTTAATAGTGAAATCTAATAAACACTAAAATATTAAATAATGATTTATATCTACAAAATATAAATTTAAAATATATAATTTTAAATAGGTTAAAAATATTAATAAATAATGAAATGTGAAGACCTATTTTGGATCTGATTTATGCTAACTTTGCATGCATATCTATAATGTAAAATTATTTGAAAAGATATGTGAACTATGTCACAACTAAACAAAGGATTATGTGATGTACTAGGATAGGGCCACACTAAGTGGATAAGGGCACATTTTGGCCTCATGTGTTGAATATGGTAGTGTCTTGGTTGATTGTGTGATTAATTTTATGTTACAGGCAATGATGACTATTTGAGAGGGTTGATTGATTAATTGAGGGAGCCGATTTGACATGAGGAAACCTTGAAATATCAAAATCCAAGTTCCTATACATAAAATAAATATAAGATCAAACAAAAAGTATGAATTGATCAAGGTTAATAGTTGAGCTATCCTTAAAAAGCCTTGTGTAATATGAATGCTACCTATATATGCCAAAGTGACCTCAGGCTGATGTAGTTCTCCCTCTTCAAGTGAGTATGTGAATATTGATATTTGATATATGAGTGCAGCTATATAGATTGAATTGAATGGTTGAAACTGAATTATATTTTAATACAATAAAATTAATTAATAATTGGCCTATAACTATCAAAATAAAGTAAAATTAGAATTAGAAATATTAGTGCTCCTTTGCTTAATGTGCAATAGAATTTCTAAGTGATTGCTACATGATGCATTAAATGACCTTGATGTGATTATATAGTGAAATATTTTCATTAACCAACCTTGATAAAAGGGTGGGAGGGAAAATATGAAATGCCTTAAAATTAAAAATATATCATTGAACTATGAGGGATAAGTCCACACTAGTGGACAAGATCAAGTTATGACCCTATTTTCATAGTGTGGTTTTATCCCAAAAGGACGTGAAATATTGATATTAGGCTCAGAGGAATTTGTAAATAGAATAAATATGCTTAAATGATGTCTATATTAATTTCAAAATAGTAAATGGAATAGTGAAGGATCTTGTAAATATTTCAAGTTAACATAAAGGTGAATAAACTGAGTAAGGTAAGGATTTCAACATTGAACATTATAAAGAACTTAAAGATTAAATTTGAGTGTCCTAAAGAATAAGTGAAAGTAAAAAAAAATGAAAATTTAGAACAAGAAAGGTTACAAATATAAAAATTAGAATAAGAAAAAATTTAGAATGTAAAAGTAGAGGAAATAAGATTACAATAGAAACAAGAAGAAAAATTAATATTATAAAAATAATAATTACAAAATGAAAAATTTGTAAATAAGTCTTTTTATATTTTTTCAATTTTTCATTTTGATTTAAATTTTTTTCATTTTGTAATTATAGGAACAAATTGAGAATGAATTTTAAAAAAAGAAAAAAGAAAAAAATAAATGTTACAAAAGTTACAACCAAGAGAAGTAAAAAAACAACAATTATTAAATCAAAGTGATGACAACAAACTCAAGATCATAAAAATAATACCTTTAAGAAAGGGATTATATATATATATATATATATATATATATATATATATATATATTTTTTTTTTTCTTTTGAACCTATTTTTATATAATCCCTTTCTTAAAGGTATTATTTTTATTATCTTGAGTTTGTTGTCATAACTTTTATTTAATAAATGTTACAAAAGTTACAACCAAGAGAAGTAAAAAAACAACAATTATTAAATAAAAGTTATGACAACAAACTCAAGATAATAAAAATAATACCTTTAAAAAAGGGATTATATAAAAATAGGTTTAAAATCAAGATATATATATATATATATATATATATATATATATATATATATATATATATATATATATATATATATATATATATATATATATATATATGTTACAAAAGTTACAACCAAGAGAAGTAAAAAAACAACAATTAGTAAATAAAAGTTATGACAACAAACTCAAGATAATAAAAATAATACCTTTAAGAAAGGGATTCCTATTTTTATATAATCCCTTTCTTAAAGGTATTATTTTTATTATCTTGAGTTTGTTGTCATAACTTTTATTTAATAATTGTTGTTTTTTTACTTCTCTTGGTTGTAACTTATATATATATATATATATATAGTTACAAGTTTTCGATGCCTCTAAGTATACCACAAGTGTCCTTAGTGTTCAAAAAAAACTTCTCATTTTAGAATTCTAGGAATTTAGAGCACGAGTAATAGGTTTTGGCAACTTATGTCACCTATGGTGAAATAGTGGCAAAACAATGTTTAACTGTCCCAAAAAATTTATATTAATTAATGGTTGGGAGCCACCATGGAACAAATCTTTTCAAAGTGTAAGTATATATGCTAATACTAGTGAATTATGATCAAAGCTTAAACTAAAAACTAATATAAATGTACATTTACAATGAAATCTAAACTAAAGTGAGAAGGTTAGAAAAGAAGAAAAAGAGAAGGCTAAGGTAGAAAGAGAGTAAGTGATTATTGATCTTAGCCTCAAACACTATGACAAAGTTTCAATTACAATTGAGTATGCATTTAACTAGTATACAGTGAAAAATAACATAAGTTCAAATCTCACTATAAGGATTATATAAATAAGTATAAGTAAGAATGAAATTTACTTTAAAGATTTGATACCACACTCAAATATCAATGGCACATTCAAATGTAGAGTAAATAAAATGAATAAAATTGAAGATCATTCAACTAATCTAGCATAAGCATAAATTAACAACCCTATAATCAAAGATGTAACTCAAAATTCATAGAAATTATTCAAATTTAAGACTTAAGACTAGAAATTGAAAGAAAAGCCATGTAACAATTGACACAAACAAACTTGGAAAATATTTTTAGAATTCCTTAATTATATTAACTGCTCAAAGTATTTAAGTTCTGCTCAAAATTCTCTCCCTTTACAAAATGGTAGTATTACCTTTTATAGGAGAACAAGGTAGTATACCAGTCAGTCACAAGATACAAATGTATAAGAAGTAAGGACAATTATCCTTTTTTTCTAAAAGGTTCTAGAATACACTTACATTTGTAAATGAAACTAACCTGGAGGCAAATATGCTAACAAAATATCATATGCCTAAAAGAATATTCCATTTCCAAAATGTTACAATGCTTCACAAAAGTGGAATATTAATTAATTGGTTGGTGAGACCTACACTTGGGAACTTGATTATTGCGATTGAAGTATGTTCATATACTTTTTATGATCCTCATAATATTTTAGGAGTCTCTCTAGTCACTGTGACCATGCACTTAAAATATAGATCCTTTAAATAACTATTCCAAAGATTTCATTTAGATGTCCCAAAATAATTATTTTGAGCCTAGGAATATGCCTTTCAATCTGGATATTGATCAACCTTGTTATTTTTTCCTCTAAGGATTACCATTTAGTCACTATGTTCTAATTCAATAATGAACTCTACCTCAGCTTCATTGTTTTAAATGCATCAAAAATGTCAAAGAAGGATTCATCAAGCAAACTTAAAATTCTAGTGCTTTTTAGGCCTTCAAGGACTTTTGCACTTATTCACTTGTTATTTCCGTTGATACAAAAGTGAAATATGTTCTAAGATACCCATGGGACCCAACAACACCATGCATCATTACTTTACTTTACAAATCTAAGCATTAAGGCCTTGGAGACCTTTTACACCTTGCCCACCAAAAGGCAAGTGAGACAATCTTTAAAAAGGGCCCAGAGCTTATAAAACCCCAAGGACCCACCATGTGTCCAAATTAGATGATAGCTCAAACTCTCAACCATAATTTTACCTTTAAACCATCTTTATTGATACGAGAAAGGGTGCAAGATCTTTTAAATTTTTGAAAATGCATTCATTATTTGTAAAAAGAAACGAACAAGTCATTACCTTATAAATTTGATGAATTTGACCTAGGCATTTTCATGGGATAAAGTCTTAGGAGTCCCTTGAGATAACCACATGTTTTTCATTTGGATCATCTACTAATTCTTCACCTCAGTCACCAAAACACATTGAAGATGAAACATGGAAATTTCATCTAGGGCCCCAAAACTTTTCTCCTTCAATCATAAGGAAACACTTTAGTGTATGCAAAGGGACTTAGATACCTTTCTATATTTTCATAGTGAATATTTGAGCACATAAGATCTTCATTTTTGTTGTTCTATACTTACATGGTGCTTATTTGGTATTTATCTATAAATTTTCACATAATTTTTCATAAACACCTTCAAATCACTAGCCATTGTTATTTAAAATTTGCCTTTTACTTCACACCATTCAATCAAGATCCAAGGATCAATACAAGCCATTAATTGTGATCTGGGACCTTGCTTTTTATTGGTCATATTTATATCAAGCCCCATGGTTGTGCCACTTGTCACCCTCATAGGCCTTCTAAGATTTATATCCTATACTAGTTACATATTGAATGCACATATACCATGTGTCAAGCCCATGGGCTCTCGTATAACCATTGAATAATCATCAGTGATTTAGTATCATTGGGTCATCCATGCTTGATAAAGTATGAGTCATTGATCTTATGAGATGTAAGGACTTTAATCAGTAAATGACTATAATAAAGGACTTAGGTTAAAATGTTTTTAGCTAAGTCTATTTCATATTAATGAACATGCCACATACTTATGTTAAAGAATTTTATGCAAAGGTTTGAAACATAATATCAAATGACCCATCAAATGATATAAAACATGCCCCATTATCTAGAAAAAATATTTAAAGAGATTGAATTTGATGACCTCATGGATGCCAATGACAACCTTGTAGATGTAAAATGACATGCATGAAAATTTCAAATTTAAGCTCATGAAGTTATTTAGGTTCAGTGGGCTTAAAGTTGATGGTCATAAAGACATCAATGATAGCCTCATAGATGTCAAATGATGGTTATGCAATCATCAATTTTAAGCTCATCAAGTTCTTATATTCTATGGATCTTAGACTCAATTCACTCCATTTGATTAGGAGCCATGATGAAGCAATAGCTATCTAATCAAGATCTAAGTGAGTGCATGCCATTGGTTCATTTGGTCCTGATGACTGTGAGAGTACCATGTGGTAGATTTGCAGGGCTTCCTAATCCTTTTGAATTTTCAATGTTGTCTTTATTCCATTGGATCTAGATTTATGAGTGACAAAAAACCATTGATAACTATCCAAGAACTTTCAAACCATTGGTTCTAAAGGACCAAATGCTTAGTTTTGTTAGGGTTTCCTCACTCTGTTAGATTATCCCCTCATGATGAAGTGTAGTCTATTATATCTATAAAGAAGTGAGGTATTTAAGTTAGGGATTGGGGTGATAAGGACTTAGGATAAAGCATTGAGACTAAGGTCCCATTCATGTTAATAAATAAAATGGGGCCTTAGGATTAGGACTTTAGGATAAATAGGTAATAAAGCTACCATGCTATAAAAATTAAAAGTGACCCTACCAACATGAACATTAGACTTGGTTAGAAATATAGGAAACAAAGGGACCAAGTAAGACTTTTAGGTTAGGGTTTGGTCATGTTAAGAAATATTACTAAGCCTTAACATGAAAATTAAGCTTAAGTCTAAATTAATTTAAAATGTTCCTACCAATTTTCTCCCACCAACTGCAAATTTGAACCAAGGGTTTATGCTAGGTTTTTAGAGAGAGCTTTTAGAACATGAATTCATATTCAAATTTTTACAAACCAAAGGCTAGTGAAAACTTGAATAGAGTCAATCCATGAATTCTAAGCATGATATATTCATAAGGTCTTCATAAAAGCTACAACTATAAGACATGAAGACCAATTATTAGCAACATTAGGCAATATCAAAGCAAAACCATAAACTAGTAAGCCAAAATTATCAAAGTGAATGGTCTTAAAATTCTAAAAATGATCTAATCACATTGATTTTTTAGTGTTTAGGTTAAACTTATCTCAAGGGACCCAATTTTCAAAAATGGGGGGTATGTTGACCTCAAAAAATGGTGACTTATAAGGGAAACATATCAATATGTTAGAACTTAGAAACTTTGGTTCAGATAAACAACTAAGTCATCCACTCCACTTGATCAATGCCATTATCAAAATTAGTTTATGGTTAAATCAAACCTTTCACTTGTAGAGTTAAGGTAAAACATAAAGACATAGCCATGTTGGGTGTGTGATTTGATTCCACTTACTATTTACCATGGGATTTAGGAGACAAATTATAGGTTTCATATATTTAATCATTAACACTAACTTAGAACATGTTTAGATATTCATTAATAACCATCCTTATAGTTTAGAGAAGGCTTGGGAATTTCTCTACTACCATCTAGGGATCCATATCCCTAATAGAGATGCCTTTGGCTCCACTCATGGCCTTGCTCCACTGCTAGCTAGGCATCTATAGACTTGATGGAGATTACCAGAATCACCTATGCTTGAAAAGCTATTGATTTTTCATTAAATTCCTATTTTTTAATTTTTAGATATTTTATGATTTTTAGCAAGGTTGGGAACTAGGGTAGCCAAGTTTAAGGATTTGGTCAAGTGTTTGATCCTTAGATAATCACCTATGGTTGTAACCATTATCACAAGCAAGGATGTTTGTTAATTTCAAGCATGACTATGTCTCAATAGATTAAGATTTCATAATACAAGTGCAAATCTTCTTAAAACCAAGTTTAGGTCAAGATAATGTTCAAGTTCTCATGGAATAGTTGGCCTCTTCCTTTAGTCTTTACCAATTTATTTAAATCATAATATTAGGCTCACATTTAAAACCCATGGTCAGCATATGTATTAGGTTCATACCCACATTCCTAAATTTTTCAAGTTTCAAGAAAACTAAATAAACTTTGAGCTCAAGTTTGTCTAAAAGGACTTTTTAGAAACAAGGAACAACACAACAAAAGTAAACACACAATATAAAGTATCAAAGTAAGAAACAAAAGGAAATAAATAGATATATACATGCTTAAGTAAAAATAAGGGATATGAAGGAAAGAACTAAAATAAACTAACTAATCTACCTACACTATGTCTAACCATCTCACTAATTTACTCCATAAAGACCTTGTGGGGAGTAGTAGAGAAGTAATGCTTGTGGTACTACCCATTGGTGGGTAGTGTGAACTCTACTTGTAAGATTTGAGTCTAAAAGTGTTATCTCCAAGTGTCTTTGATCTTATAGGGTTCAATATATAGTATTGTGAACTTACCATGCTTACCCTTAGGATCAGATGCTTTGTCCCAAAGGAGAACTAAATCCCCTTGTCTGAACACCTTGATATTTGATCTCTTGTCAAACCACCTTTTTTACCATGGTTTAATGTCTGCTAAAATTTGCAAAGGCTTCTTCCTATGCATCTTCCATCTGGATGATGTCTAAAAATATTGAAGTTTCAAGCTCCTGGCCTTCTTCCATATACTCTTGGATGAATTTATATGTGGGCAGCTTGAGATTGATAGGGAAGATAGGCTCTTAGAAATACACCAACATAAATGGTGATGCCTTTAAGGCTTGATTTATCCTTATCCTATCTTCCCATAGGGCATACTTGAGAAGATTATGCCAAGTCCTAGGCTTATCTACAATAGACTTCTTGAACACTTTTATTAAGTTCTTGTTAGTAGACTTAGACACTCCATTTCCTTAAGGATAGTGGTTGGATGAAAACTTGAGATAAATGCCATGATCATATGCCCATTATGTCATCTCTATGGATATAAATATAGATCCATTATCACATAATAAAGAGACTAGAGTTTTAAATTTGACACATATGTTCTCCTCCAAGAAATTGATCACCTCTTCAGTCCTACATTATTTGGTGGCTACAACTTTAGTCTATCTTGTGTAATAATCTATAATAGTCAGGATATAATTGTAACCTTATAATGAATTGAGGTTGATTACCCCTACAAAGTCCAATCCCCATTTTGAAAAGGGTTTATCGACCATGACTAGTTGTAAAGGCATTAATTCCTTTGGTTCTTTGGTGCTAAAGATTTGGCATGAGTGACATTACCTCATGTGCTTATGAGCATATTTGAAAATAATTATCCAATAATATCTAGCTCTGAGAATCTTGTGTGTTATTATCCTTCCAAATGGGTACCCATTACCAAAATTCTCATATAAGGTGCTCATGATTTGTGTATCTTCTTCTTCTGAGATACATTTCAAGTAGACCATTTCAAAGTTATTTTTGTATACAACCCCATCTTTAATCATATAATGGGCTACCTTGAGCCTAAGGGCCCTCTTTTTCTCTTTGGTTAGTCCTATATGATAAGTACCTTTAATCAGTAAATGAATGATGGAATCATACCACTCACTAGATTGAAATCTTTGTTGATCAATTTGAATAATACTTATCTAAGGGTTGGTATTACAAATATCATTTAAATCAGGCCTTGGTACCTTAATAGATTTTTAGTTTTCATTTCTATGTCATATTCTTGCAAAAATGACATCCATTTACCTCTACGTTCTCCAAGCTCATTCTAGCTTAGCATGAAATTTGTGGTAGGGTCAAGTAGAATAACATGAACCTTATTTCTAAGGATAAAGTGCCTAAATTTATTCACTACCTTAACTAATTAATATGCTTATTTATCAATTAATGAATATTTCATTTCAACATTCTTAAAATTAGTACTCATGAAAGCTATTGGGTGATCACACCCATCAACCTTTTGAGTTAAAACTACAACCATAATATGGTGAGATGAAAAAGAATAGATATATAAGTCCTTTCAAAAGTAAATACCTATCAAGATTGGAGCTTGATTAATTTATTATTTGATGTCATTGAATGCCTTCTTGGATTCCTCATTCCATGAGACCTTGGTATCCTTCTTTAACATGTCATTCAATGGCTTGACAATCTATGTAAAGATAGAAATGAACTTTATTACAAAGTTTATTTTTCCAAATAATAATTTTAACTCTTTCCTACTATTTGGAGGCTCTATCTTATATATAGCTTCCACTCTTTCAAGATCTATGAAAATCCCATCTTTAGTTATAACATGGCCTAATAATTTGCCTTCAGTAACACAAAAGATGATTTTCTTGGTGTTGAGGGAGATTCCATACCTTTTGCATCTCTCAAATACTTATTGTAAATGAATAAATTTATCTTCCCTATTTTTAGAAAAAATGGTTAGATCATCCATATATATAAGATACACTTACCAATCAGACCTTAGAAGACATGGTCCATGGCCCTTTGAAAAGTAAATATTGCATTTATCAATTGAAAAGACATTATTTTGTAGGAAAAGGTTCCCCATTTAGTTTTGAAAGCTATCTTCATAATGTATTCTTTATCAACCAACACCTAGTTATATCCTAAAAGACATCAAGAAAAGACATCATGGTTGATCGTGAAACAATTTGTATCACTTGGTCAAGAGAGGGAAGAAGATACTTATCCTTTTTAGATGCTTTGTTCAAATTTATAAAATAAATACATAGCCTAATCTCACATTGTTCTTTTTTAATAACACCAAATTGGCCACCTAGGTAGAATGCTTGATGGGAAACACAATTCTAGCATTTAACAATCTCTTGACCTCTTTGAAGATCATTGGTTCTAAGACAGGGTTCACAAGTCTTTGCTTTTACCTAAAGGGTTTAAAAATTTATTTAAAGGGGATATTATGGGTGATGAATCTTAGATCAAAGATATTTAAGTCATCATAATATCAATCTATGCCATCTTTATACTTGGTTAACAACTCTTTGGCTTTCTAATTTTTAGCACTAGTGCATGCCTTCCCAATGTTAACCAATTGGGGTTGATCTTGGGGTCCAAGATCAACATCATTGTAATCCTTCCCACTTACTTTGGGAATATTAAAAATCTCATCCAACTTATCTTGAACAAATAACCTCTCTAAGGCAATCATGCCTTTAGAAATCTTATTGTCATTCAACTAAATGACTTTGCCATTAAATTTGCCTTCTATAAGTGTATTTTCATTAGTTTCATCAATGATCTAAGCCTCAAATTCTCTTGAATTATTCATGAAGTTAAACATTTTTTGATCATCACTAAAGACCTAAAAATTATTCACATTATCTAGGACTGAAGGATAAGGTATCAACTCAATGCTAAAGTTGGGTGAGTCTTGGTTAGGCATGAGGTTGGTTGCATCAGATATCAACTCATCATCAACTTTGTTCTCCTCTCTAGGGATGGAGACAATGTTAAAGGAATGAAAAGACTCAATTAGATCCTAGACCCTAAACTTATACCTCTTGAGGTATGAGAGTTTACATTGATATTTGCTTCTCACTTGGTTGACTACTAGTTCTGACTCACCATAGACTAGTAGTTCCTTGACTTTGTTTTTGATAGAAAACTATAAACCTAGGATAAAGGACACACATTTATCAAGGTTATAGTGCATAGAAACTAGAGTGTATAAGATGTATGATATTTATTACCAATAGGATCAGTTAGGACAATATTGATCCTAGACCTAGACTTGCACCTAACACCATCAAAATGTAGTTTCCATAGCCCAAACATAACATGAGTACTCTTAGGATCACCTACCTTTGTAGTCTCTAGGGTGAAAACCCCTAAGTCTAAGTCAATTATGTTGACCCTTTCATTGACAACATTATACTCAATGATCATGTGCTTATTCCTGGCTCTCTTTCAACCCTGATCTAGTTTGTAAATCCTTTATAAGGCATCCATAAATTTGAACAATCCATAAATAGTATCCATTCAGAGCTTTGGTCTATTCCCTACTTAACAAGATCCCATAAAAATTATGAATGTCAATAACTTAGATATTGATAAACTATTGTACTCTAGGCTCAAATTCCAATTATATATGGACATTTAATAATTCCCTAATCACCTTGACTCTAGATTTGTCTAATTAAGTAATAACTCTATCAAAATTAATAGGTGTCAAGCCAAGTCATTTGCAAATACCTATTAGCATGATATTTTTAGATGCACCAGAATCCAATAAACAATTGTGCAAATTCTTACTGAACATCCTGACTATGAGTAGGAAAGCATATTTTTCCTTATCTTTATGCATAACCATATTAGCATTGTCACCTTTGGGTGGTTTGTCAAATTTATTTGACAATGATTCTAGCAAGAGGTCCCTTTATTCTATGATCTATGTCAGTTTATACAATCTGATGTTAGCTTTTATCCTTTTCATGTCCACAACAATATTATAACCGGTCTTATTTGAAGAACTAGTAACATCAACATTATGCTTAGAGGTACTCCCCTTGGGTGGTTCTAGATTATTGCTTGAATAAGTGTCTAGAGGAGTTTCAAAGTTATTTTGAGGCACTAAGGTAATCAAGGGCCACCTATTCTCTCTATTCCTCAAAGGATAAGTCTTCTTAACCAATTATTGGAAGGCATATATTTATTTAGGGACATCATCAAGTTCATTTTCCTCTTGAAAAGGGAAATCAAATGTCTCCACCATGAAAGTTTGATCAACAGGCCTGGACCTTGAAGTACCTGCACCACTATCCTTATTAGGGACCACTTAAAATGAATCTAAATCTTCTTAGAAATCTTTAAAATCCTTACAAAACTTAATGCAATCAATCTTGCCATGCTTGGATGTATAATGCACTCTACAATAATCAAGTAAAGCAATGTCAGTAAGATTAATATCCATGGTTTTCTTGCTAGAAGAAGGTTCTTTAGCCATGTTGTTATAGAAAATATCATTTTGAAACCTATTATTAGGTATATTAAACATTTATAATGAGTTCCTACTAGATCTCTCTCTAGTATTATTGATAGATATTGGAAGAGATAATAACATATTTAATTCATTCATAGATCTGAGTACATAGAGACAATTATTTCAAATACATAAATAATATTATTTCACTCTAATTACATAAACATTTAGGATACTACACAAAAATATATAGGAGCATATATCCTATATCTGGGGATTCCCAAATCCCTACAATATCTCTTATGAAACTTCCTATAAATACGTAATCCTAACTACAATATATTTTTATATCAAATAACAATATATCTCAACCATAATAATATTCTAACTAACTGCATTAATCATATAATTACTAACTACTAATAAACTATTATTTTGTTTTTACCACTAACTATTTACCTCTTGATAAATATTAATTACACAATATTAATAATGTTAATAACATTCTAACATTCACCCCCTTGTGAGCATTATTAATCCTATCTACACCTCTTTAATGTGAGGATGGGGAAAACATACATCTTTAAGAATTGATCTAAATAGAATCATATGCCAACACATACTTTTAGGTCTGCATACTACTATCTAAATCTTGCTATCTAGATCTTGCTACACATGATCACTAGAATGATTCCCACATACGTATCATTTAACTGCATTGGATGTGTCACTAGATGATCATCTCCATAAAGAAGTAAGACAGTTAGAGGATTTCTATAGTCAGAGGATTTATGTAGTTAGTTTCCCTCTTATACAACTATTGAGCACATTCCATTATATCCACACTCTCCCTTGTCTAAAAATAGTATAGGTTTTTCAAACAAGTATGGGAATGAAAAACACACACTAAAATCCATACCACACAACAAAAAACACATGGCCACCAAATTAGTATGTGGTCTCATTGATGGTGCCTGATGAGAGGTCACTGAATGACCTCCAACCTTTGTGTAGCCTCTAGCTTCTAGTGTGTTGCTTCTTACTCAGGTGATGTGTCTATGAAGCTCAAGTTCATGTTGTTTTCTAAGGGAAATACCCCCCATATTTTGGACATCATGTACAAGTGAAAATGTGTCCATGATTCTAAGCCTAAACAACTTTGATTTTTCCAACATAACTCTTTTTGACAACTTTTGACTCTTGACAAAATGATAATTTTTTAACAATGGACCCAATAAAAAACTTTGACATTTTGGAATATTTACTTTTGATAATAATGAAGTTTTAATAATTAAGGACTCAATTATAAAAAATGACTCTTTTTTCTGATTTCAACTCATAACATGATGACATACATTAATTAGAAAACTCATAACTAAAGGATTTTGGTACATATTTAGACTCAAAGACTTAATTATAATTTTACCAAATATGAAAGGAATTACTAACATTAAAATAATTCCTAAAACTATAAACTTATTTTAAAAAATGACTCATAACATTAAAGGACCCTAACAATATTATTTGATAAAAGGAATATTTCAACTTTGATGTGTCTAAAAAATAATAAATACTAACCTAAAAGAAATAACTTATAAAAAAATGCTTAATATAAATTACAAACTTTAAAATATTTATTTTTCAGGTGTCCATGTGCTAAGTTGACTTTATATCTATTGTATAGAATAGCGATACACAAGTGACATATGGTGCATGTAGATCATGAAATTCAAAAATCTCCTAATTGAATGCAAATTTGAGTTGTCACATTTAAATATAGGTGATTCCATTTCCTAATGATATTATTTCCATGTATATATGTATCTTACCAGGGAACATACAAGTCACTACATATATTAGCTAAGCATGTTATGTGGATAGTGAACATCAGACAAAGTGTCATATGGATATAAACCTTAGGTTTGATGATGTTGTTTCAAAAACACATGGCATATGGTTCAAAAAATAGTTACACATAGGTCTCATGAAGATCTTAATGTTAGTTCATTATTGGGATTATCTCCTTATTGCATAGAATGTCTTTAATTCCCATGATTAACCTGCTATGATCTATAGACTCGAATGATAGATTATGACATATTTGCTTGGTTATGATATATGGAAAGATATACAAAATAAAGATTACCACAAACCAAATATAGAACTAAACATAGATTGATGACTTTTGTAAGTCATACAATATTTCCAGGTTACATGATATAACTACTATGGTCTGAGATTGAATTTCTTTTCAGATCTGAAATCTAATAAAAAATTTTCTTTTACCAAACCTCACAACTATGAAATTATATGTAGGAGTTATTCTCATTTATAGGAGAAAAGTGTAGAATAACTACTCTTTTCCTTCTAATCCTCCATCACAGAGATCAATCACTGATATGATAATTGCTAACTTTTTTTATAGTTGAAGGAAATCAATGAAGTTTTGGACCATTTTAAAGATAGACTCACTCTCATTCTTAGGAGTTTCACAATTATGAACCTAGTTATTGTTAGTACCAATAACTGATACTAAATTTATTTGATCATTTTCATTGAATCCATTAGTAGCAAGATGACTCAAGAATCTTAAATTTTGGTTAAGAGCATCATGACTTAAAGGCAATGATTTAGATTTAGGAGCTGATTCAAGGCTAGAACATTCTAATTATTTTTGGGGAAGATGTTCAAAGTGAAAAAATGTGGGTTGATGTTTGGAATAGAGTAATCCATTTGTACTTGGGATTGCATTTTATCATTGATGATCATTGATTTAGAATAAGCCCTGGATAATGAAGTTATAGGTGGAAGAGATCTTCTTAGGAATATAGAAGTCATAGGATCTGCTACATCCTTGTATATTTATAGAGCTAAATCATCATCAAGATTATAAGGGTCTATGGTCCTACTATACATTTTCTAGAACATATCATTAAAGGAAATTATGGGCTCACTTGCATCCTTCTTGATGGTAGTGAACTGGTGGTATATGACACATGGACTAACAATTTTTCCAAACTGATTTATGAAAACCTTATTAAAATCATCCCAACTAGTAATGTAAGTATTATGAAAATTGAGAAACCATTTGTATGTAACATCTTTAAAAGTAAAGGAGAATAACCTACATGCTACATCTTCATTTGTGACATTTAGCAACCTTAAATCAGATTTGAAATATTTAATGTGCTCTTTAATAGTTACAATACCAGTTGGACTAAATGTTGGCAAGTATTTTGTAGGGTTACATGGGAGGTAATATACCACACCTGGCATGTTAATTAGAGAATATCCCAACCAAGCCATACCTGGATGAAGTTTAAAGGTAGGGGTACTTTGAAGAGGTGAGGTTGGCAAAGATTTAGAATGTCTATGCCTACCTTTATCTTGCTTGGCTCTTCTATGGACTTCAAGCTCAAGCAAAGGTTTTTTTGTCTCTGAATATGATCTTGTTTAGATACTTGGCAATTCCAGCTTGAAGATTGAAGATCCTATTTTAAATATGATGCATCAAGTTAATATTGATAAAGAACATGGATTAAACCTATACATTAAGCTAATTTTTTAAAGATTTGTATAGGTAATAGTAAAGGACATCAACCTTTGATAAAGCTATCTCAAATATGTGTCCAATTATGTAAATATGGTCTATATTTATAAGTCTAAGCTCAAATAAACCTAGATATATGAAAAATATACCAATATTTGATCAAAATAAGTTATTCTAACCTCAAATACCATGGATTCTCATATCTTAATCCATCTTTACCAAAATTAAGCATAAAAATTCAAAGAACTATGACCTTTGTCTAAAGGAAGCACACATATATGTCAAAGATCACAAAGATCAATGCTATTTACACTTCTAAGCAAATAATTACATAAAATTTCAAATATAACACCAATCTTAGATAAAAACAATAAGATTAACAAAGATTTAACCAATTCACAAAGATGCCCTCCTTCTAGTGCTAGTAGGGACCCATTAATGCCTCTAAGTGTACCATAGGTGTCCTTAGTTTTTAAATAACACTTCACATTTTAAAATTCTAGGAATTTAGAGCATAAGTAGAAGGTTTTGGTAGCTTATGTTACTTGTGGTGAAATAAAAATAGAGAAATGTTTAACTATCCCACAAAATTTATATTAATTGATGGTTGGGAGCCACCATGAACCAAATCTTTGTAAAGTGTAAGTATCTATGTTAATACTAGTCAATTATGATCAAAGCTTAAACTATAGACTAATCTAAATGGACATTTACAATGAAATCTAAACTAAAGTGATATGGTTAAAAAAGAAGCAAAAGAGAAGGGTAAGGCATAAAGAGAATAAGTGATTACTAATCTTAGCCTCAAACATTATGACAAAGTTTCAATTACAATTGAGTATGCATTTAACCAGTAGATAGTGAAAAATAGCATAAGCTCAGATCTTACTACACACTAGGCAAACCTTTAAGGATGATATAAAGAAGTATAAGTAAGAACTAAATTTACTTTAAAGATTTATTACCACACTCAAATATATTGGCACATTCAAATGTAGAGTAAATAAAATGCACCAAACTCAAGATCATTAAACTAATCTAGTATAATAAAAAATTAGCAACCTTATAATCAAATATGTAACTTAGAAGTCATATAAACTATTCAAATTTAAGACTTAAGACTAGAAATTGAGAGAAAATCCATGTAAAAATTGACACAAACAAACTTGGATAATATTTTTAGAATTCCTTGATTTATTAACTACTCAAAGTATACAAATTTTGGTCAAAATTTTCTTCCCTAACAAAATTGTAGTACTAACTTTTATAGGAGAACAAGGTAGTATACTGGTTAGTCACAATATACATATTTATAAGAATTAAGGACAACTATCCTTTTTCTACAAGGTTATAGAATGTATTTGTATTGATAAATGAAACTAAATTAGAGGAAAATATGTTAAAAAACTATCATATGCCTAAAATAATATTCCATTTCCAAAATGTTACAATGCTTCACAAAAGTGGAATATTAACTAACTAACTGGTGGGCCTTGTACTTGGGAACTTGCTTATTATTACTAAAGGATGTTCATAGCCTTTTGATGCTACTCATCATCTTTTAGGAGTATCTCTAGTTATTATGAGCATGTAATTAACTCTAAATCCTTTCAATAACTATTCCAAGGATTGCATTCAGATGTCCCAAACTAATTGTTTTGAGCCTATGCATATACCTTTCAATCTAGATGTTGATTAACCTTGTTATTTTATCCTTTAAGACTTGTTATTTAGTCATTGTGTTTTGCTGCACCAGTGCACTCTACCTCAAATTCATTGTTTTCAATGCATCACACATATCAAAGAAGGATTCATCAAGAAAAATTTATATTTCTGTGCTTTTCAGGCCTCCAGAGACTTTTGCACTTATTCACTTTTTATTTTCTTTGGTATAGAAGTGAAATATGTTTCAATCTACCCATGGGACCTAAGAACACTATGCATCAATAGTTTACTTTACAAATCCAAGTGTTTGGGCCTTGGAGACCTTTTTCACCTTGCCTACCATAAGGCAAGTGATGCAATCTTCAAAAAGGGCCTAGAACTTATAAAACCTTAAGGGCCTTCCATGTGTCCAACTTAGATTCTAGCTCAGACTCTCAGCTAACTTTTAACCTTTGCACCATCCTTCTTGATATGGGTAAGGGTGAAAGATCCTTTCAATCTCTGAAAATGCACTCATTATTTGCAAAATTGAATGAATAAGTTTTTACCTTGTAAATTTGATGAATTTGACCTAGGCATTTTCATGGGATAAAGTTTTAGGAGTCCCTTGAGATAACCACATGTTTTTCATTTGGCTCATCTAGTAATTATTCACCTTAGTCACCAAAACACATTAAATATGCAACATAAAAATTTCATCTAGGGCCCCATAACTTTTCTCCTTTTAGCATAAGGAAATAATTCAATATATGCAAAGAGACTTAAATACCTTTCTATCTTTTCATAGTGAATCTTTGAGCACAAAAGATCTTCATTTTTATCACTTTATGCTTGTGTGGTTCTTATTTGGAAGCTATATATAAATTCTCATAGCATTTTTCATAAATTCCTTCAAATCACTAGTCATTATTATTTAAAATTTGCCTTTTGCTTTGCACTATTTGATTAGGATCCAAGGATCAATATAGGTAATTGATCATGATCTAAGACCTCACTTGTTATTGGTCATCTTTGTATTGAGCCCCATGGTTGTGTTACTTATCACCCTCATAGACCTTCTAAGCTATGCATATTTCAGTTATCACCTATTGAACATGAGTTTACCATGTGTTAAGTCTATGAGATCTCATAGAACTATTGATTAATCATCAGTGATTTTGCACTATTGGATCATTTGGGCCTGATGAAGCTTGAGCCATTGATCCTTTGAGATGAAAATAATTTAATTAGTGCATGATTATAGCAAAGGACGTAGATTAAAATTATTTTAGCTAAGTCTATTTCATAATAATGAACACACCATAAACTTAGGTTAAAGCATTTTATGCTAAGTTTTAAAGAATAATATAAAAAGACCCATCGAATGATATAAAACATGCCCCATTGTGTTGGCAAAATATTCAAAGAGATTGAATTTTGTGGCCTCATGTATGTCAATGATAGCCTCACAAATGCCAAATGATGTTATAAAAAATGTCAAATTTAAGCTTGTGAAGTTATTTAGGTTTGGTGGGCTTAAAGTTGATATTCGTATGGACATCAATGATGGCCTCATAGATGTCAAATGATAGTCATGTGATCATCAATTTTAATCTCATCAATTTCTTATATTCCATGAATCTTAGATTCAATTTGTTCCATCTAATTAAGATCCATGATGAAGTGATATCCTTCTAATTAAGATCCAAGTGATTTCACACCATTGGTTCATTCAGTCCTTATGACTATGAGAGCACCATGTGGTGGATTTTAAGGTTTCCTAGGCCTTTTGACTTTTAAATGTTGTATTTGATCTATTATATCTAAATCCGAGAGTGATTGTGAACCATTGATCATGATCTAGGAACTTGCACACCATTAGTTTTTAAGGACCAAATACTCAAGTTTATCAGGTTTTCCTCACTCTGTTAGATTATCCCCTCATGATGAAGTGTTGTTCATTAGATATACAAATAAGTGAGGTATTTAGGTTAAGGATCAGGGTGATAAGGACTTAGGTTAATTTTTTAAGACTAAGGTTATGTTCATGTTAATAAATATGATGGGGCCTTATGATTAAGACTTTAGGCTAAATAGGTAATAAAGGGACCATGCTAATAAAATTAAAAGTGACCTTGCCAACATGAACATTGGACTTGATTAGAAATATAGGAAATAAAGGGTGAAAATAAAATGGAACAATTAGGAGTTTTAGGATAAGGTTTGGTCATGTTAAGAAATATGACTAATCCCTAACATGAAAATTAAGCTTAAGTCTAAAGTAATTTGAAATGTTCTTTCTAGTTTGCTCCTACCAAATGAAAATTTGAACCAAGGGTTTATGCTAGGGTTTTTGGAGGAGAGATTTCAAAACATGAATTTACATTTAAATTTTCACAAACCAAAGGCTAGTGAAAACTTGAATAGAGTCAATCTATAAATTTGAAGCATGATATCTTCATAAGGGCTACATGAAACTTGAAACTATAAGACATGAAGACCAATTATTAGAAACATTAGGAAAGATCAAAGTAAAACCACAAACTAATAAGCCAAAATTATCAAAATGGATGATCTTCAAATTATAAAAATGATCTATTCACATTGAGTTTTCAGTGTTTAGGGTTCAAAGTATCTCAAGGGCCCTAATTTTCAAAAATGGGGGGTATGTTGACCTTAACATAAGTTTTGTTTCAAATTAATCAACTATAAAGTGTTCATTATATATAGATCCTTTTATTATTAACCTCAACATAAATGGAAAGAAAAAAATAAATGTAGAAATTGCATCTTTTTGTGAAATCAATATATGTAGCATGAAACTTCTTCACTATCTTGGGTATGAAAATCAACACTTGGATAATATTACTGGGATTAAATGTTAGATTAGATCCATTGAGTTTCCAATAATACTTAGCTTAAACACATTAGATGTTATATTTCACATTGAACCTACCTTGGATCAATTTAATAAAAAACTAAGAATACCATGGATTAGATTCATGAGGGAAGCATTAGGTAAAGATCATAAATATGTCACATCAGAGCATGAAAGTGCAATGGCTATAATTTCAAGTGATGAAAAATATATAGAGAAATAGTATAAACATAACATATTCTTTTTATAAACATTCCAACAAAGACAACTAGTACCATCATAATAAAATAACATGATACAATAAATATATAAAATCAAGAAAAGTTGAAATTTTAACATTTTACATACACATATACAACATATGATAATAATGGAATACCAAAATTTTAAGACCATGAATATTATTATCATGATGATGATTATATATAATATGATTACAATGATACGACTAATATGAAGGATGAGTATGCAAATATAATTTATGGTTATAACACATATGATATAAGATCTACATAGAGGCATCACCTTGATGAGTTATTTGGCTTATAAAATATCTATATATAATGATGTTATTGTTTATTAATAAATCCATTCTTATCCTTCCATTTAAGGGTAAAAAAATTCTATTTTTAATGATGTTACCTCCTCTCATTTGCAAATAGTGAATATTGGGCCTACAAGCCATAAATCTTCCCCCTTGTTAATCAATGAGGATGAAATTTCTTCCTATTTCTTTAACACATCAAAAACTACAATTTAAATAAATGACATTAATTTTAACAAATATTATGATGTTTCTTCCCCTTTTACCTCATGTTTGGCTCCCATGATGTTACTCTTATTCCACAATCTCATAATCTCAACATAAATTTATTATATTATGATAATGTATCTCTTGATAATAATACTTATTTCAATATTATCATTCAAAAAGATTAAATTTATTGACATATATCCAATAAATATCCTAAACCAAAGGAAGAGGTTATATTTACACTTTATTATCCTATTATAAATAGTGTTCTAATGGATAAAATTAACAATATAATTTAACCCATAAATGAATTTGTTAAGAACCTCAACATGCCTTCCCAAGAAGTCATGTTATTAATTCATGTTTTATGTTATTTTAAAGATAAATTAAATCACATATCCTTATATAATATAATGTATCATGCTTGGGTTGACTCCAAAATAGTCTATGGTAATCCTATTATGCAATATATTTAGTATACATTTTTACCCCATAGTTTATAAACTCCTAAATTTTCTCTATTTTATGGAAGTGGGGACCCTTACCTACATCTTATATATTTTTAAAAATATATTAATGTTTAAAAAATTATTAAAAAAAGTATCAACCAAATAAAAAATGTAGATAAAATAAAATTCAAAATAATTGTATATAGAGATCAATATTTTTCAACACAAGGTTGAAAGAAAATGATTCAGTGTTAGATTTTATCCAAGGTGACAATACAATTTTTGAATTCCTATATAATATCCCAAACCTTGTGTTTTTAGTCCTTAAAGAGTGGATTCTTAGATTCACTTATACCTCTTACCTATTACACTATAAATTCACTATCTCCTTTAACCTTCAAAAAATTAATACCTCTCTTCTCTGCCCATTATAAACCATGAATGAGAGACTCATATAATAAATTATTAGAGGTAAAACCAAATTGGAATATTATATCATAATAATAACTTTTATTGAGAATAAAAACAATCATAACATGTTCCCCACTCCCATTCTTTGATGTAGACCCATCAAGGAACAAATTCTAGACTCCTTCATCATCCTGTGTTGTGCTAGTGAGACTAGGCATTATGACACCTTAATTCATGAAATAAACACCCAAAACTAATTCCTCAATACTTTTATAAGGATAATAAACATTATTATAAATTTCCCACTCATTAAGGAGTAAATCTAGTACATCTTTAAGTTATATATAAGTCTCTTGATCATTGAAGTGTTCATCCTCCTCTAAGATAGTGCAATTAAAATTTGATAATTTGGGCATATAAGGTTATAAATAGAACCTAGATATAGGTTTTGACCTTATGATAACCTTTCTCCCATACCTTATTCTAAAAACCATGTAGGACCAATTAGAAGAAATATATGCCCTATTTTGGTAGTGAAATCCCTAGACAAGCATAAATCAAAGTAAGGGGGACATCGACTACTACCACATCTTGAGATATAGTAAAATTAGGACAAGAATATAAAAATACCTTAAGATTGAAAATAACCCCCATGGTTTTAGTAAGAGACCCATAAAAGTGTAAAACTCCCTTCTCATGAGGCTCATATTGAAGTCACAACATATCAGCTATGGATTTAGGTATGATAGAGGTACTAGCCCCACTATTAATCAAAAAATTATGTAAAATTTAATCACCTTTAATAATTGAAAGATAGAAGGTAGGTGGATTAATAAAATTTTATGCTTAGGGCTCAAGAGGTTAACTAGAATTTGTAAGAACAACACCTACTTTTTTTTCTTATTTGTCTAAAACATGAAGCTTGTAGAACTCTTCTTTCAGGAGATCTTTTTGTCCTAGGATAAGCAGCATGTCCCACATAGAAATAGAGACAGGGGTATTCTTCATCTAATCAACAATGCTAAGAGGTTGAGTGGTTGTCTTTGGCTGAAATTTAGGAGCAAAATTGTTGCCTGAAGGTTATGTAAACTATGGTATGAAAGAAACTTTATAATTCTACCCCTTATCATCTTGTAATTGCTATGTTGATGCTAACATTTGAGGTGCATCATGAGTGGTAGTATTTTAAGTTGGTTGAGAAAGTATAGGAGATACATTTTTAGGACCCAAACCATCACCAACTATGCTTATTTTGGACCTTGTATCAAGTGTAACTAAGTTGTCAACATTATCTATATTATAACCTTGATTAGCTACCATTTGATCAAAAATATTTTTGCCTTCCTAAAAATTTCCATAGGTAGTTTTAGAAGGTATTTTGATTCTAACTTATCCTTTCTGACTTGGTACCTTAGCTTGTGTGAAAGAAGGAATATCTCCATGTGATAGATAAGTTTTTTTGTATTATGAAGGTAGTCTATTATTATGTGGTGGAAGAGCTAGACCTTGTTGCATGAAATAAAGTTGACTCACCTCACCAATTGGATCCATTGCCATAGTGTTTGATTTCTCCCATTGATTATATCATTGACCTTCTTGAGATTAATTTCTCTGAGTTGGAACTAAATCTATAGAAATACTAGGAGCATTAGGATTATTCGAATTATATGATCTTGATTATGTATTATGCCCTTGACCCTATTTTTTGGGTTGATAAGGAGGCCTATTATACTGATAAGATTAGTTAGGGGATTGGTAAGGCACGTAAGGTATAACTTATTTCCTTTCCAAATCTCAATTTAAATCTCTATCTTAACCAATTTATCCACATATTTACCATATATTTTATCATAATTATTTGGATCTAGTAATGGAGCAATGGTAGGCACAAGAGGGTGAATCTATGGAAATGAAAGCATGGGTAGTCTGGGAGAGAGTTTTCCTACTTGGATTAGGTAATTTTCAACTCTTATGGATACTTAATAGGCATTTGGAAATATGCTTCCTCCCATTAATTATATAATATAATAATTCATAGTTAGGGGTAGGTTTGATAACTTTAGGGATCCTATCCTAAGTTTTTTTAAATGTATAGTTAAATTCTACCATGAACTCCTATGAATTTCACTTGATTGTAGTAAGTTGTTCCACCAAGGAAATATGGTCACTCTTGTCTTAAAAATTATTACACAAGAGTTATCCAAACCCTTGTACCATTGGAGTGCATTACCTTTAAATGAAGTTGTCAACAATCTCAAAGCCACATTCTCTTAGGTTACATTATGCACTGAACATAGGATTGGCTATGTTTGGAATATACTCAATAGGATTAATTAGATTTTTTCATATGAAATAAGGAAGGATATTTAAGGTAGAAACAATAATATCTTCAAAATGATTAAGGTTCAAGGGGTTGCCACCATTAAAAGGCACAAAAGCTTGTCTCCTAGGAATAGCCATTTAAAGTGTGGGGTTTACAAAAGTGATTGTTTAGACAATATTTGTTTGAACAAAAGTATATTTTCAAGAAATAGTATGAGAAATAGGAGGTGTAGGATTTTTATTAGATTGAGAAGACATTTTTCTTGACTATATGAAAAGACAACTCAATAAATTTAGTCTCTTTTCCTTTTGAGGAAGATATTATAATCACTCTTCGCATGAAATGTCAAGAAATATGTCTCTAACACCTTTCAATCTTGATAATTTACTAAAATATTTATACATGTGCTACAAATCCTTTGAATTAACCATCCCATCAAGCATGCTAAAACTATTAGCAACCCAAGTTTCACCCTACTAAAGTAGATGGTTTAATTTTCATTCAGACTTAGACTAACATTATATTGATCTACAGGTTATGTGTTACATATAATTAGAAAAAACATCTAGATTATGAGGATATATCTTTTGATGCATCAAATGAATAATTTTATTGAACATATTTTTCTTTGGGGATGAAAATATTTAGAAAGATATCTAAAATGGAAAACCTATACTAGTGATGGTGATGCACCAATTCTTTAATGATCCTCTCTAAACCTTATTCTTAAGCACACTTGTGAATTAGAAGGGAATATATTATCAACTATACTTTCTTAATAAAATCCTAAACATGATTATTTTAGATTAATATTAGATAAAATGTCTAAAACTTAAAGTTAAAGGAATGGAGGTATATGAAAGAACAAACTAACTCACTCTTCAACATGATTTCTATCTCTTAACACTTTAGGTGACCTGTAGAGGATGATAAAATAACATTGGGTGAAGGAGAGAAAATAAAAAATAATATGAATATCATAATTATCTACAAATAAATAATCAATAAAATTCACTAACATCCATGAAGAAATATGCAACAATTTTTTTCTCGTTAACTCATGGTGGAAGTTACAATTTCAACATATTTTTTGTATACCATCTTGAGTGATCCAAAAATAAAGACATAAGGCCTGAATATATATAAAATGAGGAGAGAATAAACTTAATAATGGAATATATGAGATAATAAAAAGTATTCAACTGATCATCCTTGATTCATACATTACTTTAGTCACAACTAGTTACTAACAATCCTTAAGAAATATATCCATGTTTGATGCTCTTACATGACCTTATGCATTGAGATGAGGTATTTGAAGATTTATTTGGATGATTAAACCTTATTTTGAAGCATGATACAGATTTATTATTATTTTAACATAAGATCAAGTTAAGTGAATGACCCTTCCTCCATTAAGGTAATGGAACATGCATTGATTTCCACTTTACGATCAGTTAACTCATGATAAGGATTAGTTATGAATGAATTGGAAATCAAGGATAAGTTATGAAAGTTTTTAATATCTCAAGTATTAGTTAGGCATGTGATTACTATTTCATTAACTAATACATCATTTTACCTATGTCATTCTCAACGTCACTTGACTGACCAAGTAGGTCTATTAGGCTAATTATGCCTAATATCTTAACTACTTAAATTTTATGGATTTGAAATCCTAAATTAAAACTTATAACCATATGAAATAGTTATTTTTAGACATGAATAACTTATTGAAATCATAACATAGACCTCCTTAAACAATACACCTGTAAACTTGTCAAACCAGGTGATTAGGTCACCTTGTCCTTTGCTCCTATAGACTAACTGATGTTGGAAACAAAATGAATAATAGGGGGGTAGTATTAATAGTCTCTTGAAACATTATTTTAAATTTATTTTAACATTCCTTTAACCATCAAAGTAATATAATTATATATCAATGCATAAAGAGTCATTCACATGAGCATATCATAAGAAACACAAATATGAGTAAGAAACCTTCAAGGAGAAGAGAACCCACTGATATTTGAAAATGGAATATAGTATTATAATAGATACATAATTATTTAGTGAATCACCAAATTCACATGGATCACCAACCCTAACTATCAAGCACCCACTTGATTAGGCTTTATCAAGCACCCACTTGAAAGGAGGCACCAACACCCTAGATAACTTAGCACCAACTCAAATACCCAATTTATTTGATAACCTTTAGATTATTTTTTTTATAAACCAACTAATTATTAATACCTCTTCAACTCTTCACGCTCTTATCCCTCTCAACTTCCTTCTAGGCCTTATTTCTCAACTAAGTATATTCAAGATAGATTAGGTCATTTGACCTTGATATTCATATATAATAACCCTATTAAATATTAATGGTTATGACATATCCAATTATGATGGTCTAAAATACCTAATTAAACTCTTAAAATTTCTATATCATTTGATTAAACACCCATATACACTAACTTGTCAATTAGGAATATTAGGCCTTGTTCTTATATTAGGCTCTTACTCATACACCTCTTGGTTGGACATACAAACTTAATTTATTATATTTTATATAAAATATGACTTATTTCATGTAAAAAACATGAATAAAAAATTATATAAGGTTTTCCATATATCAAATGGACCAAATCCTTGTTTAGGCCTTAAAGAGACCTAATTCAATTAGGTCTTCATTAGTAGACATTACACTTTGCCTTCCTTGGAACACATTCAAACAAATAAAATTTTAAGAAAATATCATATGCTACTAAAATAGACCATTTATAATCTCATAGATTATTCATATAAAATTTTATCTTCATTCACCATTTGAAGCATGCTATTAGCATTGTTCACTTTTAGGCATGTGCATACCTAGAAAGTATGTCTTAAACAATTGAATCATAAACATAATTTTTCAAAAAAAAACATGGAAAAAATAATATATATATATATATATATATATATATATATAAAATTTAAATGACCTAAATATCATAAAAATATGATTTATACTTAAACTTAGGGAAAAATTAATCAAACCCTTCTCTGCAAGTAAGCCACTCAAAACTATAAACTAGCCTCAAAACATAATCATGGAAGCTTGAACTTATGACACCTAAAAGAAAACAATAAAGGAATTAAAATGCATGAAAAATATCCTAAAAAATAATTATAAAAACATTGAAAAAAAAATCTCTAATGCCAATATTGGTCTTGCAGATCAATCTCATGACCTCACTATATACATACCTCACTAAGTTAGACAAGTCAACTTGAGAGAAATATTTTTATATATAAAATGATCTCAATAAATTATATACAAAATGAAAATTAAATAAAGGTATTTAAAAAAATATTTGTTCACTTATATTAATCCCTAATCCATCATGACACATCCCTAATCACCTTTTGACTTTTGTTTGGGGTTCTCATTATTTGTACCATTAGGCCTATTAGTGACTGGTTAAATTATATGATAGGTTTATCACACTTTATGGATATAAACTGATCAAAAACCATCATGGAAATAAAAACCAAGTCTTAATATTTTTCTTCCATCCATTTAACAACTTTGAATTGGTTAACTCTAATTGATTCATCAAATCTCTGAGAAATAAAGCCTTTCTTGTAGGGTCCACTCACTCACCTGATAAACCAATCATGAATGGAAGTGCCTATGAGATTTGAATAAAACTAAAAATCAATAAAATAAACATACCAATACATTATGGTCTATATTGAAAGATAACTTTCAAATTGAATCATTTTAAGGGTTGTAGAGATATTTAACACTATTTCTAGTGTTAATGATTATTCATAAAGGACTGTCCCTTATTTCCAAAACTAATGCCACAAGATATTAGTTAAGAAACTTACCCATATCTATTTAATAGCTTAGGTTCCCATTTAGATGTTACACATGCCAATTAACACTTAAAATTCCTTTTTGGGTTGAGAACCCTCTATTTTGTGCACTTGAGAGACCTTAAAACTACTTTTCATGCCTTTTATTGTAAACCATGACTTGAAACTTCATGCACATTCTAAAAAAATAATAATTACCTTTTTAAATTCTCACCTACTCACACATGCCTTGGAAATTGATCTTGATACCTCATTAGGCAATACTATCTCTTTTTGGTTATTTAGACCTTGACTTACAAATCACATTAGGCCTTGAAACTGACCTTTATGCCTATTTCAATATTCTTTACACCTAATTATCAAACTCAAGAAACCTCTCTCATGCTAAAATTATACTTTATATCTTTCATAGTCCTTGACAACACCTCATGACACCTCATTAGGCTAGGTAGGGTCTAGAATTAGTCTAGTTGCAAACATGGACTTAAGGTCTTACCCCTGTAGGTTCACATTGAAACTATCCTAAGTGATCCAATGCCTCATATTCATGATCAAAAACCATATAAATATTTTTATGCCTTTGTGCATCCATCTCACTATGCTACCATGATCAAACCTTCTCACTAAGGCTTTATCAGCTATGACTAGTGCCATGATTAGGCTTTTAAAGCACTCAAACCTTTGTAAATGGTTTTGAAACACTCTTTGATGATTATAAACCTTTTACACATTCATTAAATTCTTATAATCACTTAAAAACTAATACATATCCCATTTAATTTCTACATTCTTCATTGACCTTATGAATACCTTTCTTCAAGAACCTTTGACATCAATGACAACATCAATGCCAAACCTCAACAATAGGAACAATGCTCAACAATCTCCCCCTTTATCATTGATGGAAAAATATACTTAAAAATTGATCATTATTATCTCCCCATCCTAATATTTCTCCCCCTCTGACATAAATGACAAATTGATGTCTATAACTCCTTGGACCAAACTCCTTACAACCAAAATACTCAACACATAGAATTATGAGTTTATGAGACATAACATAAACATGATCCCCTATCTCCATGCATACCTTATTTGAAAAAATCACCTATTATTAGAGATAATGATAATGATTATCTCCCACTAATTACTCTAAATTCTTTAATGATGTCTAGGGGAAGGAATTACACCTAATTCTTATCTTAGGTGTTTAAAAGATACCTTTAGAAGTTGTTTGGTCAAGATGTCTACAATTTGATCCTGTGTAGAAACATACTCAAGTTTGACACTTTATTCACTTACCTAATAGCCTATAAAATGATATATAATGGGAATGTGCTTGGTATTTGAGTGCATGATAGGGTTGTTTGAGATGCTTATAACACTTATATTATCATAATAGGTAGGGCTAGGACCATCATACTCCACCTTATAGTTAGTTAGGGTTTATCTCATCCATAAGACCTAAGTTTAATATGAATCTACTTCAATTTACTTAGAATCACAAGTGAATAATGATACTAATGGTTACTTCTTGATTATCCATGAAACTAGGCACCCACCTATGAAGAAATATCCTCCACTAGTACTCTTCCTATTATTTATACTTCCTACCCAATAACATCTGTGTAGGATATAAAGTTGAAATAATTACTTATTGGATATTGTAATATATATTCCATAGTTTTATTGAGATACTTTAGTACTCTCTTGACTTGTTGTAGATGATTCTCATTTGGATTTGCATGAAACCTTCTCATAATTACTACTAGTTGTAGATGTCAAGTCTAAAGGCTATGGTGTATAAAAAAATTCCAATCATTGACCTATATGATGTCTAATTGAAATTTTAAGATTAATATTCCTTACTCAACTTACACCCTATGATCATGGGTGTACTAACTGCTTTGAAATATTCCATCTCAACCTTCTTCAACATCTCTCTTATATACTTGGCTTGTGAGATGAATATACTTTTTTTAGATAGAGTGATTTACAACCCAAGAAAGAATGATAGTTATCCTATAAAGGACATATCAAACTCTTTATTCATCACTTCTACAAAGGCCTTGGTAATGTTCTCATTATTTTCACCAAAAATTATGTCATCCACATAGACAAATATTATCAAGTGATTGTCATATCTTGTCTTGATGTATAGATTACTATCTACAACTCCTCTTTTGAATCCTTGATCTAATAGGTACTTATACAACCTAGCATACCAAGCTATATGATATTTCTTTAACCCATAGATAACATTTTCCAATCTAAAAACATAGTCTTTATTATATGATAGTTATAACCCCTCAATTTTCTCAATGTACACTTCCTCTTCCAAATTTCCATTCAAAAAGGTAGATTTGACATCCATCTGGTATACCTTGAATCCTTTGAATCTTTCATATGATATAAAAAATTAGATGGACTCCAATATTAATACTAGTGCAAAATTATCCTCAAAGTATACCCATTTAACTTGTGCATATCCCTTTAATACCAATCTTGCTTTGTTCCTAGTGACTACTCCATATTCATTCAACTTGTTTCTAAATACCCATTTTAAGCTAATGAAATTTGTGTCTTTACACCTAGGAAATAGCTCCCAAATATAATTCTTATCTATTTGGTCTAACATAAAACCTATCCAAAAAATTTCTTTGCTTTCTTATACATGAATCTTAGGTTAAATATTAGATAATAGAATAACATTCTCTTGATTTAAATTACTTATCAGTCTTTTCCTTGTCCATATACCTACATTATTTTTTCCAATGAATTTAAATTCAAGGTAATCTCTTTGAATCCATATTGAGGGTCCTTTTGAATCTTGTATCTCTTCAAATTCTTCATCTTCCTCATCAAACTATATAGTCTCCTCTTTATTATTGAAGTCCAAATTATCTAAAGAGTCATTTCATTGTGAGTGTGATTTCATTGTCTCATAAATCTTCACATTGGTGTTTTCCACTATCTTTTGTATCCTTTTGTTATAACATATATAGGCTAAGATCATTGATTATTAACCTAAGAATATACCTTTAGTAGATCTAGAATCAAACTTTCCCAAGTCTTCATCATATCTTTTAATGAAGCATTTGTTCCCAAACACTCTAAAGTGTTCCACATTAGCAGGTTTACCCTTCCATAGTTCATAAGGAGTCTTGTTTCCATTATTCATTATCTCTCATCTATTCAAAATGTAGACTACAATGCTTACTACCTCTCTCTAATATCCATTATATAGTATAGACTCATTTAGCATAGTTCTAGCAATATCTTTAGTTATCGTATTCTTCCTTTCCACTACCCCATTATGTTGAGGTGTCCTAAATGCTAAGAATTATCTCCTTATTCCATAAAACTCATATAAGTCATAAAAATAATTGGACCAAAACTCTCCTCCTCTATCATATCTTAGGCACTTGATCTTCTCATACTTCTTATTCTCAACAAAAGCCTTGAATGCCTTAAGCTTGTCAAGATCTTCTAACTTTTCTTTCATAAATGAAATCCAAGTCATTCTTGTGTAATCATTTATGATTAACATGAAGTGTATATCTCCTTAATTTTTTTGAATTATTATATTTCCATAGAGATCAGTGTGTATTAACTCCAAGGGTCTTGTAGTAGAGTACTCTTTGGACATGAACCTTATTCTAGTTTTATTACCTTGTTAGCATGCCTAGAAAAGTATGTTTGTAGGTTTGGTGATCTTAGGCATGTTATTAAAAGAATTATTAGTGTTAATATTGACCATATTATCAAATTTGAGGTAACAAAAACTTCTATGCCATAAATAAGTTTCATCTCTCTTTCTCATGAAGAATATCTCCTTCTTGATCTCAATTCAAGACATATAGATTATTCTTAGTCCTCTTAGAATTGGTAATTATATATCCTAATTTGGCTCTCCTTATCTCACACCCTCTATCATGAGAGGTTAGTGTATGTCCTTGATTACACATTTGACTCACACTAGGTAGGTTATGTTTCAAACATTCCAAAAACAACACATTTTGTGTCTAGTTCTTCTTATTGTCCAAACTCAAGACACCCTTGCCAAATATATTAGTAGTTATGTTTTCTTTAAACCTCACTATTCTTTCAACATTCTTATTCAATGAGATGAACTTATTTCTATCTCTTTTCATGTGGCTTTAACAACCACTATTTATATAACTTTTCATGCCTTCATATTGAATGTGAAATATAGCATAAATTCATCTTTAGTCTTCTTTTTCTGCTTGTAAAATAGTCCATCTTGACTCTTGAGATCAATATGATCTATTATAACTTGATTTGGATTTCATACCATTTTTTGATCCTTATTATACATTCTAGGAGATTCATATGTCTTGTTGAATCTTGAGGGCCTTCAAGTTATATTAGATAATAATCTACCAATGTGTCCTATATTATGATAGATATAGGAAAAAACATTTATGTACTTACCTCCTTAATAATTACTCCTTTTCCCATGGTCCCATGATGATTTGTTCCTTATTAGATTGAGCTTCCTGATTGTTCTATTCATGTTGGTAATCTTGACTTGTTATGACTTCTCATGCTCTCTCTCAACCTTTCTTAATTTTTCTATGAGTAACTCATGCCCAACCTTTAATGAATCTATCTCTATCTTGAACTATTAATACTCAATTTTTTTGACTTGAACATTATGTTGATACCTTCTAACTAACTACTGAGATCATTGATAGGCTTTTTTTGATGCATCAAATATTCAAGGTCTCTTATGAGCTAAAATTTAAGGTTTAATTCATATTTTCCTTATTTAATATCATATTATACTTCATCATATATGTTGTCTTTTTATTTTTGATCACAATACATCTTGTGCTTCCTAGGATCAACTTCAAGCTATTACAATTGTCTTCACAGGACCAGTCTCAAATACCAATTTTTGGAAACACAATGACTAAGAGTGGGGTAAATAAGTATTTTAAAACATTATTTTACATATACTTTAACATTCCTTAAACCATCAAAGCAATATAAATATATAACAATGCATAAAGAGTCATTCACATGAGCATAACACAAGAAACACAAATATGAGTGGGAAAAACTAAAGGGGAAGAAAACCAATTGATATTTGAAAATGGACCACAATATTATAGTACAAACACCAAGATTTATTGAATCACAAATTTCACATAGAACACCAACCCCAGCTAGCCAAGTACCCACTTGACTAGGCTTTACCAAGCACCTAATTGCAAGGAGGCACCAACACCTAGATGACTCAAGATACAATAAACCACCTGATTGATTTTATCATATTTAGATCATGGTTTTTTATCAAATAATTTATGATTAATACCTCTTCACACTCTCATCCCTCTCAAACTGCCTTATAGGCCTTCTCGCTCAACTAGGTCTCTTCAAGACATATTATGTCATTTGACCATGATATTCATCTATAGTACCCTTTTTATATCTTAATGATTGTTTATCTACCAAATTTTAGTGGTATAAAATACCTCCTTCATCTATTTAAAGTTTTATATCATTTTTTTCAACACCCATATATACTAACTTGTCAATTAGGCCTATTAAGCCTTGTTCTTATACTAGGCTCTTGCTCATACACCTCTTGGTCAGCCATACACACTTGGTTTATTATATTTTATAAATAATAAGACTTATTTAATTTTAAAAAAATTAATAAAACATTACATAAGGTTGATCATACCTCAAATGGACCAATTCCTTCTTTATGCCTTTAGGAGACCTAATTCAATTAGACTGTCATTAGCACACGTTACACTTTGCCTTACTTATAACAAATTCAAACACCTCAAAAATAGTAAAATATAAAATTAAAATAAAATATATCCCTAATAATATAATATATGATTCATAACATAACACTTTTTATCTCCATTCACCATTTGAAGCATGCTATTAACACTATTTATAATTACGCTTGTGCGTACCTAGAAAGTCTATCTTGAACAATTAAAGTATAACAACAATTTTTACAAATATACATGGAAAAAATAAGATATAAAAAGTTTAAATGACCTCATGGTAATCACCATATTATTTATAATTCACAACTTAGGTCAAAAGTACTCAAACCCTTCTCTGTAAGTAGCCTACTCAAAGCTAATAACTAGCCTCAAAACATCATCATGGAAAATTGAACTTATGACACATAAAATAACACACTAAAATACTTAAAATACATGAAAAATATCTTAAAAAATAATTATAAAAACATAAAATAAAAAAATCATAATCTCTAGTGGTAATATTGGTCTTATAGACCAATCTCATGACCTCAATGTACATAGACCTCACTGAGCTAGACAAGTCAACTTGAGAGCAACCTTTATCTATATACAATGATCTACAAAACTTATATCCAAAATTAATATGTATTAAATTTATTTAAAAACATATCCATGCACTTGGATTCATCACTAATCCATTATGACACATCCCTAATCACTTACTTATTCTTGAGTTTCTTACTGCTTGCACCATTAGGCCTATTAGTGACTGGTCAACCTGTATGATGATTTTATCAAACTTGAGGGATACAACCTGATAAAAAACTACCATGAAAATAAAACAAAAGTATAAATATTTATATTCCATCCATTTATCAACTTTGACTTGGTCAACTCTCATTGCTATAACAAATCTTTGAGAAACAAAGCCTTTCTTTTAGGGTCCACTCACTCACCTGACAAACCAATCAACCTCCAATAAGTATAATAACCATACTAATACATTTTGGGTTATTTTGAAAAATAATTTTCACATCGGGTCATTGTCAGGGTTTTAGAGAGGGTTAACATTATTTTTTTTGTTAATGATTGTTCATGAAGGACTTCTCCTCATTTCCAAAACTAATTCATAGAGATATCATATATTAATCTTACCTATGTCTACTTAATATCTTATGTTCCCATGTATAGGTTACATGTGCCAAAGAACACTTGAAAGTCTTTACCTGGTTGAGAACCCTCTATTTTGTGCATTGAGAGACCTTAAAATTACTTTTGATGCCTTTTATTACAAATCATGGCTTTAAAATTCATTAAAATATTTCAAAAAACTTTAAATACCTTTTTCAATTCTCACCTACTCAAACATGTCTTGGAAATTGATCTTGATACCTCATTAAGCCATGTTCTCTCTCTTTGCTTGTTTAGACCTTGACCTATAAATCACATCAGGCCTTAAAATTGATCTTTATGCCTATTTAAATTCTCTCTCCACATCATTATCAAACTAAATTATCATCTTTCATTCTCAAACACTAATTTACATACTTTATAGGCCTTGACAACACCTCATGACACCTCATTAGGTCAGATAGGGTCTAGAGCTGGTCTAGTTGTAGACTTGGACCTAAGGTCTTACCCCTATAGGTTAACCTTGAAACTCTCTTGAGTTATCTAATGCCTCATATTCATGCTCAATAAACATTCTACATATTATGTCTTTATTCATCCATCTCACTAGGCCACCATGCTCAAACCTTCTCATTGGGACTTTACCAACTAGGACTAGTTTTATGACTAGGCTTCTCAAGCACTTGAAGCTTGACAACTGGTCTTGAAACACTCTTTGATGATTCTACACCTTGTTCACATGACCTAAATTCTTATAATCATGTCAAAACTAATATGTATCCTCTCTCATATCTACATTCTTTTAATGACCTCATGAAGACCTTTCTTCTAGAACCTTTGACATTAATGCCAAACCTCAACAATAGGAAAAATGCCTAAAAACCAATTAGAAGAGACTCACATAGGCATTTCAAGCATGGTTTTTAGTATCTGATGACTTGAATATATGGAACAAGTGTCAATATTTATTCTTCAATGATTGATATCTTCTAAAACTACCTTGTACCTTTTTTGCATTTTTTCCTCATAAAACCTTATTTTTTGATAGGTCCGTACACCATCCATACAATAAATTACCATGAAAATGAGGCTCTCTGAATGTGATATATGATCCAAGTGATATTCAAGCAATTTAAATCTATTTATATTCCTTTTCCTTTAATTCTTCTCAATCATTCTATAGTAGGGTTTAAAGAGGGTTTAAAAGTGCTCAATACTCTTAATGATGATTCATAAAGTTTAGGAATTGAATGTTTGAACCAATGACAAAAAACACTATTATATTAGTCCTTATACCTCTCGTAAAGTTCCTATCCTCCCATGAGAAATATTTATACCATGGTGAGCATCTGAAGTCACTTTTTAGGGAAGAAACAAGCTTTTTGAGCATTATTTAGTGTTTTAATGCCTAAATGACCCATTATAATGCTTATATTTAAACTCATATTAGTAAAACATACTTTAAAAAACCTTATTATAACATTAATGAATATTTTAGGTGCACTCATGACCCAAATTTACCCTTTTTTACCCCTTTTTGATGGTATTATCTAAAGAAGCCAATAAACAAGCATATGTGTATGCAAGGTTCTTCAAAATTATGATTATGAGTTTAAAATATATTAATTAGTGTATAAAACATGATTAATATATATGAGGTAATTTTTAATAATGTTATTATCTTGAATCATCCATCCACTCTGTATCTACATGTAGACAATCCCTTATTTGAATATCTATACCAATTTGCCTATAGAAACTATCATAAAGACATATGTAGATGGTTATATCAAGGATTTTTAGGGATTTTACGAACCATTATTCCTTATTTAACTAATTTTATATGAAATAAATTTAAATTTCCTTTCTTATAGGTTCAAAATATCCTTCTCAGGCCTAGTCTATATAACATGACCTCTGCACGTGCCAATTAATAGATTGTTATGATGATCAAAAGAATTAGTAAGACCACAAATACCATTTCATGGGTAAAACAGTTCATTATAATGTATATTTATACATATTTATTACATCAGGTGTATCTCAATGTTTTTAAAGGGTTTTATGGGTCTAAAACTTTTTATCAATGATTCATAGTGCATAAACCCCTAATGGAAAACTTTTTACCATAGATTTCAAGTTCATATGTATGTAGTAAAAATGAAGGTTCAAGATCAAAAATGATAATAATATCACATAAAAATGGATAAAAATTTTCCCTCAATAATTTAAATTATTCTCCATATCATTCTAATGATCATTAATGTAAAATAACACATGAATCAGTTCAAAAATGGTAGGGTTTCTTACGGGCTTAAGGCCTATCTACATATGCTATCCCTCAAGGGCATAATTGAATGAATTTATAAATATAATTAGTTTTATGTAGGTTTTAAGGAATTATAATCACCTTTCCATACCTCACAAAATTTTATATGAAGTTCAAACCCCTATTTGATCCATTAGACCTCCAAATAGTCCTCCTAGCTCCACTATTGAGTTTCAACAGACTGAGGTCTATCTGAGACAAAATGGTGGAAGTTTCCACTATTTATATAAAAAAAATTTTAAAAAAAACTTAAATACATTAATTAACACTAAATTTACCAATTTTCATATCTATATCATGCCTATAGAGGCCTCAAAACTCATTTTTCTTAAAACTATCTAGTGGGTTGCCTACATTTTCATGCTTCCTAGGTTCATGACTCAGTTTGTTTCCTTTCAACTTGTAAATATGGAATTAGAGTGTAAATAAGGAATTTTTAATGTTATATTAACATTATTTAAATTTACTTTATCCTTTATTAATCACTTATTAGTCCTATGTACCCTATCAAAACACCATCTCTCTTCATTTCCTTCAATGCAACTACCTATACCAATATTATTGTAGGTGTTGATTAGGTAATTGGAAGTGATTTTATCCATTAAACCATAAATTATAAATTTTATACCTATCAATTCATTTTTAACCTTCCCTTCACTTCTTTATTTTGTAGATTGGCTCTTTTAGGGTACTCTTAGGTTCTCAGAGTCTTGATTTTATACACAAGCCTGTGTACCTTAATGAGTTTTCAGACCTTTTATATAATTCATGATATTGTGTTGTAATAAATTTATAAAATTATCATTTTAATGTATATCTGAATTCATAATCTTCCTCCTTAACTAAATTTTAATTGAAATTACATCTGTTTAGGGTATGTGGATATGTCTATACAATTGACCCTGATATTGGCTATGTGTGGCCATTTCAAGGTTAACCTTGGTGTGAAATTTTTTTGAGACAATTTTATCAATACCATAAGATATTATTATTTTTAATTATTCTTATGAATCTTCCATTTGATCATGGGCCTCTTCTATAGATACTCTGATCCCATCCTCTTCACAACTTGGAGAGAGACTTGTCTTGGTAAGGTTGTAGATGATCTTTTATGAGGTGAATGGCTATGATAATTTATAATTTGGACCTCAAATATTTTCATTAATAATGTAATCAAATTAATCTCAAACATATATATAAACCTCATTGATATTAAATATATAACATCACCTTATTCATAGTCCATACATTTGACTTGAGTTTACATACTTCAAGAGCCATCCAAACACTATTGTTGGTGAAATTTCACATGAATATATGTTATAATATGAGTAATTAAATATTTATGGTATACCTATTATATAAGTTTAATTCCCATCACTTTGACTCTGAGTTAGCCAAACTCATCAATCTACATTTTGAACATTGACTTTTCCTCATTATAAGCCTGACTGTGTATGAGAATTTGACCCTTGTATATACTGTGTCCAAGTTTTAGGTCTTGAAATTGACACAAAAAAACCTCCCAATTCCCTATAATTCTCTTTAATTTCATTTAATTTATTATTTATCTCAAATATCCCCTCAAACATCTAAGTTTATCCTTGTTTACATCTTTGGTTTCACCTCTTCTTAGCATGGTTGTAGGTGATGATTATTGTGTTACTTGTATGGACTAAGGTGAATATTAGATAAAAAAAGAGATTTATGAGGTCACCAACATGAATATTATGTTCTTATAACTTAATTATATTTTAAACCTTATTTTATAGACCTCAACAAATATTAACCTTAATAAAATACTATAGATTTACTATGGCCTTGGTTTTAAGGTTTATATACTTACTTTCATAACCATGATTGTACAACCAGTTTTGAATCCTCTTTGATAGTTTATCCATGAGGTTAATGTGAATATAAATTTAGATGATGATAATTGACATGTAAAATGAGAATGGAGATGGAGTGGTAAGCCTACAACAATGATGAATGGTAGTAATAAGGTTGTGAAAATGAAATGAGAAATAGGGAGTGAAATGAAATATGAATATAAAAAATTTGCATTAATGAAGGATCCTATGTGAAAAATAACATATATAACAATGGGATATACCATTTTAGAGGCTCTTTAACTAGTATACCCTATCAAAAGTGAAACTTAGGAATCATCAAAATACCTTTAAAAATTTTAAATTTCCTTAATATTTGCAAAATTGGGAATATGAATATGTTTTAGGATGATTGAGGGTTATTGAGCCATTATACATTGAATAAAATTTTAAATAATTTAATTAAGGATCCTTTTCATTAATGAAACACTAAAAACCTATTAAAGAATCTTGATATCTCTAGATCCCTCATCAACCATATAACCATCCTAAACTTGCTTGCAAACTAAAAATTTAGAAGTAGATTTGTTATTAGACGTTTTTCACTAACTCATGTGTTTAAAACTATTATGGAATACATTAAAGGTCTCTTTAAGACCTAAATAACCAAGATCATTTAGTAGTTTTGTCAAAATAAACAAAAACTTCACAAAATCATACTACTCTTTCTATAGTGTACATAAGTAAATAGTAATCAAAACCTTTAAGATATTAACCTTTGTTCATAAAGATAAGAACACAAAACCAAAAACCAATACCCATTATTATAAATTCATGAGGTATAGTTTCTTTATTCAAGATCTAGGATCTATTTTCTCTCTCTATTATACGGACTGAGCACAAACCTGAGATGCTCATGTCATATGTGAATGAGAAAGCTATGTAAAATACATAAGTTTTGGTATCTTAAAGCCTTAAAACATTTAAATATATTCACCATGTGTCAAAAATAAGACCTTAAATCTATAAGAATCCTCCCGAGTAGATCCATATATTAAATATCTATACCATCTAAAAACATCATACAAACCTATAAATTTTCCTTCCATTCCTCTTCTTTCAACTTCAAACCATCTTTTTAGGGATATATGAATAAATATATGGGTATAAAGTATATTCAAAGTAATTAATATGCCAAGGATAGCAAACGGATATCTCTTTTCACATGTGGTATCTCTTTTGGTGGCCAAAGAACCTTGTAAGCTTGTTCAAGAGATATTTTCAAAGCATGCAATGATTGACTAGGAAATATTATAGCCATGATGGGTGATTAAAAGATATTATTGATACTTTAAATCCTTATGAGGTCAAAAATTTCCATTTAAAGACCAAAATTTTCACTTTTAGACCACATACACATAATTTCACAAAGAATATTGCTAATAAATGTCACAAGAGTTCCGTAAGACCTTCTCAAAAGTTATTCATGGGGATTTTATATATGTTCATCACCCCATTTTTAAATCTTATAACCCATCATGATTTGTTATACTAGATACATTAGATAAGCTCATAGTGATTCAACAACTACCATATTCAAACATTTCAGTCTATTAGGTATAGATCATAAGACCACTTCAATTCATTACTGAAGACATCATAAGATACGTAACATCTTGATGATACTTGACTCCAATTAGAATGGAAACATGACAATGACATGATAATGAGACATACTCCCTTCACTTCATATTAAATTAACATTATGATGGTTAAGCACATCAACTAAAGATGAAGGACATATGGTGATCATAAATAGACTCAAAGACACCTCCAAGAGTGTTTAAATAACTTAAATAAATAAATTGGAGACATCATGACTCAGGATAACACCATGTAAAGGCTTAATTAGATTCCATGAAAAAAAATTAATTGTATGGGTTGGCATTTGGCCTTAACAAGCTAAATTACCAATAGGAATTTCTAACAAGCCTTTGGAAGCATGAATATAATGTTAATGCATGGATTTATCTAGGAGGGAAACCTAGTGATATGTTAGATACATCAAGATCTCTTCTCCCTCACCAAGGTAAGGACTTTCAATGAGGAGGTGAGGATATATGATGACCCACTATCCATCCTCTGAGATACACATAATATGTCTAATAAGCTACTCAAAGACATTTAAATCCAAGTTCTCACTCTAGAATACCAATTAAAATACACATTTCCAGTCAGGATAATTGGGTAGGTCAAGGATGACATTGTACTAGTTATTTTAGTCTTTGAGAAAGTAGTAGAGACTCTGGCTGAGTCTAATGCACTTATCTAAAGGAATCATGAATACATGGAGAGGATTATAAAGATCAATGGGAAAATTCATAAGTTATAAGTGGTGGTCAATAAGGGAATGTTCTCAAAGCTTAAACTTATACTAACCTCAAACTTAGGGTTCTACCAAACATATGCTGGAAACATGAGAGATGCAATCATGGAATGATTAGCCATGGATTACATAACCTCATGACCCTTATACGATGGAGATAATAATATATTTACCTAATTCAAATAGGTTAATATATTCATGATATTCCACATAGATGGTACCTTTCTTGACCAAGGGGAATTTAGAGCCCATATGGGTCAATTCGACTAGGTTATGAAGGAGAAAGTGGCCAAGGTAAAATAAGAAGGGGAATAAGCAATTCTAGATCTATAAAATTAGTCTATGGTGAGCATCAAATAGGTCTTGAGATTCCAAGAATTAATGGAATCACCCTTTCAAATCTCTTAGAGATTGGTAGTTAAGGTTGAGCTAATCTTCAGGGAACCCCCAATGAACTTGGCCAAGTTAGAAAAAGAGTTTACCTTATGGTAGACATGTTAGTAGTAAGGATCACCTAGTTAAATAATTTAGAACCAGGTCCTTATTATCCACCTCCTTTTGTCAATTGAGTGGTCCCCCATAGATCTGTTATAGGTTTATAGGGATTATTTTGTTTAAATTTTAAAATATAGTTGTAATTGTAATGAGTGGTTATTATGGCTAGGATGGGATCCTCATATCATTTAGAAGTGAGACATATTAATTTTATATATAAGGAATATCCATGTTTTATTATAGTTTGGAATGAAATTATTCTAAAGTGTTGTCAAATTATAGTTAGGATTTCACTGCTTTTCTTTCATCACTCTAGACTATAAAATTAGCCTAGATCTATTATTGTAACAACATTTACTCTTTTAATGAATACAATAAATATTTTATATAAGAGGGATTTTTTCTATGTTTTAATCTTCTCTCATATTCATTTTTGAATGATCATCAATACTATGTTAATTGGATTAACACTTTGTTGCTTTATATATGCCATGATTATGATGTGATTATCTATTATAATCATTGTGTGATTTATTTCATTTCCCCTTTGGTAGTAATGATAATTTGTGTGTCAATCTACAAAACCTCATATGGTACTCAAGTTCTTTCAAAAATAAATCCCTAGTACTCATTATTAGTGAGATCTCACATTGAAGGCATAATCTCAGTTCCCTCAGACTATTCCCATTATATGTTCTTGGAGGTATAACTCTAGTGAAACTAGGTTTATAGTGGTGTACCTTTGATAGAGTCACTTGATTCACTGACCAACACATTGAGTTCATTTTAGACATGGAGGATCCCATTTTATGCCTTACCTTTCCCTTTATTTTGTGTTTATTTTATGGAATTGAAATACCCTTTCCCTTTGTTTTTAGAAATAATAAGCCCAATACTCAAATTTTAATAACAATCTTTGACTTGTGTGTAATACATTGAATTGAAATTTTTATGGTGATAATGAATCTCTTGTAGAATATTCATGTAGAATCTATTTTTGAATTATAATACCCATAGAGGTGCCCTAGGCTGATCCCAAATCAATTCTAAAATGGAGAATGAAAATTTGGAGTTGTCTCCACCTTTCCCTTTTTAAGGAACAACCAATCTCATGGGCATTTCATGAGGAGGAGGAGATTGGAGTAAAAAACAACTGAAACTATAAAGAGGTCATTAAAATATTTTATATTTGTAATTTATTTTTTTATGAATATTTTGAGATTTAATTATTGATAATAATGTGCTAACTAATGTTTGATTGTGAAACATCCTAAAGTCTAATTCTCCCACTACCATGGCTAGGTCACATTAAGGTAGATTGGTAATTCCTCCTAATTTTACAAAGAAACCTTAGGTCCAATCAACCCAGACCTATTTTTATTCCTATCAGTTCATCTCCATAACCTATGCTAAGTTTCCATCCCAAGATGGTTTGGTTAGCTAGCTTAGCCATTAATGTCCTGGGAGTCATCCATTATTTACCCAGGAACCCTAAGAGGTATCTTCCTCATTTCACCCCTAGTGTGGGATGAAATAAATAAGAACACATAACCTCATATAATATATCCCTAATATTTATAAATGTATAACATTATTATGTTCCATGTAGACTTTTCCCCTTTACCTTAATAGACTCTACCTATGATTGGTTCTTCAACCTTCTTGAAGACACCATCCCAAGTTGGGACCATTAAAATTCTACTTTCCTTTCCTAATTTGGACAAGTGATTGACCCCAGTGTCTTATACTAGTAGTTTAATTTCATCAGGAGGGATCCCAATGATCTCATTAGGAGCTTCAATGATAGGTTTTAAAAGCTGTATAGTTAGGTAACTATGATTTACCAACCTAACAAATAACTAGAACTTGAAATGTGTAATACTATGATACACCCTTGAATTTCCATGTTCTTAAGGAGGGAAAAATTCATAAAATACCTATCCTTAGCTTATGTAGGGGCCATCAAAGTAGATATTCAACTAAACCCCTAGGTTCACATAATGACCCCCACTCCCAGTATGCTACCACAGATGCCTATGTTGAATTTCTTACCTAATGCTAACCACAATTCACCTATGCTTCAGTTGTTACCCAAAACACATTAAATCCCTCTATGTCATCCCACTTCAAACCAATATCTAGGTTTCCTAAACCCATGGATCCAATAATTGATTTCCTAGAATCAATATCAAATGATATTAGTTACAACTTACAATACTCAAACTACATCTCAAGAGTCCACTAAACCTAAACTAGATGCCATTCAGTAGATGGTATAAAAACTCAACAATGACTTCCTAGGGATAAAGAGATAGGAGAGTAAATATAATGCATAAATCTCCAACAAAAACTTCACATATCAAAGAGTAAACATGAGTTACAATCCCCTATAACCTTCACCCAATAGATTGCCTAAGATCAATATCTCTGCGATAAACTTACACAATTGGTGTCAAGTATATAACATAGTAGCACATGGGGAACTAGACTACATGGAGTTTTATTATACTTTTGAGATCTTCCAAAATGAAAAGGAAGAATATACGGTGGTCCTCAATCATCCATAATCCTATAACTTGGGTGAATCCCCTAGTAATGTTATGGTGTTATAAACCATGGATTTCCCTAGCCAAGAAGAAAATGAGCCAAACAAGGTTATTAGTGAGGTTAAATCATTTATATGGATCCAAAATAGTAGATATTCCCTTAGGAATAGGATATAATAATAGCATGTTACTACCTAAAAACCCCTTAATAATGGTGTAACCACACCAACCTAAAACACTAAGAGTGATCCCCCACCTCCAAGACCTCAAGAACTTAAGACACTTATGGATACCCTAAAAGTCCAATGTAAAGGATGTTACAACATAATCAAGAATATAAAAATTATCAAGGATAATATTACCATTTATGATATTTCTCAGATCACATAGTTATGAGATCTCCTGTTGAAGTCTTTGACTCAGAAGTTGACTCCACAGGCCCAACTAAAATTGAGAGTAACACATACCAATGTGCCCATTAAAAATAATAATATGTAGGTCCCTCATTTCCTCTTAACCATTTATTTCTTTTTAAGGAATTTTCATAAATTATTATTAAATTAAATAACCTTAGCCAATGTGATGCTAAGTGGCATATGTGAAAAACTCAACATAACCCCTATAATGTTGGACAAGGTAGTAGTTTATCTAGATAAGTCATAGTTAAAAGTGATAGGTGAGTTGATAAATTTCCACATATAGTTGTAATATGAGGCTAAGATTCAACACTTTATAGACAACTAAGTTATGGATATCCCAAAAGCCTATGACATACTCCTCAAGAGAGATTGGTCAAAAGCCTTGAATGGGTATATGGCTAAACATTTATATTTTATGTGTTTTCATGGAGAGTATTACCCAAAAAAATAAGGGTAGATAGAGAACCACGTATGAATTATATGATAATCAAATACCATGTCATTAATGAGAAAATAAAATTGCTTTCGTTAGAACTAGGCATCTACACACCAAGCACAAAGCCTCCTGAAAACCAAACTAGTCACATCGTAGGTTTACTTAGCCTTTGGATTCTTTACATAGACAAATATCACTCCAAAGAAGGTAGTGGATCTAGTTTTCTAATCATAGAACCCCTAGCAAAGAAACATCTATCATCATAAAGGTTGTAGTTTCCTTGCATGAATAACCTAGTAAAATACAAAACTCTAATCCTAGGATTACAAATTGCATTAAGACATGAGGCAAATGAACTAAGATTATTCAATGAATATGAATTGTTGTTAAACTAGATCAATAATAAGTTTCAATGTAAACTATAATACCACTTAATATATAAGCACATATTTTGGGACCTAATTAAAATGTTCAACATATTAAATATTGTCCTTATTCCTTGGGAGGAAAATCAAGTATCAGACTCACTAGCATCCATGGTGGCAAACATAATCCCTCTAGATGACACTGAGTTACAAAATTTCTTTTTGGAGCTTATCCCATGTCCCTCTATCTTGAACAATGTGACTAACTTCCAATTCTTATAATATGACCAACAAATAATCTATTTCCTTAGAAATGAGGGGATATTCTAATCCCAAATCATAGATGAGAAATATAGAGACAACCCTTAGAATTATTTGGATAAGGATGGGTTATTTAATATCCATGAGAATTAGATACCAAAGGGGATGATCTCTTTAGAAATAATGTTTGATGCATTAGACGCCACCTTCCAAGATAAAAAACCAATGTTCAAGGACCAAAAGTGTTGACTCATTAATCTCAACAATATAGAGAATCCCTAGAAGGTTAGTTTGGGTCTAGTTTAGATGAAACCAAAATTATATAAATTATGAATATTATCATTGAGATAAAATAATGTGATTTCTTGGGCATATGGAGACTTTAAGACCTTTGACCCAAGAGTAATCACTCCTAATATCCCCTTAAAACCCAGCCAAAAACCTTTCAAGCAAAGGTAAAGGTTGGTGAATGCAATCTTAGATCCCTTGATACATAAGGAAGTCCATAAATTATTATCAGTAGGGATAATTTTCATGGTTAACCATTCCAATTGGGTGGCTAACCTGGTCCCAGTGCAAAAGAATATGGAGACATCCACCTATGTGTAGACTTACAAAACTTGAACCAGATCTTGGATAAAGATAAATACCCATTTCCCTTCTTAGATGATGTGATCTAAATGGTGAGTGGGTCTGAAGTTATGTCCTTATTATATGGATTTTTGGGATAAATGAGGTCTTGTTCAAACCTAGAGTCATAATTAAGACTAATTTCACCACCCTATGGGGATCATTCTCTTATAAACAAATGCATTTCAAGTTAATCAATGTTGGTACTACTTTTCAAAGGGAAATGGACTTAGATTTTGAGGGCCTAATAGGTAAATGTATAATAATCTATATGGATGACCTAATGATGTTTTAAAAATATAGGTCATACCATGTGTACCACCTAGAAAGGGTATTTGAATGATGTAGAAGGTGTGGAATTTATTTAAACCCAAAGAAGAGTGTGTTCAATGTCACTAAAGGTAATATTCTTGGTCACATTAACACAAAATAAGGTATTTTTATCAGTATTGAAAGGGAAGATGTAATTTATATACTACATTTTCCTAATATCAAGAAGGAACTAAAATATTTATTTAGTAAAATCAACTTTTTGCATAAATTTATTTCTAGATTTATTGAAATAGTGAAGCCCTTGAATGCAATGTTGTAATAGGAATCTAAATTAGAGTGGCATGCAGAATCAAATAAATACTTTTAGGATATCAAAGATACAATCCCAAATCCTCATAATCATAGACTATATAAAGGAATTATATGTCTATCCTTTTGCTTTGGAGTACACCATTGCCATTTGACTCATACAAATGTTAAAAAGAGAAGAAAACCCAATTTATTTTATGTGCATTAATTTTAAGGATGTTGAGATCATAAATTATACCCTAGATAAGAATGCCTATGACTTGGTCAAGGAAGTGAATAGTTTCATACATTACATCCTCTAGACCCATCTATAAATCAAATTCTAGGGTAGAATGGGCTAGGTGAAATAAAATTTTGATGGATGAAAAAATTACAAGAGTATGAATTGGAAATCAAGCTAGTAAAACTAGTTAGAGGACAAGGCCTTACTCAATTTATAATGGAGATAGAAATAAAAATAATGGTGTACTAAGTAGACCAATAGAGATTACTACAATTAGACTGGTATGCCTTGTCATACACTTTCTAATGTATGGAAATGCACCCCTAGGACTCAACCACACATAGAGAAGAGCCCTTCAATTGAAGGCCACATAATATATGTTGAATAAGGGAGTCATATTTAGAATAAAGGAAAAATAAATATACCTCCAGTGTGTATCATAAGAAGAGGCCAAAGAAATAATGGAAAGTTTCCATGAAAAATTAGGAGTCAAACATCTTGTACTAAATTCCATGGCTCACAAGGTTTTTCAGGTAGGTTACTATTAGCCCATAATGTTCAGAGATGTTTGTGCTCATGTTTGTTTCTTCCACTAATGTCATACATTTTATAACAAATAAATGCATGCAATAATGGCACTACAACCCATTTTAGAGTTTACTTCATTTATAAAATGGGGATTGGATTTTGTAGGGGTGATTAACCCAAATTAATTAGTCAATCATAAGTTCATCCTTATAGTGCTGAAATACAACACCAGATGGTCCAAGGAAATTATAACCAAGAGTAACACTACTATGAAATTCATCTAGTTCCTAGATAATTCCATAATCACCTATTTTAGGGTCCCCATTTCCTTAGAATGTGATAATGATAAAGCCTTTCAATCTATAGAACTCATAGAATGGGCCTATGATAATGGGATCATGTTGAAGTTATCATCTAATCACTAACCAAAAAGGAATGGATTGGAGAAATCCACCAATAAGAACTTGATCAATGTTATCAATAAATCAACTAGAGAAAATCCTAGGGAATGACACTTATTGCTAAGGTTAACCCTATGGGTAAACCTAAAAATATCTCCTTTCCTTCTATCCTATGGATTGGATTGAATCATTTCAGTCACTCTCAAGTTTTTAACTTATAAGTTCATGTGGCAGTTCATAGAGCTAGATGACAATGTGAATTCTAGACTCTTGGACCTATTTCAATTAGAGAAATCCCAAGATTAAGATCTATTTATCTTTATAAAACATCAAGATATAATCAAGATATTGTTTTATAAGAGGTAAAATATCAATACCTTAATATTATCTAGCTTGGTCTTAATGTGGGACAAGGCCTATGAAAAGAAAGGCCAACATTTAAAATTTGATACCCTCTAGTTGGCCTATACCAGATAAGTGAAATCCTATTCCAAAATGCATTTTGTCTCAAGGATATAAATGGAAATGATTTACCAATCCTAGTAAATAGATAGTTTTTAAATAACTATTTCTCAAATTTCCCCTCAAATGTGGTTTTTGAATAGCCTGAGTAGAGGTGGTAATGTATATATCAGATAGATTTGATTTCATTGTGTTTTTTCTTTCATTATATGTTTGTTTTTGTTGTGTGATTTTATTTTTTCATGTTCATGCCCTCTTTCTACATTTTTTTTGATATGTTCCTTTGATGATTGACCCTTGTTATTAACTAATCTATGTGATGGATGAAGCAGAGAAGGATCGTTGAGAAGTAAGAAGACCCAGGTTGAAACTTTTGATATAAACAATTCCAAGATATTAATGGGAGATTTTAACATCCCAAAACTAAGAGGCCAATAATTATAAGAGAAATAGGTGGATTTTATAACAACCTACATGACAATAGAGAAACCAAGTTTCACTTAAAATAATGCCTCAATAAAATACCAAATTACTCAAATAGATCAAAGATTGGCTGGTTATTTAGAACTTCTTCCTTATCCATTCAACCTTGGATTGGTCTTAAAGCATCAATATACAAGACTAATAACGATTATATTTTCATGGGATGCTTGGAAATTAATAAAGAATGCATGCAAAATCTAAATTTTGTGTCTACCTCAAAAGGGGTATATAGGTAATCTTCACCATAGCCTTTTTTCCCTAGTTAGCAGTAGAGAAAGGCCATAAACAAGACTAGAGGCACCTCTATTAGGGATATATATATGATCATCTGGTAGTATATGAATTTACCAACCATTTCCATTCTAAATACATCAAGCCAATAATTCCTTGGATGAAGTTTGATAACTAGTCTAATGTTAATTACTCAAATAAAATTCAAGTTGAAGTAGAAAATGAAAATCACTTCTCACACACACTAGTGGACATACATAAGGTTGAAGCTTAGTACATAAATTTATATTTTGAGACTCTATTACCTTGTATTTTTGTGGTCAATAAAGATCCCTCTTATAATATCTATGTTTAACATAGAGAGAAGAATAAATTGGTTAGGTTCTAAGTGATTATCATCACTTTCCCCACATAATTTGTGATTTGTTATGGCCAACATGGCCCCCTTTATTTGAAATTGGGAACCCCTGTAAAATATCATGAACCAAATCTTCAAGGTCCTTCTTTTTGGTCTCATTGGTAACACCTAATCAAATCCTTTAACTATACATCACTTTAATTTCCCCAAGCAATAATATGCTTCTTTTATTTTTAGGAATAAGGAGTATTTATTCTTTTTATAAAATCATGGCACAAACATTACATGTTAAATTTCACCAAAATATCCTAAAGACTAGATCCCTTCCTAGAGTAATAGACCCATTTCCTTCCATGGCCAATTAAGATTTATATAACTAATAAGTAAGTTTTAATGTATCATATTCCCTTTATTTTCTTACTTAGTCATTTTGTAAATTTCTCAACTTGACTGAATATGAAGGCTCCATGTCACCATGTGTCAAAGTGTCCAATCCACCAGACCTATTATAGATACCAAAGATTAGGAGAGACCAATAAAATAAGTACCATGTCTTCATGTGTTAGAGTAGATAGTCCCCTAAACTTGTTAGAGATGTCAGAGCCTAGGAGAGCTTGACTAAATGGGAAGGCACCACATTGCCAAAAATTAGAGTGGCCAATCCCCTAAAACCTATTAGAGATGTCAGAGTTTGGGAGAGCTTGGATGAATGGGAAGATGTCATGTTTTCATGAGTTAGAATGGTTAGTTATTAAAACTTATCAAAGATGTCAAACCTCACAAGAGCCCAGTTGAATGGGAATGTTTCATGTCTCCCATTATGTAGATAGACTAATAGCCACCTAAGGCCCTAAGAAGGTCATAATAAAGTATATATGAAACCCAAGAACCAATCATGATGTGATACATGTCTCTAGGTGACACATCACCTATCCTAAGGGATAGGTGTGGAGTATGGATCCATGCCTATGATCTGATTGTTATTGGGAAGACTAATGAACAAATGAAAAGTGTCAAAAAGTAGGATTTATCTAAGAAACCTCTAGGAGATGTGACCAAATTCCCACCATGTGCTGGGTATTAATAGAATGGGGAGCTAGACTCAATTAGACAATTTTAAAATATACCATTGCCATTTCTATATCTAATTGGTGGTAGAAGATTATGGGCTCTAAATTTAATACTAGATTTAAAAATAAAGATACAAAATCTAGAAAAAAACTCAAATTCAAATTCACATCAAGTGAGCTACCAAATGCCATTAATATAAGGGTTTTTATGCATGCACTTATAAAGCCTAAGATAAGCTCATTAATGGTTACTATTTTTGCTTGATAAGAAATATCTAATTCCTTGCTTTCAAAATTCCATAGATCCACTATAACCCATGAATTTTATACTCAACTTCCTAATTTACACCCCATCCTAATCCAATGGTTGATTCATCTTAGAACCTAAAGGCTAAACCCAAATATAAAGACACCACATTCCTAGCTAGCTTGACCAAGTTAAAGAATTACAATGATATATTCAATGTGGTTGAGAAAGTCCCCAAGGATTTAGGCTGAGATGAAGACCAATAAGAAGACTATAAGGATTCCATCAAGTCATACAAGAAGTAAGGACTCCACAGAGCCACTACCAAACTAGAGGCATTCCCCTATGCTGACATATTAAGTGACATCCTCTATAATTCCATCTATGTGTAATATGGGGTCAACTACTAGGTGTGCTCTCCCAAATATTAGCACCATGTTATTGATACCTTTGTGAATGGATTTAAGGCATACTAATCCATCCTATAATTCACTTTATCATATGATGTAATAGTTGTAATAGTTTAGATGGGGACCTACTAGATATATGATGTCCTCCGCAACTAGGCTGAGAACCCAAATTATAAGTGGGTCAACAAAGAGGATATCAATGCTTACATAGTTCACACCTTTCAGGAGGAGGTCTATGTAGACATGATCCGAATAAAATAGATATGGGGGACAAGACTACCAATGTATCAATAAGTTATGGGTGCATCTCCTACACATGATCCTTACATGGTTAAACATCCTAGACATGGTAAGATTAATCATATTTAAGCTAGTTGACTCCATTTTAGACACCTAAACTGGAGGAAAATTTTATATGATGAGATACCTACTATACATGGTCTACAAGATGATCTCTTTCAATCCTTCATCCTTTCTTACAAGGGTTTCCAGGGGCTTAACAATCCATGTGGTATTTTATAAACTCTACAACCACTAGTTCCACCATCACATTTAGGACATTTGTGAGCACTCATACCTGGTAGTCTACCAAGATATCAATGGGGATATAATGCTATGGATATTGAAGGTAATAAAGTATTACATCATAGCCATGAAAGACTACTAGATATATAAGGATAACATTTTGATCTAGATCATGGGTTTCCTCAAGGACCCCCTTTGCCTGCCATTTTACCTTCCTAACTACCTAGAAAAATAAGATATCACCTATGAAATAGTGGAAGACATATTTGGGTTTTGTATATAGTGTTAACATAAGGTGTGCCCATAACTCTTGATCACCATACATAACCATTTTTACAATACCTTCCCCTCAATTAAGAAGATGGTAGCCAAATGAGACTCCTTCACCCTTGAAAAGTATAAAGTTTGGCAAAGGGACTCTAAAGGGGCAATTTGAGATCATTTACCATGGTATGAAACCTACCTCAACATTAAATATAAAAATCAGGTTGAATATGGTGATGAGATATATTTTAATGCCATTGATGACTATGAGGTGTTATCCCCAATAGTGACTAAAAAGAAGGTGGCTCAAGAAATATCAATTAGGTCTTTCTCTACCTCTACTAGCATATACTAATCCTCTTTCTTTATATCCTCCTCCACCTCCTCCTATTTATCCTCATGCCTCAGCTCCTCCTCTACCATGTTTTGAAGCTCTAGTATCCATGCTATGATATATCCATCCCTAAAGTACATGATGTTAAGCAGCCTAGGTGTAGCTCACTAAACCACTAAAACCTCAACCTTAGGCCACACACATCCTAAGGTTTGATATAACTATTAGCATAAGAGTGATCCTTAAATAAGGATATAAATAGTTACCCATTTATGTTCCCCCTCTCACACATTATTTTCCTCCAATTTCCCTTCCACCCCTCACTCCTATTATTTTATAACTCCTAGTTTTAGCACCTAACAATTATACTATGCCCCCACAAGTTCCATAGGTGGTGCTTCTTTTATTTCCCATTATTACCCCTCCATATTTTAACCAAGTATATTTGTCCTCATTATTTATGAATTTACTTGATTCATTATTCCCCTCCACCTATTCCATCTCACAACCTAGAGTCCTCCCAGTTCCTCCATTGGGTATACCTTTAGCACTAGGTACAACTAAAGCCTTTGAGAGATTACCAATTATATCAAGAACCCTAATAGTACCTAATTTAATTAGTCTAACACTCCCCTCAATAGATCTAATTCCCCACCATTGGCCACTATGGATAGCATCATCTATTATAACCCCTTGAGTTGACTTGGGAAAGAGGCCAAAGAGGAATCAAATGGAAAACCATACTCTAGCTCTATCTTGAAGGACTTTTGATCTAATTTAATCTTCTTCATAGGCCTCAAAAGCTCTTCCATCCCCTATAACTTCATCTTGGTGCCTATCTCATCGGCCATCTCTTTCCATTACCTAAGGCATCATGAGACTAGCCTTTAATCATCCCATAATTTCTTTGTTATTCAATAACTCATTCTCATGGGTAATTCTACCTTAGGTGAACCTAACTCAGGAATATTAATAGGCAAAAATGTTCCCATGGACCTCATATTTCATTCTCCCTCCTTTTGCTCCCATTTCCCCTCCATCTCCACTACTTTCTATTTTCACTCCTTCCACTTCCTCTTTGTCACATCCACCTTATCCTCTACCCTTCACTACCATTTCATCCATGCCTCATACACCCTTCATAAACTAAGGAATGGTCCCAAGGTCAAAAGCATTGTGGATGGATTTATAGGGTGACTTGGACATGAGATAGAGTTTTTACTAAGTTTTTAAAAGTATTAAGATAATGTTCATGCAAAATTTTGTCCAAGATGAGAACCCAATGATATGGAATATGCATTAGGATTTTTTCTCCCTCACCAACATAAGTAATTCCAATAGCAAAGAGAGGATGGCCAAGGAACCATTGTCTATCCTATGACCTACCTAAGATATGTCTAATAATATTTTAGAGGACATGTATATCCAAGTTCACACTTTATAATCCTAATTAAATATCATGTTTCTAATTGGTCTAATTGATCCCTTCCTAGTAATTTTCTATGTCCTTAAGAAAGTAATGAAGACTATGGCTGAGAATATGCACTTATCTAGAGGACTCAAACTTACATGGAGAGGATTATGGAGATTAAGGGGAAATGCTAAAAGTTATAGGTTGTGGTCAGCAAGGGAATGTTACCAAAGCTTAATCTTATGCCTCCCTTAGAATTAGGTTTATACCAAATATATGTTAAGAACATGAGAGTTGTAATGGAGGAGTGGTTTATCTTAGATCATATGGAAACAATAACCTTAAAAGAGGGACAAAATAATATATTGACCTAATTAAAAGAGGTCAATATCTCCATGTTATTCCACTTAAATGGAACCTTTCTCAACCAAGGAGAATTCAGAGTCCACTAGGTTAATTTGACTAGGTAATGAGGGAGAAATTATCCAAGGCAAACTAGGAAGGGGCCTAGGTAGTGATATATATATAAACTCAATCCATGGTGAGTATCAACTAGGTATCTGAAGTCTAAGCATCAATGGAATCACCCTTATAAATCTCCTAGAGACTGGTAACTCAGGCTCAAGTATTCTTTAAGAAACCCCTAATGAATTTGGCCAAGATGGACAAGGAGTTTGACCTTATGATATTTGCATTGGAAGCTAAGAGTGCCCTTTCAAATAATTTAGGATCCTTTTCTTATCCACCACCCCCTCATGTTAACTAAGTGGTCCCCCACATATATATTATGGGTTTGTAGGGATTTTTTTGTTTAAATTTTGAAATACAATTGTAACTATGATGAGTGGCCATCATGGAATATGGGATATTTGTGACATTTGAAGGTGATCTAAAATATTTTTTTATATAAGTAATATACATATTGTATTATAGGGTAGAACACAATTACTTGAAAGTGATATTAGATTATAGATATGATTTCACCTACTATTATTTCATCACTTTAGACTGTAAAATCAGCCTAGATTGATTATCATAACAACATTTACTCTTTTAATGAATAGAATATTTATTTTTTGTAAGAGGGTCTAGTTTATGTTTTAAACTTCTTTCATCTTAATGTTTGAATGATAATTAATGATAGGTTAATTAGATTAACACTTTGTTTCTTTATGTATTACATGATTATGATGTGCTTAGATATTATAATCACTGTGGGAGTTATTTTGTTTCCCCTTTAGTAGTGTTGATAATTTGTGTGTCAATATAAAAATTCTCATATGGTGCTTATGTGTTTTTGATAATAAACCCCTAATACTCATCATTAGTGATATCTCACATTGAATGGATACTCTTGGTTCCCTTAGACTCTTCCCACTATATGATCTTAGAGGTATAACTCTAGTGAAACTCTTTATAGTGGGGTAACTATGGCAGAGTCACTTGCATTAATGACCAATGCATTGAGTTCATTTTAGACCTAGAGGCTCCCATTTTTTGCCTTACTCTTCCCTCTCTTTTGTGTTTATTTTATGGAATACAAATACCCTTTCCCCTTGTGGTTATAAATAATAATCCCAATACTCAAATTCTCATAACAATATATGACATGTGTGCAAGACATTGGAATCAACTTTTGGTGGTGATAATGCATCATAAAATAGAAGACTAAAGTCTATATTTGTCTCCACCTTCCCATTTTTAAGGAATGACCAATCTCATGGGCGTTTCATGAGGAGGAACAGATTAGAATGAACAATAGTTCTTAAATAACCTCTATTTTATACATCATTTCTTTATTATACCCTTCATTTGTGTGTTTTCCATCGAAAAACCCATTTATTATTTTCATAAGCATTACATGGGCATGATCAAAGAAAAATGATAACTATATTTTTATCTTCACAATCCATTCAACCACTTAGATTTTCATGTAATGTCCATTTATTTTCATGTATAATATATATGATACTCTTATCCAAAATCATAATTTTCTACATGTCATATCAGATGAAAAACATTTAGTTATTCTTGAGGTGGTTGACCATGTCAAATAATAATTATAGTAAATTCAAATGTATAAAATCAAACAAGCCCTAACTAATTTTGAAAAATGTGGTTTTAAAATCAAATAATGTTTTTTATTAAAATCCTATGGCTTCATTTTATAATTTTCCTATGGATTTAAAACTAAGACTTGATTCATAATATTTTGGGTTCATGACCCATTCTATTTTCAATTTCAAAGCAATTGTTCTTATTAAAATAGTGGCATTTAAACATATCATAGTTTAATATCATAGGATAACTTTTGTAAAAATAATTATGCTCATATAAAATCATTCACCCAATGATATTTTAATTTATTGATCCATAAGAAAAATTAATCAATGATTTATAGGTTAAATAACAATTTCAAGTCCATGTCATAGGTCTAAGTTTTAGGTCTATAGTTATATTGAAATTGTGTCTTGACTTATAATAAAAGTATGTAATCCAAAATCAATGTCAACCATTATTACAACTTATATAATCAAGCAAGTAAATCAAATTATATTTCAAATAATATACTAAACTTAAATACAAAATTTATACCTCATAAGTGAGTCAAAATAACAATAATTAAAACTCAATAAAATTACTAAATCAATAATATATTGACACATCGATGGGTGTAAACTTGTCATAAGGTATATTTGTAAATCAAGTTTAATAATAAAAATGAAATATGGGTATTAGTGTGGTAAATTTTATATATCCATGAAATTGCCTCTATTTTTAGTGATAATTACACCCTCATATACTGGTTTCAACAAAAGTATAGTAAATACCATGAAATAAATAATATTATAAGCATAATCATAAAACATATGAATCATGTTTATACTATGAAAGAGATGAAATCACACAACAAGACTAACTATGATACACAATTAAGGGTGAAAAATATAAACTATCTACCCTTCCCATGTGGTATATGGTGTTAATTATATATTGAATTGTATACACATTTTTATCTTGCATGTCATTAGTATTGAATTTACCTCACTCTCACCAATGGTAGTCTCCCCCATATAAGGGAAATCTATAATTCAATAATTGTCAACACTACCAAAAAAGTGGTTAAACCATGTTAATATATCAAAAGATTATGATAATCATAATAAGTATCAAAATTAAATCTATCTGATATAAATCCATTCAAATTACATAAGAATATTCAATGAAATACATTTAACTAATCATAATTAGTCTAGCTATGTAAGAAAATACACAACAATCAATGTCCAACATTCATCATTATATAATTACATAAATGAAATCAAGGATGAAATATAACAAATCCACTTGTTATTCCATGACATATATGTTATCACATAGGTTTTTGCCTAATGATACAATGCAAAAGCCTCTGAGCTGTGGGACTTTGGAAAATTGAGGTTAACCCCTAGAGAAGGTTAGCTTTCTTTCACTAAATCTGATGCAACTAATAAGATACCACTTCTATAAAAATTTCACTCTTTTTAGTCTTCTTTCTCTTAAACTAAATTTTGAATGGGGAAAGGGTAAAGAATGAAACTTTATGAAAACTAAAATGGTGATTTCACAAAATATCGTAGTGGGTTTTAATTCTTGCTTGATAAACACAACGGAACTAGAAATCAATTGAATTTTTTAAGAATAGACTCATGCAAATGAAAAATTAGAGGCAATATTTTCTATTTTCATAGAAGGGACAAGATTTACTTATTTTCATCAAATAATAGTTTAGAAGGGTAAAATATCACAAAATAATTTCTTGTGACTAAAATAAGAATTGTAATATTCAAAAACACTCAAATAACTTTGTATACATAATAATATATTAGATAAGAAAGGAAATTCTCAATTTATTTCTATTCCCAAGGTTATAACTTATAGAAACTACATTTGAAATGTATAAAATATATCTTATAACAACAAAAAAATAGATTTGGCCATTAGCTCTACCCATATTTATATAAAAATATCTCATAGACGATATGAAGTTTTCAAAACATGAACATCCAATAAGATAATTGATGTAAATTTGGAACTCCATGCAAAAATAGGTGAGGTCTTCTATTTCTGGTATCTTTCACTTATAGAATGGTTTGGAAAATAGCATGCAAGAGTTGTCATGATCTTTTGTTGAAATGGCATGGATATAAATTGAAGATCTTCATGCAATGCCCCTTCTTCTTCCTATATATGAAAATATCTCCTCATGTAAAATGGGCAACACCCAAGATAGAACTTGAATTTCAAAATGATAACTTGAAAGTTACTATTGTCCAAATTTGGCATACATACCAAAATGTGCCTAACCTTTGATAAGAAGATGATAAAGGTCTTGATTAAGGAATGATATAATGTTATAAGGAGTGTATGGACTTCAATAGGAGATCACATAGCATTTAAAACCTTTGAAACACTTTAAACAAGTTTAAAGTGTAAATATGATGATCTTAAGGAACTAGACCATCATCAAATGTCATACAAGAATGGATTGGTTGGTTTATTTAAGAATTTTATAAGTTCACTAAAAAATATTCTTAGAGTCAAATAATTTCATGAACATGATTTATTTCATGCCTAGATCATTCTCTACAAATTTCATGTCTTGATGAGATTGCTATCTCAAGATATAAGTTTTTAAAGTTGAACATAAAAAGTGGGACATTCACATTGACATCAAGTTTAAGCCTCGAGAAGTAAATATTTAAATTCAAATATATCAAGGATTAACATGGTGGTTCCAAGAGGCAAGATCATGGGAGCTTAAGTATAGATCTAATAACATGTAGGAACTGATAGTGTCAGTGGGCCCAAAAATATTCAATGGCATGCATGTAATAATACACAAAGATCTTATGGTGAGAAATGAGTCAACAAGTTAGTGGATCTCAAAGGCTAATGAGAAGCTACTAAATGTTATGACCATGTTAATAGGTATAAGATCAATGGTATGCATTCATTAATAAAAATAAAGATTGATGGTACAAGCAATGTCAATAAGTCATAAGATCCTAAGGAAGAATAAGAGACTACCAAGTGTCATTAGTGCATTAAGTTACCAGGTAAATCAATGGCTCATGTGCATTCCATGAGAAGAAAATTGATGAACAAGATTGGAATTCAAAAACTAAATGGTTTCAATATAGATTTCAAACAAATGATAAGGGTCAAATTTGAATAGGTGTTTCAAATAACTATATCACCATTAGAGTTTATACAAGCAATGATAAGCAATAAAATGCAATCATATAGTCATGATGAAGATCTATCACCATTAAAGCTCAATATGAATCTCTATTTTAAATTTTTAGAACATATAGGGTTTATTATATAGAGTTATAGTATGTTTTTATGACTATATTTGTCATCTATTGAAGAAGCTCCATGCATATAATAAGTTCTTGTCTTCTATGAATGCTTAAAGGAAAAATAAGTCTTTCTAGGTCTAATAAAGGATCAATTACAGGTAGCTATTTATTGTAATAAGATCAAGCAATCTATAGGTTTTCATCTATATTCTTGCTATATGAGAACCAATAAATGAATTGGTTTTGAGCTATCATGGACCTATGATCATGTTTCAAAGTAGGATAAGACTATGTGATTATTATTGATAAGTGTTTCATCTTTTGATATGGTCATATTTTTGACAAACAATTACTTACAGCTACCCAAATTAGATATGACATAGTTCTGTTAGTTCAAAGATATGATAATTTTGTACTTGTTAGCATATCAAGTAGAAAAAGGCATAGAGTCCCAAGAAGGAGACTTGATGGCTAGATAAGGATAACAAAACATTTGATTCTTTTACAAAGCTCTTAAAAATTGGTTCCTTTTTTATAATATCATGACTCAACATCCTTAGATTAAAGCTAATCCATCACAACTCCCTCTATCTCCTCCCTTTTTCTATATAAATCCCATCTTCATCCACATTGTAGCTCATCTCTAGAATTTTTTAGAAAATAAATATATGATATTTTATATAAAATACTCTTATGCCTTTAGATTGCTCAAGGTATGCTAAGATTTATACTATAACACCTATTTAATACAATAAAGATCAAATTCCTTCATTTCTACAAGCTAGAATGAAGTGTTTTTTATGAATCTATGTGTTGTGGTTATGTGAATGCATGCTTTCTTTACCTCTATCTGAGTTTCCCTCACCTTTATAAAGTGTTTTATAATTTTCACATGTCATTCTAAGTGCAACATATAGTTTATCCATTAGTTTGGAAGTGGATAACTACCCTCCTTTACTAATTTAATAGCTAATCAATGCCTTTTTGTGAAATACTTATGTGAGGATTAGAATTCTTTAGTCTTGAATGTGTCTTATAGTGTGTCTTGTGTAAAGTATAAGTATTCAAATCACTAGTCCATCATCTCATTTTACACACTTTCATAGATTATTATTAATATCTCCCACCTTTTCTAAGTAAGTGTTAATTTAGGTCTAGTTTAAGTGATAGATCTAGAAGGATGCTAGCCTTTTACAAAGGTTTACCCTAAGATTAGGTGACCCATAGCCTAGGGTCATTCCCATGTTTGACTAGACTTGAGTAGGAGGACGTAAACAATCCTCTTGCTCAGTTAGGGTGTAATATAGGACACCAATAATTTTGTAATGCTTGGTGGGACACATTATATATAGTCTTAGTGAAATTGTAGTTGTAACAGTATTCTTCATGAAGCATTTGGTGACTCCACACTTAATCAATTTATCTAATAGTCCAAGCATAGTTTTCAAGTAGCTCTAATTTTATTTCACTATCTTGATATTGTTTTCATGACTATGTATGAGGAAAACTATGTAATACTTCCTTATCAACCCTCCAATGAATCATACCAACCCTATCATAATCCATATGAGCTTAATCAGACTTACCAAGAGTTTTATCAATGTTATGATGAGCCTTATCATGTTTCTCATGATCCTCATTATCAAAAGCATGACTCTTACCTTCCTTGTGAACCATATCAATCTCATGACTAGATTTCACCTTTCCTATATGGATATGATGTTGCATGGGAGCAACCTTATTTCTAAGAAAGAATGGATGAGATAGAGCTTAAAATATTAGCATATGAAATAAACTTTTGTTCAAACACTCAGTATGAGGAAGTGAATAGTCTATTTCAAAATTTATCTAGTGATACAGAGGAGAAGAATGAGTTGTGAAATCTTGTATTGGAGAATATGGAGGCTTAGGAAAGGTAGAAAATTGATTTTAAATAGTTTTCTTAAGAACCCTCATGTGTTTTTTATTCTCATTTAGTTCTTAACCAAGCTCAATGTGTGCCAATGGATCTTCTTAGATAGAGTCATGAGCCTATTCAGGAGACTAAAACTGCTTGTAGTTCTAATTCTTCCTTATTTTGACGTCAAGTTCAAATTGTCCATGATGACAAAGAGGTTATATATTTTGATGAGGTAATGGCCAAGTGGAATGAAAAAAATGTATAGGTATTTAAGAGTTTCTCTTTCCTTCCTCTCCAAAATCCCCTAAATTATTCTATTACCCTCAAGATCCCAAAATCTGATCATGATAAACCTTCCATGATTCATATTTCGTCTCAAACAAATGAATTTCATAACCCTCCCACTATCTCCCTCCTTCATGAGGAGCCTATTATATGGAGGATAGATAAAAAGGTTGCATCTACAAGCCAAGTTCTTGGAGAGGGTGAATAAAATTCTTCAAGTGTGTATGAGGAAGAGTTTCTCATTGATACTTCACTTGATATTGTAGTTGAGAATGAGAAGGTTGGTCTTGATTTGGAAGAACTTCATGAGATAGTACAAGCTGAAGTTATAAATGAGATTGAGATATCTCCACTTGAGAAATATGAAGGTGCTATTAAAGTTAATTATATTTAAATTAATTAAAATGAAGAACAAAAAGATTATTGGTAGTTATACCTTGAATCTTTTCAAGATATTAAGGAGCTTTATAGGGATCTATTTCCCACTAGAGAACATGTTTATGAGAACTTTGATCAAGATTCACCTATTAAAGATCATGATGTAGCTTGGGTTTACTATTTGAAGCTCCTTAAATATATTGATGAACTTGTAATAGTTGATAAGAAGGATGAGGTCACTCAAGGATAATGCATAAATTAGATATCACTTGATGAGGTTGTAGTTGACAAGTAGTATGAGAAAGATCCATAAGTACTAGATGAGTTTTTATTTTTTGGACTAGTTTGCTATTGATGAATCATTTTAGGAGATGTTAAGAGAGTTGATAGGAAAAAAGAGTGCCTCATCAAAGGTCATGTTTAATAAACATCCTACTTTAAAACTTGTACCATCTCTTGGAATGAGTGAGTTCATGAATTTCCCTTTTGGTCTAGGTGGATCATGTTTTATCATGGTTAGTTAGAATAGTTTTTTAATGTTTTGTCTAAAATAAGTGATTTGTTTGCACATTTTATTTATTAGTTAGTTTCCATGTTTTGTGTATTTCCTTTCTTGTTTTGGAAGATGGAGTTATCTTATTTCAATTCAAAAGGTTACTTATAGTCATATGATCAGATTTATCATTTTAATGAGTCCAAGAATCATGTAAATGGTATAAGTTATCAAAGCATAGTAGGCATGCTACCCATCTAAGTCACCAAAGATGTTGGCCAAATTTGGCCTACATACAGAAATATGTCTAGCCTTTGATAATAAGTTGAGAAGGGTCTCGATTGAGGAGTGATCCAATGTCATAAGGAAAATTTGGAATTAAAGAGGATATCACATAGAATTTACAACCTTTTAAAAAAATTTAAGTAGGCTTAAATTTAAAGTGTAAATATGATTATCTTAAGGAACTAAACAATCATCAAATGTCATGCATGAATGGATTGGTCAGCTCATTTGAGCATTTTATGAGTTCACTCAAAAAACTTCTTAGAGTCAAATAATTGCATTAATATGATGTATTTCATGCATATATAATGATCTAAAAATTTCACATCTCTATGAGCTTGTTATCTCTAGATACAAGCTTCTAAAGTTAAACTTATAGAGTGGTAAATTTGCACAAGCATCAAGTTTAAGCCTTAGGAAGTAACTATTTAAGTTCAAATCTCTCAAAGATTAACATAGTGATTTTAAGTGAAAATATCATGGGATATTAAGTCTAGACCCAATGACACATGGGCACTGATAGTGTTAGTGGGCCTAGATAGATCCAATGCATGTGCATAATCATACATAGAGATATAATGCTAATAAATGAATCAACAAGTTAATTGATCTTGAAGGCTAATGAGAAACTACCAAGTATCATGAACATGTTAATGGGTATAAGATAAATGATACACATTGATTCATCAAAATCAAGATCAATAGTGTGAGGAAGGTCAACAAGTTAGAGAATCCTAAGGAAGAGTGAGAGACTTCCAAGTGTCATATGAATGTTAAGATGCTAGGTAAATCAATGACTCATGTACAATCTATGCAAATCAAATCAATAATCAAGATTGAAAGTTAAAAGCTAAAGGGATTCAATATATAGGTCTAACATATGTGAGGTTGAATTTGAGTAGGTTTTTAATAGAGCTATGTCACCATTAGATTTGAGATGATCATTGTTAAGCAATAAGATGTAGTCATATAGTTAGGATGAATATCCATCATGATTAAAGCTCAATATGAAGATCTGATTTAAAGTTTTAGAACATACAAGGTCTATTATCTAGAGTTGTAGTATGGTTTCATGACTATAATCACCATATTTTGAAGAAGATATATGTATATAATAAGTCCTTGGCTTTTATGAATGCTCAAAGATAGGAAACTAGTTATTGTAATAAGATCAACTAGTCTATAGGTTTCATCAATAATATTTTTATATGAAAACCAATAAATGAATTTGTTTTTAATTATCATGGACCTATGATCATGTTTAAAATTAGGATCAGACTATGTGATTATTATGAAGAAGTTTTTCATCTTTTGATATGGTCATATTTTTGTTAAATAAGTACCTATGGCCACCTAAAGTAGATATGACATGGTTCTATTAGTTATAAGATATGACAAGTTTTTCCTCACAAGTAGATCAAGTAGAAAATGGCATAGATTCCCAAGAAGGAGACTTGATGGTTAGATAAGGACAATGGAGCATTTAAATATTTTTCAAAGCTTTTAAAAGTTTGTTCCTTATTGATAAGATCATGACTTAGTATCCTTTAATTAATGCTAATCCATCACATCTCCCTCTATCTCCTCCCCTTTTCTATATAAATCCCATCTTCTTACATATTGTGTCTCATCTATGTAAATTTTTAGAGAATAAATCTTTGATATTTTATAGAAAAGACTCTTATGCCTTTGGCTTGCTTAGATTATGCCAAGATTTGTATTATAATGCCCATTTGATGCAATAAAGATTGAATTCCTTCATTTTTACAAGCTAGATTGAAGTGTGTTCTATGAATCTATGTGTTTTGGTTAAGAAAATGCATGTTTTCCATACCTCTATCTAAGTTTACCTCACCTTCATTAAGTGCTTTGTAATTCTCATAGGTGAATTTAAGTATAACATATAGTTTATTGATTAGTTTAAAAGTGGACAACTACTATCATTTTCTAAGTTGATAGTTAACCAATGCCTTTATATGAAATAATTATGTGAGTAATGGTCTTATTTGGTCTTGAATGTGTCTTATAGTGTGTCTTGTGCAAATTTTAAGTGTTCAAATTACTGGTGCATCACCTCATTTTACATGCTTTCATAGATTGTTATTAATCTCTCTCCCCTTTTCCAAATAAGTGTTAATTTAAGTCTAGTTTAGGTGATAGGTCCAGAAGGAATCTAGCCTTCTCCAGAGGTCTAACCCAATATTATGTGACCCATAACCTAGGTTCATTCCCATGTTGGAATAGATTTAAGTAGGAGGATCTGAACAATCCCTTTGCTCAGCTAAGGTGGAATATAGGACACCAACAATTACTTTTGTAAAACCCTAACTTACAAATCACAAGTGAGACTTTTACAAATTTTAAGTTAGTCACTTTGTCAAAATGGAACATGCATTTTTTAATTCATGTTTTTAAACTTTTTGCATTTGTAAATTTTCAAAATAAAAAGTGTCATTTTAAATTACTCTTTTTACAACTTTCATATTATCAAAAATATAAAGTATAAAATATGTGTTTCTCTTTCTCAAAAAGAGTTATAAAAGATAGTTGTTCCTTAGTAATTATAACTTAAAATGTTTTGAAAATATGAAACACAACATATAAAAATATTTTAATAGAAAGATTAATCAATATCCAAAATTTCTTCAGCCTTCTTATCTTTCTTGACCTATAATTTTTCAACATATGCATCAATATCCTTGAAAAATTCTAGTATTCACTCTTCACCTAGCCTATAAAAGTAAAGGTGAGAGGTTGTACAAGATGATTTAATATCAAAAAATTCTTTCTGAAAGTCTTGATTCCCTATATTTCCATCTTTATTTTATCTAGTGCATTTTCATACCTAATAGACCTATAGGCAGAACTTAGGGTCAAGACTATATTATTGGTAGATTATTTCTCAACTACATCTTTGAACTTATTTTATACCTCCATGTAAGATATTATATACATCATCTATTGGTTGACATGACATCATATTCATTATTCATTCAATGTCATACAACATGTCAATAACTTTATCATGCATAACCTTTGGTTGGTGAGCATATTATTTAAGTATCCTTATTAGAAATTGAGTTTCTTTGTGTAATTCCTCATGCTCAAAATCATTATTTAATATATTCTTAGAAATGAGAGTATTCAGATCAATTGAACCTACAACTATCAATTTTAGATAATATAAATTCAAATATTGAATCTCTCCATATTTATTAGCCTATTCTTTCAATATATTTCTCCTCTCTTTGATTATTTCATATTAGTTCATTATTGTGACAATAACTATATTTACCTTAGAAATTAGTTATTCTAACCACTATTTCCTTGCCCTTCCCATATGATCCATATCTTGAACTAAATTAATGAAAGCTTGATCTAGAATATAACCAACTCACTGCACTGATTGTGGTTATTCTAGTGATTCACTAGGCTTTATTAATTGGTTTAATGTTATTGTAAGTTGATTTAATTTTCTCTTTAATTCATCTTTGGTGGCCTTATCATGATCAATCATTTCAAAGAGAGAGTTGATTCTAAATTTCACATCATGTTTTAACCCCTCTCTTATTGTTAGTCTAAGAAGGATCTTAGAAATCTAATAATCTCCCATGACAAAATTTTCCTTTGATTTATCTAGTGGGGTACTGAAATTTCAACATACCTCTCCCCTTTGTCATCATTTAATATTATAGAAAAGGTCCTAGGAGAAGGTTTGGATTTCTTCTTGACCTCTAATAGACCAAAGTCTAGTGTGATGGGATCAATCATTTGTATTCTCTTTTCCCCCATTGATTGTGCTAGTTAGCTAGGGGTAGCATCTAGTTGCTTAAACACCATCACCAAAGAATCAATATCTAATGTTGTTACATTGGTAGACATTGTGATAATTATATACTCTTGTGTATATGTTGTTATTGATTGATCAAGAGCTACCTGTGAAATTTCAATCCCATTAATAGGTTACAAATCTATATTTAAATCAAGGACTTAAGTCTCTCCAATCTAAACAAAAGGTAATGTGGAAAGAGTGAAAGTGGAATATGTGGATGCAAATGGAACAAATATGTCTATTGGATGTGTGGAAGATGGGATAGACATAGGGATTATGAATTTGGGAATAGGTAAGAGAGTGCAATCCAAAGCATTAAATGAATCAATGAGATGTGTAAGACCACTCAGATTTGGTGATATAAAGAAAGTTAATGGGGATAAAAGTGAAGTAGTACTTACCCAAGGAGTTGGGGTGGCTTACAAGAATAAAGTTAGGATGATTGAGTTAGAGGATTTGTAATATTAAGTGGTGTTGTAAATTAATGTTGATTAAATGGAAGGAATTATAAATGGAATGGAAAGAGGGAGTGGAATTAAATGGGAAGTTGAAATTAGAGGAAGGGAAAGTGGAGTGGAAACTTGAGAATCCTCTAATGGGGAACCCTGAGTGTCCACTTGACTCACTTGTATTTGGATTATTGTGGTAGTAAATTTAGTTAGAATGGTAGGTGAAATGGAAACTATAGATGCAGGGGGAATGGAGACAAGAGGTGGTGCATAATCTATAGGTGAAATAAAAACTTGAGATGTTAAAAGAGTAGAGACAAGAGGTAGAGGTGTTGAGACCTTTGGAACAATGTAGGTAGGAAGAGGGATAACAATGGAAATGGGGTTTTTCACTATTATAGATATGGGTATTAAAAGTGTGGGAGATTCAATGGTTGGTGTGTATTTATATGAAAGATAAATTAGTTTTTTTTTAGCTACCTCATCCTTAATTGATTACCCTTTCCTGGCCTTACTCTTCTTCTTGTTGTTATTCTTCTCTAGCTATTCTGATGTTTCACTTGGACCCTCCTCTATTATAGTAATCCCCTCTACCTTAAGCTTTAAAATCTTATCTCTAACCCTTATTATTTTTGATATTACCTAAAATCCCTTTCTCCTTAGCTAATTGATTATTCTATTAATCATACTCATTATTATATTGAATAGAGAAAAAGATTCGGGAGCTGACCACCTTACTAGTGGTAAGGGTTGTGTGATGATTTGTGTAAAATAAATTGGGTCAATATTAGACTCATCATCTACCAAGTCATCAAGGAATGTTGCCAAATCATAATCATTGATTTTTTATAGGTTCAATCTAGAATTATCCCTCATTCTAACCCTCTCCTCATCCTCACAGTCTTACCAATAATCTTCATAATATAAGATGTGAGTGTATGTTACAAGTGCCAATATGCTAGTTATCTTCCCATAGAAATTAGAAAATTGCCTAGACTCCAAGGTCTTTAAAGTCATTTGAAAATTTTTAATTTCATCACATTTGGCCTTAAGGAGGGAGGGACATGTGTATATGCCAATATAAATTGGGAAATAAATTCCTTCTATGTACCTATTAGAAATAAGATTATGGGTCTCTACAAGTTAATTGACCAACTCCATCAGTTCCCATTTATCACTAAAATATCAAGGGAAACCACTAAATCTGGGTACCTTGATGTAGGAAAATGTGGGGAACTAAATGAAATATGAGCCCCATTTGCTGATCTCTTCTAGTACTTCTAGTGAGAGCCTTGTCATCCCAAGTTATTTATCAAACATGATAATGATGCAATAGATGAAAGCATCATTTACTCTTATAAAATGTTGTTTATTAGCCTCTAAGGTGAGGTCAGGATAGTATTTATATACTCTATCAATTTCTCTAGGAATTATGTTGAGGCCTAAGAAAGATCTTCCTTTAGCCAAAATGTAGACAAGGTAAGAAGTCATATAAAACTTGCCAGTTGTTTAAACCTCCATCAGTTGATTATGGAGGGAATAACTTATTAAATGAGCCTAGTGAATGTATTCAACATTTTTTTGTATGACCAAGATGTATTGGTACATCCATTCTTTGAATCTCTTGACATTATGACTGTCAGTGATTCTATACAAAAATATTATAATATCTCCCACCTCATCAGTGAAATTGGGCCTATACATGGTATTTGGTAGTCTAGTAGAAGAATCCTTAGGGGGCTTAATCCATTGTCTATTTATCATCTTCTTACACCCATATCTTTTGTCCTCAAAGAATTATGTGGATGTCTATGGATTTATATCAAGATAACTCTCAAATTCTAAGATTACAAACACTGAATCAATGTAGTCAGTGTCTAGATTCAAAATCCTTTATCCTTGCTCATTTAAGACTTCTCTTTTATTAGGATCATAATTTTGGGATATTGTGAGCACCAACTCAGGACTTTGGATAGATAACAAAAAGGTTACATCTTGTGGTAAGCCAAAGTCATAAATAATTTGAATCTAATCATTCTTAAACTCTTCACCTATTCTAGTCCAAAAGTGTCCTAGGTAAATGTGACCTAAATGAGTATCTATTATCTCTATTGTATTAGACTCTAGATTGGGATTCATTCCAAGGATTTTGGATTTAAACTTCATTTCCTTTGGAGGCATGGAGCCTCTATTTATTTCTTGTGAGAAAACAACTATAAAAGATGTTGGAGTTTGTAGGTGTTTAAAGAATTTATAATCTTTGGTGGAAATGGGAGGTGCCCTAAGTAGGTGAAAGTTTTGGTAGAAATATGAGGTGCTTGAAGTAGGTGTAAATTTTTTAGATATAGAAAGTGTTTCAAGTAGGTTGGAACTCTAGTAGAAGGGGAAGGTGTCTTGAGCAATGTGTATTCCTACAGGGATGGGAGATGTTTGAAATAGAGCCACTTTCCACAAAAACTTGGAATCTTTCAAGGATCAAAGGTGATTTAGACAATGGTAAAGCCCATAGGGATATATGGTACTAAATGAAAGTCTAATGTCCATGAGGATCTTGGAGGTACCTATAGGGAATATTCACTAGTTTGAAAGTGGGATATGTTTAGGAATATTCTCTTAGCTTGATGAAAATGCCCTATATTCAAATGCAAATCCTTGAAGGGAAAACTAGGTTTTAGTGATGAAATTTTTAGAAAAAACCATATAAAAATGCTAGAGCTTGAGAATATAATTAGATATTTTGAAATAACAACAAACTTTGACCCTAGAATGATTTTAATGTAGACTCAAATGAAACCATAAATTAGATAACTCAAACAAAACCCCAATTTGGAAAATAACTTTATGAGAACATACATAAAGCTTCAAATTTCTAGAATAATGGTGGAAAACATAAGGAAAATACCGTGAAAAAGGTGATAATGATGTGGAATTCATTTTTATATTCATGGCTCAATCTTGTAGGTACTTTCTTGGCATGTGTCTCAAGGGTTAGATGATACGAGAATCATTGTCAAAGCTTGAAAAACACACTTAGTGATTAAATAAATGATAAAAAATTCCCTAAATTTCTTTGTTTATATATAAATCCATACAATTAATGATATTTAATGGTGGTTGGTAGTAGAAACTTAGGGTGCAAAAATTAGGTCTAATGTAAACCACAGTTGAATGGCTTGATTCATGGGAGGCAGAACCCATCAAGCAATTTCCAAGTTTACAACTTGCAAATTGCTCACAGAATTTTGAATCTTGTAGTTTGAATTATTGGTAAGAAGTGGAACTCACCAAGAAATTTTTAAGTTTTCAAACTTGAAAATTTATCATGGGGTTATGAATCCTATAGTTTAGATGTTTTGTGGAAAGCAAAACCTAAGATGCAATTTGTAATTTAAAAATTGCACATTGGGTTCTAGATCCTGTAGGAGGGGGGTATTTGGTTTTGTAGGATCTAGAGTGCACCATACATTTTTCAAGTTTCACAACTTGAAAAATGCATGTTGAGTTATGGATTTTACAATTTTCAAATGTGGTTGCTTTATAGGATCCAAAACCCATGAAGTAATTTGTAAATTGCAAATTGCATCCAGAGTTTTGGATTCTATAATGTAAAGGGGAAAAATGGATCCTTGGCACTTTAAGGGTTTTTTCTAAAAAAACAATGGGGTCTCCTTTAGGGTATCAAATATAATGATATTTTTATGGCAAAAATATCAACATTTTTGGCAACCTCATGGGATGATTTCCAGCTAATCAGTTTCAATCTAGTAGCCTTTTATACATTAGGCATGGACTCAATCTTTAGCTTTGAAAAGCTTTAACCTAGGGAAGAAAAAATTGGGATTTGCCTAGACATGAACAAAATAGGGGAAAAAACAAATAAAATAGGGAAAAAACAACACAACCTAAGGAAACAACAACTCCTAATGAGTTGACCTATGCATAAGCTCTTATTTAAAGACACAACTACCACTATTATTTACAAATTTTAAATTTTTTAGAATAATTTCCTATCTCAAAAGCAAGATTTGAGGTATATCCCATTGATTGGGATAAGCAGTTTTGATCCATTAAGCTTGGAGAATTATAATGCATTGGCTCCTTTGAACTGAGTAATAATATATGGACCACTCTATATAGAATCAAATTTAGTGTGCTTGCCTAGTTTAGCCTTCTCTACATCCCATTTAAGAACCATGTCTCCTTCATCAAAGCTCATTTTAGATGACTTTTTTTTAAATTCTTCTTCATTTGAGCTTGATTAGCTTCTAATACCTTCATTGATTAGTTTTTGATTTCTTCAAATTCTATGAGTTTGACCAATATTACTGTGATTACATCATTATCGATCAAATCCAATTGGTGATTGAAATATAGAGATAGTAGCACAATTGATAGTGGGACTCAAGCTTCTCTTCTATATACCAACATGAAAGGGTAATTAATAATGGATCATTTAGGTGTGATCCTATTAGACTACAATGTTGATTTCAATTTTGTGTGCTAATTTCTTTGGTTTTCTTCCATAGTTCTAATAATTCTAAAAAGGTTCTTGTTGGTTGATTTAGCCAAGCCATTACCTTGAGGGTAATAATTAAAATAAGTAATTAGATAAAAATTATGCTTGATAACCCATTCAATTTCCTAAGTGCCCATGAATGATTTAACATTATTAGAAATGATAGTGTGAGGTACACCAAATCTCAACACTATACTATCCATGAAATCCTAGATAGATGCCTCCATATCATCTTTTAGTGTAACTAGTTTAGTCCATCATGTGAAATAATATATTGATGTGAGAACTGATTTATGGCCTACACTTGATGGTGGATTGATAATGCCTAAGAACTATAGTCCCCATTGGGAAAATGGTTGATATGGTTGAATGGGCTTAAGGGGAAAGGCTGTTAAATTTTTCTTGTCAGTGAAGTAATTACACTTTTCAAAGTTCCTTACCCATTGATGGGAATCCTTGAATAATTTAGGCTAATAATAGCCTCCTCTCAATATCTTGATGTTTATGGTCCTTATAGAGAAATGTCCTCTTGATGGGTCATCATGAAATTCTTTGAGTACCTTAGGAACTTGATCATGATCAATACATCTTAACATAACTCAATTTAAATCCTTTTTAAATAACACTCTATCAATAAAGACATAAGGAATGGACTGGAGTCTATGATACCTTTTCTTATACTATTGAAGATCATACATGCACTCACCTTTTTATAGAAAGTTGGTCATTTTTTTGATCTAGCTATTGAAAATAAGTGGATTAGCTGGCTAAGGTGAATTTTGAGCATAACATTCTTTAGGTGTTGATTTATTAGTTATAATATCTAATCTAGTTGTTCACATAAACATTTTCCTCTTACTAATTTGGTAACTTTGATGTCTACATCATATTCCATGACCTTGGTGATCCATCTTGCTCTCTTTTTGTTTATCTCCTTCCTGAGCAAAAACTCATTCACACTTGGGTGACTTACCATTAGATGAATCTTATTATTAGAGAGTATATGCCTAAATTTATTGAGAGTCTTAATTATGGCATATACCTATTTCTCCATAAAATTATAATTTTCTTCATATCCTTTCAAAGATTTGCTAAAGAAATATAAATGTTCTAATTATTCCTACTTGTTTTGAGTCATAAAGGTTGAGATGCTTCCTCCCCCTCCAAATTCATAAAGAATAAAGTCCTTCTTATAGTTTGGGTTGACCAGGGTGGGATCTTGAGAAATAACTTGTTTGATGGCCTAAAATCTCTCTTTCATCCTGTGTCTAGCTAAAAATGGTACCCTTCTTAAGAATTGTAGTGAGGGGTTTTACCAAATAGGTAAATTTTGGGAAAAATATTCTCACAAAATAAATCTTCCCAAGGAAAATCTATAGTCCTTTCTTATGGTTTAGTATTGATAATGCAGATAGAGCCCTAACTCTCTCTAGGTATATTACAAGACCTTATTTTAACACTCTATGTCCTAATAGTTTCCCTTCATGGACCACAAAAATGGACTTATTTGGGTTTAAAGAAACCCCAAATTCTTTGCACCTTTCAAAAAAATTCTAAGGTGGCATAGGTGTGCTTAAGCATGCTTAGAGTAGAGAGTGATATCATTTAGATATACCAGGATAATCTCATTAATAAAACCTCTAAAGGCCATATCCATAGCTCTTTTAAATGTCACACAAGAACTCATCAGACTAAAAAGCATCTTTTTGTATGTGTATGTTCCCCATTTTATGGTGAAGGTAGTTTTGTATTGGTTTGAATCTTGTACCAGGATTAGATAATAGACAAAATAACCATCTAGAAGGGAAAACCTTTCATATCCTACCATAGTTTTTAAAAATTTCTCCATTAATGGGAGAGGCTAATGTTCCTTTAGAGATGCTTTATTTAGGTCTCTAAAATCCACAAATAGCCTGATTTCACCATTTTTGTTTATGATAGGGACCAGATTAACAACCCAAGATACGTGCTTGATGGGGAAATTTATATTAGCTTATATTAAGTTAGAGAGCTCATTTTTAATCAAGGGTTCTATTTTTAGATTAGTGGGCCTTTATTTCTATCTGTCGGGCTTAGTTTTTGGATCTAGTTCTATTATATGTTGGGCTAAACTAGGGTTGAACCCTCTTATATCATGATAACTCCAAGCAAAATTTTAATAAAATTATTGGCATAATTGAATAAAATTTTACTTATTAGAGTTGTTACATAACTTTCCTAGCTTTAGAGTTTTGTCTTTTGAAATGACCACCAACTTGTAGTCTTATTTATTGACTAAAATGTTCTTATTTTTGCCTTTTAGATGGTCATCTGAATTGAAGATGTTATCCAACATAACAAGACCCATAGGTAGATTGATTTTATTTAGCTAGATGATTTGATCCCCATATTAATCCTAGAGTTTTGGCTAGTTCTTATTTGAGAATTTAACTTCTTTTCTCAAGATGTTTAAAATTTGTTGATCATTATCAAAGACTTGGAAATTAGTGACATTGTTAGGAATATATGGTCTTACTACTAATTTTACATGCTAGTTATTTTCTTTGTTTATTTCCTCTGGTAAGTTATATTGGGAGCCCAGTGAGGCCATATGATAAACATCTTTATTATATGATCTAGGTACTACCTAAATACTTAGAGAAGTGAAATATTCAAAATGTCCCAAACCTTATGATTATAAGATCTAAATAAATTATTATTAGTCATGCTTCTAGATCTTACTTGGTGAATAATTAGCTCACTCACCAAATATTTGTAAAGATTCTATACCTCTCTCTTTGGCCAACTACAATCCTCGAATCAGAGCCTCATACTTAGTTACATTGTTATTGAAGATAAATTGGAGTCTAAAAGAATATAAATAACTCTATTTTTGGGGAAAGACCAAGACAACACCTACACTTACTATATTTATACTTCTTAAACCATCAAATAATAATTTCCATATACCTTGAAGATCTTTAGCTAGTTTTAGGATATTGGGAATGATTGCATCATTCTCATGTATGTAATATGTAACTAGCCTAATTTATTGTACATGGTCATAAAAAAAACTATAAATTTTATCCCCATTCATCTAAGAGAATATCTAGAATATCTTTTGTGGTGATTGCACCTTCATAATTTATTTCCTCTTCTTGATCTTGTAATATACAATTCATATCCATGGAGGGAGGAGTGTATAGTTCAATATGATCATTAGATATTATCTCAACCCTTATTGTTACTCTTGTCCCATACCTCATCCTAAGAAACATGTGAGACCAAGCCATAGACAAATATCTTCCCATTTTTGTAATAAAATCTTGTGAAAAGAAAATGGAAAAATAAGGGGGAAGATCAATAACTGAGATATCCTGAGAGATTAACAAAATAAAACAGGCATGGATAGTGATATTTAAATATTTTATTATTCCTACTATCTAAATAGTAGTCCAATCTAGCTAAACCAGTCCCTTATTCATAGTGTATATTTTATGCCAAGAGTGTCAGCTATATTTTTGGGCCAAATAGAACTACTAGCCCCTAAATCTACCATGAAATTATGAACTATATGCTTCCCAACTATTAGTGAGATATAGAAAGGGAAAGGCTTACCAATTTTAACCACCTTAGCTTTATTTTGTAGTTGACATAGATTAATTGATGTATTAGATCCCTTGGCTTGATCCTTATCTACTATTTAGAAATTCTTTAAGGCCTCTTGCAACAAATATCTTTGTGCTGATATAGATAGTGCATCCCACATAGTGACATTTAGATTAGTCTTCTTCACTTTCTCAATGATGATGAAATGGATACTACAAAACTTTGCCTATGTCTTTATTGAATTCATGTCTTATTTCATAAGATTTGGATAAGGTAATTTCACTTTGGGCTAGCTAATGGGTATAAAGGGTGGCCTTTGTACTATGTTATTCTTTACAAGTTACATTAAAACTTTGGAAGTTGAAGCTTGTTCTACCCTAGGGGGATAATCACTCTTGATTGCTCTATTCTTTGAATGTGTATTGGTTACCACTAAACCTTTATGATTTAAAATGCTTCCTCTTGATTTAACCCAAAAAAGTCCTCGTCTTGCTATTTTAAAAGAGTAACATCTCCTTAAGGAGGTTATTATATGTCTACTTGTTGGGAAGTGGATTCTTCTTATTGTCCCTATGTACTTGTTATGCCTTGCACCATAAATTCTTTACTGATGACACCATTAGGACAATAATTATGATTATGTGGCTAAAAATAAGGATAATACCACTCATAGTACTAAACCAAGTTATTTTGAATAGGAACAATGGATTTGGAAGTATTTCATGCTGGTAAGGCACATACATTTAGGGGTTTTGATTATGTATTTTGCCTTGTAGATACTGATTGCCTTGGTATTATTTCCTATCTCCCTAATATGACTACCTATTGGGATGTTATGTTGGGTTAGCCTATTGGTAAGGATTATAATTCTATGATTTATACCTCTTCATTTATACTAACACATTACCAAAACTCTTTAGTAGTGACTTGACATCATATAGTTCATCTGTAGGAATGAGGGTCAAATCTAGTGGCATATTTGTAGTGGGAATTGGACCAATTGTAGGTGGTGTAGGAGTTATTTTTGGAAATAAAGACATTGGTGGTCTTGGGGTAATTTTTACATCTTAGACTAAATAATTCTATGCCCTTATCATAATTTCATAAGCACTATGGATTTTGGTGCCACCCATATACTAAATCATAATAGATATATCACTATTTAGGGCTCTCAAGTAATATAGGAAAGCATTATTTGTAGTTGTATTGATAAGTGTTAGAATCCTATTCCATGTCTTCTAGAAATAGAAATTGAAATCATTCATGATATCATGAAGAGCTTATTGAATGGTGGTCAAATGTTCAACCAAGGAAAGTTGGTCACTCTTATCTTTGAATTGATCACATAGCACATAGCATAAATCATCCCAAACTTGAATAGAGTTGGGAGAAATACATTTGTACCATTGTAAGATTTTACCCTTAAAATAGGAGACTAGGAGTCTAATTAAAACATTTTCTTGTAACACATTGTGGACTTTACATACATTGGCAATATCATCTATGTGTTCCATATGAGTAGTGCAAGTTTTACGAGTGAAATATGGCAAGATTTTTAAGGTTGAGGTTTCTATATCATCATATTGGGCCAACCAGATAGGGATGGCCCCATTAAAGGCTAATTTTGTTTTTGCCATTGTAAGAGAAATAAAACTTATAGGAGTAGGATTACTTATAGGAGATGCAAATAAATTTTATAGGTATATTATATAATGAGGTAAAACTAATTTCAATCTCTTTTTAAGTGGAAATGACAATTCTAAAAAAACAACTTTCTTACCTTTTATAGTTGATGTGTTTATCAGCTTGGCATACGCAACCCTTGAAATCCTCAAACCATAAACTAGTGGTCATCAAGTGCCTTTTAAATGAATTCAAATATTATAAAACTTTGGATGATAATAACACCAATTTATTTATACTGTTTTGTGTTCCATTGGGCATGCCAAAAATTGTTATCACATAGGTTTTTCACTCATTCTTTGATGTGGAATAGCTCACTATGCAACACCTAATGATACAATGGGAAAAACTCTAAGCCATGGCACTTTGGAAAATTGAGGTTAACCTCCAAAGAAGGCCAACTTATTTTCACTAAATCTGATGTAACTGATAAGATACCAATTCTTTAAAAAAATTTCTCTTTTTAGTGTTCTTATTCCTAAACTAAATTTTGACTAGGAAAAGGGTAAAGAATGAAACTTTATGGAAACTAAAATAGTGATTTCACTAAATATCTTAGTGGGTCTTAATGTTTGCTTGATAAACACAATATAACTAGAAATCAATTGAAATTTTTTAAGCACAGACTCATGCAAATGAGAAATCAAAGGAAATATTTTCTATTTTCATAAAAGGGACAACATTTACTTATATTCATCAAACAATATTTTAGAATGGTAAAATACCACAAAATAATTTCTTCTGAATAAAATAAGAAATATAATATCAATAAATGCTCAAATAACTATGCATACATAAATATCTCTTAGAAAATCAAGGAAAATCTCAATTTATTTTTATTCTCAAGGATATAACTTGTAGATAATACATTCAAAATGGAGAAAATATATCTTCTATGTTGTAAATATGATTGTCATTGAAGTCAAAAGGGACATTATGAGCATGTCATTAATGATCAAGGATGTATATGGTGATTATAGGATATGGAAATGATATTACCAAAGGTCAAGGATGATTGGAATGCTTGTGTACATTAATGGAATTCATCTAGTTCATCTAGACATTTTAGGTCTATGATAGAAATGATGAGAAGGCATTTTGTTGACATCACTATTTCCACATGTGAATGAGTAAAGGGGAGATGGTCATATGGTTATTATCACATTAGTCCCTAGTTGTTATTCACTAGAATTGAAGCTATGAGATGAAGTATAATTGAATTTATGGGGATGTAAAGTTGGCTACTAAGACAAAATTCACCAAGTTTCTATACTTAGCCAAATTTACAAAAGGGCTAAATAGAGCCAAGTAAGCATATTATTGATGTTATAATTTGAACACATGGAGGTTTTAAGAATTTTTTTTTACATGGGTATATTCATTTTTGTGCCTAGTCTATATGTACTAAATATTAGGTCACACAATGTAGCACAAAAAAAGATATGCTTGAGTAAAGTAGGGCTTGAAGGCATTTAAATAGTGTTTTCCAATACTTAGTCAAATTTATAGGTTGCAAGAAAAATCTTAAATCATATTTATGATTTCATATCTTGCATGTATGAAGGATTTAAGAGTATTTAGATTTGTGGATGGAATCTCCTATGTAAGAGGATCATATGCACTAATTTATAGGTCATCCAACTAAGTGCGACAAGAGTTATGCATGTGTAAAGTTAACCTTCTAGGCATATTGAAATGGTTTCCATACTTAAACAAAATCTACACAAAGGTTTTGTAAAGTTATCATGCTTTTACAAAGATCATCTATGGACATTTTCAAAATAAATAGATGGTAGATCTATTATGGGTTTTTCATGAACATCTTGAATATGTGGTCCACAAGTTCAAAGGAGAAGGAATGAGCTCAAATTTAATTATCTTTGATCTCAAAATAGTTAGGGTTTCTTGATAAAACTATAAGGGTTTATGTCATGGAATAAAATAGACACTTTTTATTTTTATGGTGACTGGGTATAGCCTGGAGCCAGTAGCTTAAGTTACAACTTAAGCCTTTATCATCATTGAGACATCAGCCCCTCAACCTGGAAATTACTGCTTTAAAGGACTTAATAGTTACTAAGTCTTAGATGTTATATTATGTCTCATATTGATTAATGGCCCATAATTCATCATACATAAATGATACAATGGATTGAAGTAAAGTAAAATTGTCAAAAAGAGCTCTGAGTGAGTGCGTAAGTTAGAAGTGTCACATTCACAGAAGTTGTTAGATAGAGACCCAATGAGTGCAAGCTTATTAGAGTTAATGATAGAGATTGTCAATAAGATCAATATCTCACACTTAATTAGACATTAGAGATCTAATGGAGTGTAATGAAGTCAAAGTGTCAAAGGTCCCTCTAAGTGAACATGTTAATGCCAAGTGTCACAAGCACATGAGTCTATCAGATAGAGCACTAATGATAATAAGCCTATTAGGTATAAATATCAAGCTTGTCAGAAGATCTTACAATTCATAAGTGATCATGCAAATGAGATCTAATAGAGTGAATGGGTTTAAATTCTATAAAGTTCTTGATGTTTATTGACACAATGACAAGTTAAAGATTGAGTAGGTTTAAGAAGATCAATGGTATGGAAGTGATCCAAAGATGTAGGAAGAAATAAGATGAGGTCAAAGTGTTAAAGTTTAATGACTAATCAAGGCAATGTTCATGAATATTTAGATATTTAATAGTGTGTGGAAGATAGGATATGGAGATCCAAAAAAAAATTTAAAGAGAGGAACATTAAAGTTTTGTAGCATACAAAGATCTGATGGAGTGAGAGAGCTTGGAGATGGTGCAAAGAAAGAGATAAAAGGCTAGCATTTAAAGTGTTTAAATATAAATGGTAACATGAAAGAACCTATAGGAACTTATGTATAAGCCATGAAACTTGACATAGATAATGAGATTGATTTATCCAACTAATCTAATCTACATTAAAGAGACTGTGCATCAAAACTTGAGTCTAATAGATGATCTAGATAGTAAAGATACTTACAATTATGATGTGATGCTTAGAATCAAGACATGGGAAATTACATTTCATGTCTTAATGAACTAAACTCCAAAATTTGCATGATGTGTAACAGTTTGAGTTTGAACATAGGAAGAATTAAACCCTATATCAATTGTTTATATATATGATATATAGGATAAAGGAAAAGGTATTGGTGTAGTTGAATTGTGTCAAATAGGAAATATATAGACATAAAAATAGAAGGTAGAGAATAAAATAAAAATTTATTGAGAGAGAGATATGAAGTGTGTCTGAAATAGATATATATCCAGACATAGATAGAAAGTGGTAGAGAGCAAAAAGGAAAAAAGAGAATATGTAGATTATGAGTAGTTATAAATTAGACTTGTAACATAAAACAATGTTTGATTCATTTATGAATCAATGTTGTAATATGGAATTGTAGTTTCATAAATCTGATTGGTTGGTGCCATCAAATTAGCTGATTTGGTGCTCAGTTAGGGGATTGAGTCTCCTTAGGGTTAGTTCCCTTACACATTTTAACCAATGAGGTTAAGTTGTGTTGGTTCTCAATTAGGGATTTGGTGCTTCCTTAGAGTTGGTTCTCTTAAATTTGGAGATTGGAGTCTCCTTACGATTGGTGTCCTTAAATGTAACTAGTGAGGTTTTTATAGTGAGGCTTTGAATTATGAGGCTAGATTAGAAGAATATATTTTAGAAGCTATTCTCACCATGGTTTTTCCCTTTGTGTTTTATACATATACATCTGGTGTCATGAGTATTTGTGTGTGTATGTGATCTTTGTATATTTTATTTGATCTGCATATGTATTTTAATCTACATTGAAAGTATTTAAAGAACTAATTTTAATTAATATACTAATTCACCCCCTTGGTATATATTTATATTCCAACAATTAGTATCAGATCCTAGGGTTCCTTAGGAGAAGCTTAATTAGCTTAGGTAGATCTTGGAATAGTGAACACAATGGCTAGTCAAGAAGGATCTTCATCAAATAAAGCACCTCTCTTTGATGGATCTAACTATGCATTCTAGAGCATAAGAATGGAATCATATTGATCCTCATTAGGGTTTGATGTATGGATGTTTATGGTAAATAGATATATATCCCCTGATATAACTCCTACTGATAAGGATTCAAATAAGGAATATGATAACAATGCCAAGGCAAAGAATGCTATTATTTGTGTATTTTCAAAATCATAGTTTATTAAAGTGATACATTGTCAAAATTCACAAGATATCTAGAACAAGTTTAAGAGTATCTATGAAGGTGATGACGAGGTAAAGCAGGCCAAGCTAAAAACATATAGAGGAATGTTTGAGAGTCTTAAAATAATTGAAGAAGAGAAGATTGTAGACTACCTACTTAAGGTAGATGGAATAGTCAATGAATTCAAAGGCCTTGGAGAATAAATGAAAGAATTAGTTATTGCTAAAAAGGTCCTAAGATATTTTCTCTCAAGATATGATTCTAAAATCTATGCAACAGAGGAAGTAAGAGATTTGGAAAATATCACTATAGATTAGTTGCATGGAAGCTTCACTCCTTATGAGATGAGAATGGGAGAAGTAGATACTCCTAAGAGAGAATTTGCATTCAAATCATCCAATCATGCAAAAGTAGAAGCATCTACATCTAGATTTGAGGAGACTGATGAAGAGGAAGCCAATTTTTTTAGAAGATTGAAAAGAGGGTTTGGAAAGTACAAAGGTAAGTTACCTTTTAAATGTTTTTATTGTGGTAAAGTAGGATAGTTTTATATTAAATTCCCTTATGAGAAAAAATATAACTCTGAGTAAGAAGAGGATGGAAAAATAATGAAGCCCCACTATTCCAAAAGTAGTAACTTCTTTAAAAACAAGAAAATCTTGTAAATAAGAGAAGATAGTGACTCATTGGATGATAGTGATAGCTCAGATAATGACCATGATTGTGCCTTTATGTCTAAGGTAAATGAGTCCCTATTCATGGCATTAGGATTAAATTCTATAGATCTAGATCAAGAAGAATTTGAAGACTCTAGTGAAGAAGAGGAAGGAGAAGTGGACCTTGAATGTGAACTCATCTATGCTCTATATGAGATTGAAAAGTTAAGAAAAGAAAAAACAAGATATAATAATCTTGGACAATAAAATTTTAAAAACTATCCAAAATTCTTGAAGAATCTAATCAGATGGTGATAATACTAAAGACACAAGTTGAAGAAGATACAAGATTAAAAGATGTAGTCAAGATTGAACTACAACTTAAGTCTATTGAGTGTATGAGGCTAGAAGTAGAGATAGTGGCTTTGAGAAATTATATTTAAATAGATAAAGATAAAATAGACAAAGGTCTAAAGCTAAAAGGTGGATTAGATATTCTTGATGAACTAATCAACTCTCAAAAGCCCTAAAAAAAGAGACCAGGTCTAGGTTATGAGAAGGGAAAAAGTTCCATAACCAGTACATCTAATAACTTAAAATTAGAATGGGGATCAAGATTAAATAAAGAGAAATATTTATAGGATACAAATATAGATACAAACATTGTTGATGTGATGAAAGCTAAAGCTAAAAATAAGCCTAAGGAAAGGAGAAAGAATAATGATCCCATTTTTGTAAACTCAAGGAAGATTCAGAAGACAAAGATAGTTAATGTAGATGGCTACATAAGGGTAATAAACTTGAAGAATCAATAGTTTATAATAACTCCCCATCCTATATAAAGAAAAGCTATGACTAGGTATTCCTCATATTTATATGGTTATTATAGCTATAATCATTTTGATCATAAGGATAGTAATTATAGATTTGTACCTATAAGGAGAACTAACTTTGTAAGCAAAAAATTATTTGCATCCTTGGTAGATACAAATATAATGTGCTATAATTGCAATAATTTTTGTCACATAGCTAAATATTGTAGAAAAAGATTTGTAAGATCAAAAGTATAGAGTAAGAAGAAAGGTATGCCTCCTAGTGTGAACAAAGGTTCACAAGTCTCTAAAAAAGAGAAAAGAAATCCCAACAAGACATTTAAGAAACCCAAACATGTATGGAAATTAAAAAATTAAGCCATGATGAAGAATGATATAGAGGTTGGAAATTGTCAAGAGCTCTCAATGTCTACACATTAAGAATGAGAAGAAAAATCTCAAAGAGAAGTCGAAGGTGCTGGCTGAGGATAGTTCTAAGGTATGTATAGATTCAAATGAACATCCTACTACTATAGAGAAAGTATCAAGAATATAACATTAGTCTTCTGTTCCTAGTGATGAGATTCTAAGGTATAAGGAAGATTCATTAGATGAAAAGGTATGTCATGAATCCATATTGTCTCCATGTATTATTAATCCAAAGGAAAATATCATAGTGGATTAGCATGTTACATTTATTAAACCTAAAAAGAAGAAGAAAAATCATAAGATGACCAAGGAGGAGAAGGAATGTAAGGAGTTATGGGAAAATTCTAGTTTCAAATTGTTTTAAGACATTATGAATTAAGGTGTCTCTATTTATTCCTCTTAAGAGACCCCTTTTAGTAAATAAGCAATTATTGTTCTTCAGAATATTTTGAAGGTAGTAAATGAGTGCTCCTAGTTGAATTTAATGTGCCAAGATGAGTCAAATATTGTCTATGCAATGTCTACAGGGATAGAATGAGTGTGCTAACAATATGCTGATGGAAATTGGTTCTTAAGGTAGGATATGAAGACTTCGAAGTGTGGAAGTAAGTGTGTTGTCTCTAGATCATCATACCAATCAATGAATAGGTATGTAGATTATTTATTGTTATTTTAGACCAATATTATTTTGATAAAGAATAAATGATCCTATGTTGAAAAGTTTTTTATTGACCATTAGTAGGTTATTGGAGTAAGGGGGAGATAGATTATTTAGTCTATCAAAATCATGAAAGTTAATAATAGAGGAACTTCTTTTATGTTTTATGGTGGTAGATTTGAAAATGATTAGGAGGATGTTGGTTGAGACTTGTCTATGTTGCATAACAAATAAAATTATGTAGAACATCTCTGAGTTATAAATATGACAAATTGTATATACCATGGAGTTAGGGGGATCTAACTTAGATAGCTTGAATGGATTGATGAGTTATACATGATGTGAAAATGAGCATATATGAGATGATTTAGTCATGATTAAAAGATAAGGTGTTGTCTACTATAGATGTTAACTCAATAACATTGAGATGATGACTTGAACAAATCAAGTCAAGTGCTTAGATAGTGTATTGAATCCTCATGTATAAACAAAGGGGGAGTTTTGTAATTGGTCAGGTCCTAGGATCAGAGGACTATGTATGGAGACACAAATATGCTTAAGTGTTTTAATGAGACAAAATTTATGTGTGATATCTCCTACATCACATCACTAGATACTAGTGATGGAACATAAGGCTAGAGGAAGGATCATAAAAGCCTTGTGATCCCTAGAAGAAGAGAAAAGGCAACTTAGATATGTATATTTTGTATATTTATATTGATTTGATGGTTGAAAGTTCTTGGATAAAATCCTTTATTTGATAAAGGGGAAGAACACTTTAGACATATTATAATAAATAGTCCCTTTTTCATTGATGTCAAAGGGGGAGAAAAAGTACAAATACTTTCTATGGGAGAAGAAGAGCAAAATGCCCTCTACAAAAGATTGGAGAAAAAGTGAAAATGTCAAAGTAGAAGTAGAGTAGGTTTTCAAGATGCATTTAGGAAAATATTCCATTGCATAAGGGGGAGAAATTATGGTATGAACAAATTGAGTTCATACATATAAGAATCTAATGCAAGTAATACTAGAGAAAGAGCATAATATTAGAATATTAGAGCATTTAGTTTGCCATCAATGATAAAGGGGGAGATTGTTGAAAATATGATTGTCATTGATGTAAAAAGGGATATTATGAGCATGTCATTAATGAGAAAGTGTGTGTATGGTGATTATAAGATATAAAAATGATCCTATTAGAGGTCAAGGATGATTGAAATGCTTGTGTGCATGAATGGAATTAATCTATTTCTTCATATTATTCATCTAGACATTTTGGGTCTATGATAGAAATAATGAGGAGTTTTGATGACATCACCATTACCATGTGTGAAAGAGGATATGGTCACATGGATGTGATCACCTTAGTCCCTAGATTTTATTCACTATATTTGAATCCATGATATGAATCAGAATTGAAGTTATGGGATGCCAAATTGACTACAAAGATAAAATTCACTAAGTTTCTATACTTAGCCAAATTTGCAAAAGGGCTAAACAGAGCCAAGTAAGCATATTTTGAGGTTAACACTTGCATAAATTTATGTGTTAAGATAAAATGATCACTTAATTCTATTAATTTTTGTGCCTAGTCTATATGTGTTAAATATCAGGTTATGTAATGTGGCATGAAAAAATATATGCGTGAGCAAATTAGGGCTCCAAAGATTTTTAATAGTGTTTTCCAACATAGTTAAATTTTTAGGTTCAAAGAAAAATCTCAAAGAAATATTTATGATGTCATATCTTGCATGTATCAAGGCTTCAGGGGCAATTGGATATATGGATGGAATCCCCTATGTAAGAGGATCATATGTGCTAATTTTTAGGTCATCTGACTAAGTGAAACAAGAGTTATGTAGGTAAAAAGTTAGCCTTCTAGGGATATTGAAATGGCCTCCATACTTAGACATAATATACACAAAGGTTTTTAAAATTTGTGATGTTTTTACAAAGCTCATCTATAGACATTTTCAAAAGAAATAGAATGTAAATTTGCTCTAGGTTTTTCATGAACATCTTGAATATGTGGTCTACAAGTTTAAAGGAGAAGGACTGAGATCAAAATTGAATTATCTTTGTTGTTAGATTGGTTAGGGTTTCTTATTAAAACCCTAAGGGTTTATGTCATGGATTTAAATAGGTACTTTTTATTTTGATGGTGACTAGCTATAGCCTAGACTAGATAGATTAAGTTACAACTTAAACCTTTATCATCATTGAGAAAATGACCCCTCGACCCAGCAATTAAATTTCAAAGGATGTAATAATTCCTAAGTCTTAGATGTTATATTATGTCTCATATTGATTTCCCATGCTTCATCATACACAAATAATCTAATAGAGTGAAACAAATTCAAATTATCAAAAGGAGCTCTGAGTAATCATGCAAGTGATAAGTGTCACATTCATAGAACTTATCAGATAAGGACCCAATAAGCATAAGCTTGTAAAATTTAATGATAAAACTTGTCGAGAAGATAAATGGATTAGGATTAATTAGACATTGGAGATCTAATGGAGCATGATGAAGTCAACGTGTCAAAATTCCTTCTAAGTGAATGCACTAATGCTAAGTGTCATAAACACATGAGTCTATCAGATAGAAGACCAATGAGAATGAGCCTATTGGATATAAATATTGATCTTTTCAAAAGATTTGATGGTACATGGGTGATCATTAAAAGGAGATCCAATGGAGTGAATGGATTCAAATGTTATAAAGTGCTCGATGTTTATCGACATAGTGGTAAGTTAAATACTAAACATGTTTGAGAAGATCAATAGAGTGGAAGTAATCCAAAGATTTAGGAAGCAATGATATGAGGTCAAAGTGTCAAATTTTAATGTTTAGTAAAGGTAAAGGTTGTGCATCTTTGGATATTGAATGGTACGTAGAAGATAGGATCTAGATATTGATGAGCATATTTTAAAGAGAGGAACCTTAAAGTTTAGTAGCATACAAAGATCTGATAGAGTGAGAGAGCTTAGAGATGGTAAAAAGAAAGAGATCAAAGGATAATATTTAAAGTTATTAAATATAAATGGTAACATGTATTAACATGCAAGAACTAATGTATAAGCCATGTATCTCAACATAGACAATGATATTGATCAATCCAACTAATCAAATCTACATTAAAGAGCCTGTGCATGACAAATTGAGTCTAATAGATGTTATAGATAATAAAGATACCTAAAATTATGGTGTGATGCATGGAAACAAGATGTGGGAGATTATAGATAATGTATTAATGAACTAAAGTCCAAAATTGGTGTGATGTGTTATAGTCTAAGTGTGAATGTAGGAAGAAGTATACCCTAGATAAATTATTTATATATATGATATCTAATATAAAGGAAAAGGTGCTAGTGTAGTATAATTGTGTTAAACCAAAAATATATAGACATAAAAATAGAAGTCAAAGAAGATAATAAGAGGCTATTGAGAGAGAGAGAGAGAGATGAAGTGTCTCAAATAGATATATATCTAGACACAAAGATAAAGGGGTAGAGAGGAAGAAGGCACAAAGAGAATGTGTAGATTATGAGCAGTTACATATTAGAATTGTAACATAGAAAAATTTTAATTCATTTATTAATAAATTTTTTAATCTAGAGTTTTATCTCCATATATCTGATTAGTTAGTGCCATAAGAATACCTGAGTTGGTGCTTAGTTAGGGGATTGGAGTCTCCTTAGGGTTGGTGCCCTTAAACATTATAACTAGTGAGGTTAAGCTAAGTTGGTTCTTAGTTAGGGAGTTGGTTCTTCCTTAGAGTTGGTGCTCTTAAATTAGGGGATTGGTGTTTCTTTAGGATTGGTGTTCTTATATGTAACCAATGAGGTTTTACTAGTGAGGCTTTGAACTATGAGTTGGATTAGAATCATATGTTCTAGTAGCTATTCTCATAGTGGTTTTTCCCTTTGGGTTTTCCATGTATACATCTAGTGTCATGAGTATTTATGTACATATGTCATGTTTACATATTTTATTTGATTTGTATGTCTTTTAATCTACATTGAAAGTATTTAAATAACTAGCTTTAATTGATATACTAATTCACCCCACCTCCCACTCAATATATAATTATGTTCCAAAATTATAACAAAAAAAAGATATATTGGTCCATGGGGTCTACCCATATGTATAAAAAAATATCTCATAGATGAGATGTAATTGTCAAAACTTGAATGCTTAGTAAGAGAAACCATGTAGATCTATAACAACATGCAAAAAGAGGCCAAGTCTTCTATCTCTAGCATGTTTCACTTGTAGAATGGTTTGGAAAGCATCATGAAAGAGATGAAATGATCCTTTTCTTGAAATTGAATGGAAAAAACTAGAAGATCTTCATGTAAAGCCCCTTCTTCTTCATGCAACTAGAAATAGATCCTCATGCAAAATGGGTAGTGCCCAAAATAAATCTTGACTTTTAAAATGATAACTTGGAATTTACTTTTGAAAAACCCTAACTTATAAAATAGAAGTGAGAATTTTAAAATTTTAAATCAATCACTTTTTCAAAATAGAACTTGCAATTTGCAATTCATGCTTTTACACTTTTAGCAATTATAACATGTCAAAATAAAAAGTGTACTTTACAATTGATTTTTTTTCAACCTTCACATTATCAAAATATAAGGTATAAAATATATGTTTCTCTTTCAATCAAGTGTTATAAAAAATAGTTTTTCCTTTAAAATTACAACTTAAAATGTTTTTCAAATATGAAACACAATATATAATAATAGTTCAACAAAAAGATTAATCAATATCCATAATTTATTTAGCTTTGTTATCTTTCTTGGCCTATAGTTTTTTTATTATATGCATCAAAGGCCTTAAATACTTCTTATTTTCACTCTTCATCTGGACCATAAGAGTAAAGGTGAGAGGATGCACAATCTTCTTTAATATTAAACAATTATTTTCTAAAAGTATTGATTCCCTATATTTATGTCCTTATTTTATCAAGTGTATTTTCATTCTTGATAAACCTATGGATAGAACTAAGGGTGAAGATTATATCCTTGGTATAATTCTTTCTCAACTACCTCTTTAAACTTATCTAATATATCCTATACCTATAAGTGATTATCTACATCATCTTTTAGTTGACATGACATCATATTCATCATTCCTTCAATGTCATACAACATGTCAATAGTTTTATCAAGCACCATTTTGGATTGATGAATAGATTCTATAAGTATCCTTATTCAAAATTGAATTGCTATATGTAATTCCTCATGATTAGTATCATTATTTAGTATATTCTTAGTAATGAGAATATCTACATCAATAGAACCTACAACTGTCAATTTTGGATAATATAAATTAAAAATTTAACTCTCTCATTCATATTTATTAACACGTTCTTTTAGTATATTTTTCATCTATCTGATTATTTCATATTGGTACATATTTTTTTAATAAATGTATTTCCCTTAGAAATGGTTTTTTCTAACCACTCTTTTGTATCCCTTCCCATATTACCTACCTCTCAAACTAAATTTATGAAATTTTTGTCTAGAATTTGACTGATTGGATTCACTAATTATCATAGTTCTAATGATTTCATGGGCTTTATGAATTGGTTTAATGTTTTTGTAAGTTGATACAATTTTCTATTTAATTCATCCTTGGTGGCCTTATCATGATCAACACTTTTGAAGAGAGAGTTGATTCCAGATTACATGTCATGTTTTAAAACTTCTCTTATTGGTCATCCAAGGTGGATCTTAGAAATATAATAATATCCCCCCAAAATACCTTCCTTTGATTTATCTAGTGGGGATACTACAATTTTAGCATACCTCTCCCCTTTGTCATCATTAAATATCCTATAAAAGGTCTTGAGACTAGGTTTGGACTTCTTCTTGACCTTTTATAGACCAAAGTATAGTGTGATGGGATCAATCATTTCTTTTTTCTTTTTACCCATTGATTGTGCTAGTTAGATACATGTAGTATTTGGTTACTGAGACACCATCACTAAAGAATCAATAGTTGATATTGAGACACTAGTAGACATTATGATAATTGTAGACTCTTATGTAGATGTAGCTATTGATTGATCATGAGCTACATGTGAAATTTAAATCCCATCAATAGATTACAAATCTATATTTACATCAAGGACTTGGTTCTCTACAATCTCAACTAAAGATAATGCGGAAATAGTAGAATTAGAAGAGGTGGAGATAGATGAAACAATTGTATATATCAGATGTGTGAAAGATGGGATAGACACAAGGATTGTGAATTTGGGAACTAGTGGGAGAGTGGAAGCCAAAGCATTAAATGAATAAATGAGATGTGTGGGACCACTTAAATTTGATGATGTAAGGAAAGTGAGTGGGGATGAAAGTGAAATAGTACTTACTAAAGGAATTAGGGTGGCTTGCAAGACTGAAGTCAGGATCACTGAGTCTGAGGCTTTATATTATTAAGGGGCATTATAAATTAATGGTGATGAAATGGAATGAATTATAAATGGAATGGAAAGAGGGATTGGAATGAAAGGTGAAGGTGAAATTTGAGGAAGGGAAAGTAGAGTAAGTGAAAGTGGAGTGGAAACTTGAGAATCCACTAATGGGGAACCCTAAGTGTCCACTTGACTCACTTACATTTGGATTATTATGGTAGGTCATGTAGATAGAATTGTAGGTGAAGTGGAAATTAAAGATTCAAGGGGAATGGAGATAAGATGTGGAGTGGAAACTATAGGTGAAATGAAGAGGTGGGGGTCTTGAAACCTCTAGAACAATGTAGGTAAGAGGAGGGAGAATAATGGAAATAGGGGTTATCATTATTATAAATATGGGAATTGAAGGTGTGGAAGCTTCTATGGCTACTATGTATTTATATTAAATATCAATTTCTTGTTCTAAAACTACCTCATCCTTATATGATTCCCCTTTCTTTGCCTTAGTATTGTTTTTCATCTTCATCTTATTCTCTAGCTTTTCTAATGTTTTACCCAAACCTTCCTTTGATGGAGTAATCCCCTCTACCTTAAGCTTTAAAATATTTTATTTGACACCTATTATTTCTCTTATTACCTAAAATACCTTGCTCCTCAGCTAATTGATTGTTCTATTAATCGCACCCATTATTCTATTGAATAGAGAAAAATACTCAGGAGCTGACTGCCTTACTGGTGGTAAGGTTTGTGTGATTATTTATGTATAATAAATTAGGTCCACATTAGACTCATCATCCAGCAAGTCATTAGGGATTGGTGCCAAATCATAATCCTTGATCTACTATAGGGTCATTTTAGAATAATCCATCATTATGACCCTCTCCTCATCTTCACAGTCTTCCTAATAATATTCATAATATGGGATATGAGTGTATGTTGCAAGTGAAAATATGATATAAATATTCCCATAGAAATTAAAAAATGGCTTGGAATATAAGGTATTAAAATTAATTTGACACATTTGAGTTTTAAAAAATTTGGCCCTCAGGAGGGAAGGACATGTGTATCTACTAATAGAATCTAGGAAATGAATTCACTCGTTGTGCCTATTGGAAAGGAACTTATGGGTCTCTACAAGTTTCCTGACCAACTCCATCAGTGCCCATTTGTCACTAACATATCAAGGAAGTGTATAGGGGAAACCACTAAATCTAGTTGCTCTGATGTAGGAAAATGCGGGGAACTAAATGAAATAAGAGCCTCATTTACTAATCTTTTCTACTACTATTGGTGATAACCTTATCCTCCCAAGTTCTTTATCAAACATTATAATGATGCAATACATGAAAGCATCATTTACTCTTCTAAAATGTTGTCTACTTACCTCTAATGTGAGGTTAGGAGAGTAGTTATATACTTTGTTAATTTCTTTAGGAATGATGTTGAGGCCTAAGAAAGATCTTCCTTTAGCCAAAATGTAGACACAATAAGAAGTCATATAAAACATGTCAATTATTTAAACCTCCAACAATTGATTATGGAGGGAATCACTTATTAATTAATCTTAATGAATATATTAGACATTTTTTTTGGATGTACTAGATGTATTGATACATCCATTCTTGGAAGCTCCTAGCATTAGGAATTCCAATGATTATGTGTAACACTATTATAATATCTCCCTCCTCATCAATGAAATTTGGCTTAGACATGGTATTTCATAGTCTAGTGGAAGAAGTGTTGGGGGACTTAAGCCATTATATATTGATCATATTATAACACCCATCTCTTTTGTATTCGAATAATTATGTAGATGTCTATGGAGTTATATCAAGATAAATTTAAATTCTAGGATTGCAAACACTGAATTAGTGTAGTCAAGGTATAGATTCAAAATCCTTTCTCCTCACTCATTTAAGACTTATCTTCTATTATTATCATAGTTTTGGGCTATTGTGAGCACCAACTTAGGACTTTAGATAGATAAAAGAAAGCATACAACTTGTGGTAAGACAAAGTAATAAATACTTTCAACCTAGTTATTCTTAAACTCTACACCTATTTTATTCCAAAAGTCTCCTAGGTCAATGTGACCTAAATCAGTATATGTTATCTCTATTATATTAGAATATAAATTGGGAGTTACTCTAGGGCCTTTGGATTTGAGCTTCATTTCTTTTATAGGTATGGAGCCTATATTTATTTCTTGTAAGAAACTAATTATGAAAGTTGGTGAAGTTTTTATGTGTTTAAAGTAGTTCTAATCTTTGATGGAGATGGGAGGTGTCCTGAGCATGTGAAAGTTCAAGTAGAACTAGGAGATGATTGAAGAAAGTGACAATTTTGTAGAGATACAAGGTGTTCTATGTATGTTGGAACTTTGGTGAAAGGTGAAGGTGTCTTGAGAAATGTGTATTCCCATGGGGATGGGAGATGTTTAAAAGGGTCCACTTTCCATGAAGACTTGGTATCTTCTAGGGATCCAAGGTGATTTATATAACGGTAAAACCCATGGGGATTAAGGTGCTCAAGGCAAGTCCAATATTTGTGAGGACCTTCGAGGTATCTACAAGTAATATTCATTATTTTAAAAGTGAGATATGATTAGGAATATTCTCTTGGTTTGATGAAAATGACCTAAATTTGAATATGAATCTTTGAATGGAGAACTAGGTTTTAGTGATAAAATTCTTAGAAAAAAACCTATAAAACCCTATAAAAACTCTAGAAAACTTGAGACTACACTTAAATATTTAGAAATAACAACAAACTTTGACCCTAGAATGATTTTAATGATGACTCAAATGAAAACCTAAACCAAAAAACTCAAATAAAAACCAAATTTAGAAAATAAATTTGTGAGAAGGTACATAAAGCTTCACATTGTAAGAAAAATGGTGGAAAACATAAGTAAAGTACCATGCAAAATGTGATAATGATGTGGAAGTCATTTTTACAATCATGGCTTGATATTTTAGTTACTTGATTGGCATGTGGCTCAAGGGTTAGATGATGTGAGAATCATTATCAAAGCTCAAAAACACACTTAGTGATTAAAAAAATGATAAGCAAACCCCCAAATTGCTTATTTTATATATAAATCCCTATAATTAATTCTCTTTAATGGTGGTTGGTGATATAACCTCAGGGTCCAAAAATTAGGTCTAATGTCTGCCATAGTTAAATGGTTTGATTCATGGGAGGTGGAACCCATTGAACAATTTTTAAGTTTACAAATTAAAAATTGCTCATAGAGTTTTGAATCCCATATTTTGAATGCTTGGTGAAAAGAAAAACTCACCAAGAAATTTTCTAGTTTTCAAACTTGCAAATTGCTCATGGGGTTCTAAATCCCATGGTTTAGATGTTTGGTGGAAGGTAGAACCCCAGATGTAATTTTCAAGTTAAAAATTATGCTTTACTTTCCATATCCCATAGGAGGGGGTATTTAGTTTTAGAGGATACAGAGCCCTCTATGCATTTTTTAAGTTTAATAACTTGAAAAATGCATGTCGAGTTCTAAATTCCATTATTTTTAAAGGTGGTTGTTTTGCAAGATCTAAAACTTGTGAATCAATTTGTAACTTTTAAATTTCATCTATAATTTCTAATTCCATAATAAAAAGGGAAAAAATATATCCTTAACACTTTCATGGGATTTTATAAAAAACCAATGGTGTCTCCTTTAGGGTATCAGATATAATGATATTTTTGTGGCAAAAATATCAACGTTTTTGGTGACCACTATGGGATGATTGCTAGCTAATCAATTTCACCTTCTAGACATTAGGCATGGAGTAAATATTTGGCTTTGTTAAGATTTAACCTATGGAAGAAAAAATTGGGATTTTCCTAGACACAAACCAAAAAATAAAAATAGACAAACAAAATAGGAATGAAAAACAACACAACCTATGGAAATAAAAACTCCTAATGAGTTGACCAATGCATAAGCACTTATTGAAAGACACAACTAACCCTATATTTTTTAAAATTTTAAAATTATTGGAATGATTTTCTACCTAAAATTAACCTTTGAGGTATATCCAATTAACTAGGATAAGAAGTTCTGATCCATCAAGCTTGGAGAGATGGAATGCATTAGCTCTTTTACATTGAGTAATAAAATATGGACTACTCCATATGGCATCAAATTTAGTGTGATTTCCTTTTTTATCCTTTTCCATATCCCATTTTAGAACCATTTCTCCTTCATTTAAACTCCTTTTAGATGCCTTTTAATCAAAAATATTATTTTTTAAGCCTGATTAGCTTCCAAGACCTTCATTGATTGGTTCCTATTTTTTTTGAGTTTTATGTTTTTGGCCAATATTACTGTCATTGCATCATTATCGATCAAATATAATTGGTGATTAAGATCTAGAGATGGTAGCTCAATTTATAATGGGACCTAGTCTTATCTTTTTTATACCAACATGGAAGGGGAATTACCAATGGCTTGCTTAAGAGTGATCCTATCAGCCCATAGTGTTGATTTCAATTTTGTGTGTCAAGTTCTTTAGTTATCTTCCATAATTATTCTAATAATTCTAATAAGGTTATCCTTTATTGACTCAGCCAAACCATTAATTTGAGGGTAATAGTTAGAATAAGTACTCATATACATGTTATTCTTGATAGCCCATTCACTTACCTGAGTTCCCAAGAATGTTTTAGCATTATCAAAAATAATAGTGTGAGGTATGCCAAATCTTAACACTATACTATCCATGAAATCTTGGATATATACTTCCATAGCATATTTTAGTGAAAATACTTCAATCTATCATGTGAAATAATCTATTATCATGATAACCCATTTTTGGCCTACACTCGATGGTGGATTGATTATACCTATGAAATCTAGTTCCCATTGGGAAAATGGTTGATCTAATTGAATGGGCTTAAGGGGAGAGGCTTCTAACTTTTCATTTCTGATGAAGTAAGCATAATTTTTATAGTTCCTTACCCATTGATGGGCATCCTTAAATAATTTAGGCCAATAATGACCTCCTCTCATTATCTTGATGGTTATGTTCCTTGTAGAGAAATGTCCTCCTAATGGGCCATCATGAAACTCTTCAAGTAACTTAGGAACTTGATCATGATCAATACATATTAACATAGCTCCATTTATATCCTTTCTAAATATCACTCCATCAACAAGGACATAAGGAATGGACTAGAATTTGTAATACCTTTTCTTAGAACATTAAAGATCATAGAGTTACTCACCTATCTATAAGAAGTTGGTCATGTATTGGATATAATTGTTGAAAATAGGTGGATTAGCTAGCTGAGGTACATTTTGAGCATATACTACTTCAGGTGTTGATTTAGCAATTCTAATATTAGAAGCTAACTAATTATTCACACAAACCCTTTCGTCTTACTAGCTTGGTAAATTTAATGTCTATGTCATATTTCATGACCTCGGTGATCCATCCTGCTCTTTTTTCATTTATCTTATAACTAAAAAAAAATATTTAATGCTTGGGTGACTTACCATTAGATTAATATTATTATTGAAGAGCATATGCCTAAATTTCTTGAGATCCTTAATTATGGCATATACTTTTTTCTTTACAAAATTGTAATTTTCTTCATATCCTTTTAAATATTGGCTAAAGAAAGATATTGGTTGTTCTAATTGTTCCTAATTATGTTGAGTCAAAATGGTCAAAATGCTTCTTTCCCCTCCAAATGCATCTAAAATAAAGTCTTTCTCATAGTTTGGGTTAACTAAGGTGGGAGTCTAAAAAATAACTTGTTTGATGGCCTAAAATTTATCTCTTCCATCTTGTGTTCAGCTAAAAATGGTACCCTTATTAAGCATTATAATGAGGGGTTTTACTAGAGAGGAAAATTTTGGGACAAATATTCTCACAAAATTAATCTTCCCAAGGAAACTTTTTAGTCTTTTCTTATGGCTTAGTAGTGATAATGTAGATATATCCCTAAATATTTCAAAGTCTATTGCAAGACCTTATTTTGACACTATATGCCCCAATAGTTTCCCTTCATGGACCATAAAAATGCACTTATTTGGGTTCAAATAAACTCTAAATTCTCTACACCTTTCAAATAAAATTCTAAGGTATTATAGGCATGCTTTAGCAGGCTTTGAGTAGATAGTGATATCATCTATATATACTAGGATCATTTCATTAATCAGACCTCTAAAGGCCATATACATAGCTCTTTGAAATGCCACACCATCATTCATTAGACCAAAATTCATCTTTTTATATTTGTGTATGCCCCATTTTATGGTGAAGGTAGTTTTGTATTGGTCTAACTCCTATACCAAGATTTAGTTATAGCTAGAATAAACATCTAGAAGGAAAAACCTTTCAAATCCTACCATAATATGTAAAATTTTATTCATTGGTAGGAGAGTGTAATAATTATTTAAAGGTCCTTTGTTCAGGTCTCTAAAATCCACACACAACCTGATTTCACCATTTTTCTTTCTAATGGGGACTAGATTAGTAACACAATTATATTATCTTCTACCAATTTTGAGAGATCATTTTTCATCAGGGGTTCTATTTTTAGATTAATGGGCCTTTACTTCTATCTGACATGCTTAGTGTTTGGATCCAACTCTATTGTATGTTGGGATAAACTAGGGTCAAATCCTCTTAGGTCATGATAACTCCAGGTAAAGCTATCCTAAAATTATTATCACAATTTAATAATATTTCTCTTTTTCAATTCATTACATAACTTTCTTAGCTTCATAGTTTTACCTTATTAAATCACCACCAACTCACAGTCTTTTTCATTGATTGAAATGTTCTTATTTTCACTTTTAAACTAGTTGTCCAAATTGAATATGTTCTCAAATGTAATAAGAACCATAAGTAGATTGTTTGTCTTTACCTATATGATCTGATGCCCATATTAATCCTAGAGTTTAGACTAGTTCCTATTTGAGAATTAATCTTTTTCTCTCAAGAATTTTACAATTTGTTGATCATTATGAAAGACTTGCCAATTAGTGACATTATCAAGAACATATGGTCTTACTATCAATTTTACATGTTGGCTATTTTATTTTTTTATTTCCTTGGGTAAGTTATATTGGGATACCACTGAGGCCATATGATCAACATCTTTATTCCATGATCTAGGTATTGTCTAAATATTCAGAGTAGTGAAATCTTCAAAAAGATCCCAAACCCTATTATTATAAGATATCAATAAATTTTACTTAGTTATGCTTCTAGATCTTACTTGGTGAAAAATAATCTCACTATGACCAAATATCTACAAATATTATATCCCTCTCTCTTTGGCCAACTACAATCCTTGAATCAAAGCCTCATACTTAGCTACATTGTTAGTGTAGCTAAATTAGAGTTTGAAGGAATAAAAATAACTCTCCTCTTGGGGAGATACAAAGACAATATTTTCACCCACTCCATTTTTTATTCTTGAACCATCTAAGAATAATTTCCATATACCTTTAAAATCTTATACTAGTTTTAGGATATTGGGAGTGATTGCATTATTCTCATGTATGAAATATGGACCTAGCCAAAATTATTTTACATGTTCATAAGTATAAAACTATAAAGTTGATCCCCATTCATATAAGAGAATATATAGAATAAATTTTGTGGTGGTTGCATCTTCATGATCATTTTCTCCTTCTTGATCTTGTAATATGCAATTCATATCCATGGGGGGAGGAGTGTATGGTTCAATATGATCAAAAAATGGGAAAATAATGGGGAATAACTGAGATATCTTGAGAGATTGACAAACTTGGATAAGTGTGGATAGTGTGATTTAAATATTTTATTATTATTAATGTCTCAACATCAGTCCCATCCAACTAAACCTATCCCTTATTCAAAGGTGTATATTTTATGCTAAGAGCATTAGCTATCTTTTTTGGCATAATAGAACTACTAGCCACTGAATCTACCATTCAATTATGAACTAGATGCTTCCCAAATATTAATGAGAGATATAAAGGGGGAGGTTTACCACTCTTATCCACCTTAACTTTAGTTTGTGGTTGACATATATTAATTGAAATATTAGGCCCCTTGGTTGGAGCCTTATCTACTATTTGGAAATTCTTCAAGGAATCTTGCAACAAATATCTGTGTCAGTATAGATAGTGCATCCCAAATAGTGACATTCAAATTATTATTCTTTATTTTCTCAATGATGTTGAAAGGGATACTACCAACCTTTGCCTATGTCTTTGCTAAAGTTTTATTGGCCTTTGTATTGTGTTGTTCTTTGTAAGTTCTAGTATAACTTTGGAATTTGAAGCTTGTTCTACATTAGGGGGTTGATCACTTTCAATTTATCTTTTATTTGAATGTGTATTAGCTTCTACTAGACCTCCACTAGTCAAAAATGCCTCCTCTTTATTTACCACACAAAATTCTTCATCTTGTTAGTTTAGAAGATTAGCCTCTCCTTGACTAGGTTCTTGTGTGTTTACTTGTTGGGAAGTGGATTCTTATTATTATACATATATATTTTCATGATTTGTACCATCAAATATTTATTGATGATGCCATTAAAATAAGTATATGATTATGTGGCTATGAATAAGGATAACAATACTCATAGCCTTGAAACAAGTTATTTTGAATATGTACAATGACTTTGGAAGTATTTGGTGTAAGGCATGGACATATGGGAGTTTTGATTGTGAATTTTGACCTTGTAGCTAATAATTACCTTGGTATTGTTACCTATCTCCTTGATATGGCTACCTATTGGGCTAGCATGTTGGGTTAGCCTACCAGTAAGGCTTATAATTCTAAGATTGTTTCCTTTTCATTACTACTAGCTCATTGCCAAAACTCTTTAGTAGTGAATTTAACTCATATAGTTTATTTATAGGAGTGGGGTTTAAATACACTACCTTTCTTGTAGTGGGAATGGAAGCAATTATAGGTAGTGTATGAGCTATTTTTGGAAATAAAGGCATTGGTTACCTTGGGTCAATTTTTATGTCTTAGGTTAAATAATTATCTACCCTTATCAAAATTTTATAAACATCAGTAAGTGTGGTTCCACACATATACTAAATCATAATAGCTATATCACTATGAATGGATCTCATGTAATGTAGGAAAGCATTATTTGGAGTTGGCTTGACAACTACCAAAATCTTATTCCATGTTTTCTAGAAATGGAAATTGAAATCAAACATAAGCTCATGAAGATCCCATTGAATGGTGGTCAATTATTCAACCAAGGAAACGTGGTCAATATTATCTTTGAATTGAGCATATAGTGTGATGCCTAAATCATCCCAAACTTAAATAAAGCTGGGATCAAGACTTATATACCATTGTAAGGCTTTAACCTTAAAAGAGGAGAGTAGGAGTCTAATTGAAATATTCTCTTGTGCCAAGTTGTGGACTATAGATAGGTTTGAAATATCTCATATGTGTTTCATAAGAGTAGTGGAAGTTTTTATAGTAAAATATGGTAAGATTTTTAAGGCCAGGGTTGGTATATCATCATATTGGGCCAATTGGAGAGGGTTGGACCCATTAAAGGCTACAAAATTTATGGCCATTATAGGAAGAATAAAATTTATACAAGTAAGATTACTTACAAAAGATGAAAATAAATTTTCTAGATATATTCTATAATGAGGTATAGCTAATTTCAATCTCTTTTTAAGTGGAAATGACAATTCTAGAAAATCATATTTCTTACCTTTTGTAATTGATCTCATTTGTTGGATTGGCATATGTAACCCTTGAAATATTAAAACCATAAACCAATGGAGTCACTAGGTACCTTTGAAATGCATCCAAATCTTATGAAATTCTAGCCAAGAATAACACCAATTTCTTTATACTTTTCATGTCCCATTAGGAGTGCCAAAAATTATTATCACATAGGTTTTACACTTGTTCTTTGATGTGGAATAACTCACTATGCAACACCTAATGATACAATGGGTTATTTTATAAGTTTTGGGACATTGGAAAATTGAGGTTAACCTCTAGATAAGGCCAACTTAATTTCAATAAATTTGATGCAACTGATAAGATACTAATTTGATATAAATTTTGCTCTTTTTAGTGTTCTTTCTCTTAAACTAAACTTTGACTAGGAAAAGGGTAAAGAATGAAACTTTACATAAATAAAAATAGTGATTTCACCAAATATCTTAGTGTTTATTAATGTTTTCTTGACAAACACAACATAACTAAAAATCAACTGAAATTTGTTTAAGTATAGACTCATGCAAATGAGAAATCAGAGGCAATATTTGTTTTTTTTGTAGAAGGGACAAGATTTTACTTATTTTCATCAAATAATATTTCAAAAGGGTAAAATAACATAGAATAATTTCTTATGACTTAAATAATAAATTTAATATTCACAAATACTCAAATAACTATGCATACCTAAAGATCTCTTAGACAAGAAATGTAAATCTCAATTTATTTTTGTTCTCAAGGTTACAACTTGTAGATAATACATTTGAAATGCAAAAAATATATCTATTAACATTTTGGCCTCACAAGCCAAAATGTCAACCCTTATCATTAAAAGCTTTGATGACCATTGCCTTAGCTTGATTTTCTATGCCTCATAGTGTCCTTGTTTTAAAGGAAAAAATGACTAACTGAAACACTAGAGGGATTAGGTCATCACTAGCATGCCATTAAAGGGACAATGTAATAGTTTGAAATGTGCTTAGGGAAATAAATTTAAGGCCTCAATAATTAACAATTTTCATTCAAAAATATTAATAGTATCTTGACATTAAACACAAGGCTAACAAGTGGTGAAACAATATCCCATCAAGCTAGAAGATCAAAGGCATATAATTGTCTAACTGAGTCAAAAAGTGAAGCAAGATCGATATTGGGTGTTCATGCATAAAATTTAAGATCAATTATCTACATCAAATATTGGGACAAAAATAAATGGTACAAATTCAATTACATAACTAATATCTAATAGTGTGAGCAAGGTCAACAAGTAAATAGATCTTAAGATTAAATGTAAATGCACCAAGTGTCAAGATCATGAAATCTTGAAGCAAATCTAATAGTGAGAAATGATCAATGAAGTTAGTGGGTCAAAATAAATAAATATATCATATATAATCATGTAAAATAAAATCTAACATTGAACTCAAGGTCAAAAAGTTAGAGGATCTTCAAATTAAGTGAAAGGATGATAAGTGGCATGATCTTGATGACTTACCAGATCAATGGTGCACATTCAATCAAATGGAAGGAAATAAATGAAATGAATTCAATCAAACAAAGGAAATTGATGTTTCGTAGGTCAAGATCTTAGATTAAACATGAATCAACCACATAAAACAAGTGCATGAAGTGGATGAAGTATTATAGTGGATCCATAAGAAGCATGTGATATTGACAAGTGTCACATTCTCAAAAGCTAAAATCAAGATGAACGGGGAGATAAAAATTAGCACCATCTAGAAATCCAAACACATATCAATAATTAATGATGAAGGTATAAACTATTATACTCTTTAGGAGATGAATGGAACATATTTGATGAAATCTCCAAATGGCATGAGATGATAACACATGTCCAAAATAGTTAGTGTAATGTGGTCAAGCTCTTGGCATGAAACATTGAGTGTGTTCTTCTATGGACTCAGATCATTTAAAGGTCTGTAAAGAGAATTAATGCAATGAGGATATCAAGTATATTTAGGAAACCATCTAAGGTTTTTTCTAGTGTAAATTTCATCCTCCATGACCTTTTCTCCACTCTTTCACATAAATAGAGTAACAGTGCAATTAATGCATGGAAGGGCTTAATGAAGTTTTAAATAGATATTGACTACTTCTAATGGTAATATTAGCCTTGATCATTATGACCCATTCTCCAATCTCCCATGCATTCTTTCCCTTCTCTCTCATTTGATTCTACTATAAGTTCAAACTTTGAGCTCTTGATTTTCATCCCTTACGGATGGTATGACTAGACTCTACTAGAATTTATACTCATGCACCTCTTGGATCAATGAGAAAGACACTTGTAGTTATTTACCAATATATTATTAGTTTTTTTTATTTTTTTTATATGCAAAATTGATTTAATATTACCTTTTTAGGTATAAGTTAAACTTAAGTTCTAACAATATTTCGTTGTAGGTCATCTAGAGTGTCATAATGTTGATGTCTCGGGTATAGAGTGAACTATTGACTATAAGTGATTTTAATCGGGCCTTACCCTTATTTACCTCCATCCTAATCCAATCAAAATAACCTCTATGTGAATCACTTTTACTTGGAAACCATTGTAGACACTGTGTTAAGTCTATTCATTTTCCATTAGTGTGTCAAGAGTTCAATCCTATGAGTCGATACAATGAATTAATGTTGCATCACCACATTTAGAGTAGGTTTTAATTCATGCAACTCCTTCTCTCTTTTCATCCCAAATTATTTAGTTCTTAGGTGATCACTATAATGAACAATATAAGGGGATATTCTCATTAAAAACTATATAGGTCTGACCCAAAATTAGGTAACCCATAGCCTAAGGTCATTCCCATGTTGGACTAAGTTTGAGAGTAAGACTTGAACACTTCCAATTTTAGATAGGGTGCAACCTAAGTCTCTAATATTTTATATCATACTCAGTGGGACTAATTTTAATTTCCCAAAAACATGCTCTAAAGATATTGAAGGACATTTAGAAGGTGAAGACATCAACAACATCATTTTTAGTCATCTTGGTTAAGGTCAAACATTTTAAAAAGGTTTGCAATCAACCTCAAGTTTAGAGATACCAGTGGTTTCATGGTTGTAAAGGTAATAAGGTTTTTAGTCATGGTTTTAATTTGATACACATATTTCATAGGGAGCCATGGTAGTCTATGAGGTAGGTTTCTTCCCTCCACCCCCATAGCCACCTTACCATAGCCCATATGACCCATACACTGATCCTTACCAACAATATAATCCATATATTATTCACTACAAAGATCATCCATGATAATTTAAGCCTCCTCCACTTCCATGGCAACCTCCTTATCCTCATTATCAGTACTATTATCAAACTGCTACCCCTTGCAATCCACTTGCACCAAATGCTGATTATATACACTTAGAAATTGAAAGATTAAGAAAAGAAAGGGACAAGTTGTAATAGATTCTTAGATATTAGAAAAGGGGTGAATACCAATCTATTATTCCTAATCAAAATAATCCTATAAACTAACCATAGTTAATTAAATTAGTCACCCCATCTCCTTTTCTTTCCTCCTTGGTCATAGGAGATTTCTTGATCCATAACTATTTACTTAATGACAAGGAAAATATTTCAATTGTTCCTAAATCAGTGTCAGATACCTTGAATCTAAAGTATGAACCTATTTATAAATTTGAATTGTAATGGAATGGGTCACCCATGAAAGTATTTAGCATTGTTAGAAATATTCAACTCACTTTCCATGAATAATTGTGTAAGACCTCATTGTAGAAGATTTGTTGCCTCATTTTGCCTTATATTTGGGTAATGAATTTATAACTAAGGTTGGAGGGTACTTGTTCAAAGACTTATATCATATAGTGTGAAAAATTGAACATGGTGTGGAGGTGAGAATCAGATCTGAGTCACTCTCTAGGTTACACATTTTTCCACCTCCTCCAATCACCCTAAAGGTAGACTAACTTTACCTTCCTTCCCCAAGGCAATTCACTTGTGTTCAAGATCTTATACCTACCAAAGAGCCTAAAAAAATACCCAAATGGAAGTCTTAATGGGCCATAGATCCTAATTTCATAATTCCCACACTTGAAAAGGAGGATAAGGAAGAAAAATTAGGTGTGAAATCTATTATTAGTCCTTCATGTGCTATTACTTAGGTACCTGTTACCCTTCTTCACATCCCCCCTCAATCCCAAGAACGTCCTAAAAAACCATTCAAGATCCATAGTTGGAAGGAGACCCTTTAAATAATCAAGTATCTTAATGATATATACTACCCACCCACCCTCTCCCCTCTTAAAAAGAAGTCAATTACACCAAAATTAGAATTGGATCATTCAAGCATGGTGGGAAAACTATCAAAGTTGGTAAAGGAGGGGGAAGTCATTCAAGAGTTAGATAGTGATACAATTATAAATAATTTTCAAGAACACCTTGGAGAGGACACTTCTAGTGTCTATTAAGAAGAGATTCACATTGGGACCCATATACACTCTATTAGATCACAAGGTAAAAATGAGCAAAGCTTAGATGATAAAGGGAAGCTATAATATCATAATGATGGAGCTGAGACAAATGAAACATAAGATAATATTTTCATAAGAGACAAATTATATGGACACATCCATGATGATGATATTGATATTTAAGTCAAGAATCCATTCAAATACTAGTGACAACACTTATGTTTGGAGTTATTGAATGAAATGGAACAACTTGGCAAGACAAATTTAAGTGATATAGTTGAATAGTATGATAATGCTTTAAATGAAAAAATTAATGCAAATAAAGGAGTACAAAGGAAATATGAGTTGGACCTTTATTAGATTAAGGAACCACCTCTGTCTATTAATGAAGAGGATGAACAAACTTTAGCTGATCAAAAACCTTATGATGATCCTGCTAAAGTCAATGAGGTGAGTAATCAACTTGATGACTTGTAGATAGATGGAAAAAGTTTAAATGAACCTTGTGATTTTTTCATTGGCCAAGATGAGATGTAATTTTGGGAGGAATTATAATACTTCTACATAAAGTTTATACCTCACCTCTACACCAATCAAAGCTTGAAAATAAGGAACTCATCAAGAATGGTTTGATAACTGATCATCTTGAACCTAAAGAGTAGAACAAGTTGTAGCTCCTAAATAAATAGGATATGAGGTTAGTGATGCAAGGTATAAATATTTGGGATGAGTATTAATAAATTATTTACCCTCATAATCAACCCATGCACGTAGGGATGAACTCAAATGGTCATTTCACTCTTCCAAGTAATCATGAGAGTGCTAGTCATAGGAAGAAGTTATCACATATTGATCCAAGTCTGATTGCATACAAATCATCATATGATAGATAAACATTAGGGTTACATAATGATCACTAAACATTCCAATTTGACCTAAGGGGAATGAAGATAATGTTAGGTTAATTTTGTAGTAGTTAGTGTGTTTATCTAAATAAGTGCTTTACATAAGTTTGTATGTTGTGACTTATTGTTTAGTTCTTTCCTTTTTTTGTCCTTAGTTTTTAGGCATGTTGTTTAGTGTTAGGTTGTTTATTTTTTATGTCAGTGTGTGTCTTTTTTATACAATATGTCTCTAAGGTTTCAAGAGTATAATTTATTCTAAAGTGTCATCATCTTGTGCTTATTTATCGATTCACCTTGCCATAAAAGTGTCTAGGTTCCATGACTAGCAGGATGGTCAAACCATCAGATTCAACATAAATGTTAAAATTTTTGCCTCAAAATATAAAATGTCAACCCCTATAATTCAAATTTTTTATGACCATTACCTTAGCTTGATTTTCTATGTTCCACAGTGTCCTTATTTTAAATAAAAAATGACTAACTTAAATACTAGTGGGACAAGGTCATCATTAACATGCCATTGTAGGGACAATCTAGATGTTTTGGACATGCTCAGGGATGTCAATTTAAGGCCTCAATAATTATTTATTTGAATTAAAAAATATAAATGAGATCCTAACATTAAAAGTGGGGATGCTAAGTGGTAAAAAAACATCCCATCAAGATAGTATATCAATGGCACACAAGTGTCTAAGTCAAAAAGTCAAGCAAGATCAATAGTGCATGTTCATAATACAAGTCAAGATCAAAGATCCACACTAAATAATAGGAAAAATATAAATGGTGTGTGTTCAATTGAACAATAGAGATATAATTGTGTGAGCAAGGTCAACAAGTCAACAAATCTTAAGATTAAATGAAAATACACCAAGTGTCAAAATCATGGAAGCCTAGAGCAGATCTAATAATGAGCAGTGATTAATATGGTCAATGGTCCCAAAAAAATCAATGGATAATGTTTAATCATGAAAAGTTAAATCTAATAATGAGCATAAGCTCAAATAGTTAGAGGATCTTGAGATTAATCGAAGGGCTGATAGGTGGCATGATCTTGGTGATTTATCCAATTGACGATGCACATTAGATCAAACAAAAGGAGATCAATGACATGAATTCAATTAGACCAAGGATATTTATGGTACATATGTCAAGTTATTAGATTAAAATTGAAAAAACCATATGGTATAAGCTAATGAAGTGGATGAAGTCTGATAGTGGATCCACATAAGCATGTGAGACCAACAAGTGTCACATATTCAAAGGCTAAAATCAAGATGAATGGGGCGCTGATAATTAGCACCATCTAAAAATCTAGAAATAGATCAAGGGTGGATGATGAAGGTTAAAACCAATATAATCCTAAGGATATCAATAAATTAGATTTGATTGAATCTCCAAATGTCATGAGATGACAACATGTGTCCAAAATAGATAGTGTAGTGTGATCAAGCTATTAGCATGAAACAAAGAGTGTGTTCTTCAATAGATAAGGATAAATTAAGGGTTTATAAAGAGAATTAATGTAATGAGTAACTTGAGTATATTTAGGTGACCATCCATGATTATTTTTTATGCAAATTTTGGCTTCCATGACCTTTTATCCACTCTTCCATGTTTACAGTGTAATAGTGGCATTAATGAAGGGAAGGGCTTGATGAAGTTTTAAATGGATATTGTGACTAATTTTGGTGGTAATATTTGCCTTGATAATTATGACCCCTTATCCACTCTCCCATGTGTCCTTTACTTTCTCTCTCATCCCATTCTACTATAAATTCAAGCTTTGAACTCTTGATTTTCATCCCTCAGGGCTAGTATGACTAGACTCTACTAGAGTTTGTACTCACACACCTCTTAGATTAATGAGAAAGAAATTTATAGTTTTTTATCAATCTATAATTAGTGTTTTTTAGTTTTTTGATATGTAAAATTGGTTTAATCTTCCCTTTATAGGTCAAATTTCAACCTATGTGCTAACAAGATTTCTTTATAGGTCATCTAGTGTATCATAATGTTGATGTCTCATGTATAGATTGGATTGATGACTATAAGTGCCCTCAAGCTAATACCTACCCTCATTTCCCTCTAGCCTAATCCAATCAAACTGACCTCTATGTGAATCATTTTTTCTTGGAAACCATTATAGGTATTGTGTTAAGTCTATTTATATTCCATTAATGTGTTAAGAGTTTAAGCCTATGAATGGATATAATGAATTCATGGTTCATCACCACACTTAGAGTAGGTTTTCATTCATATAAATCCTTCTCTTTTAATCCCAAGCTATTTAGTTCTTATTAGAGAATTATAATGAAAAATCCAAGGATCTAGCCTCATTAAAAACCATAGAGGCCTAACACAAAATTAGGCAACCCACAGCTTAAGGTCATTCCCATGTTAGACTAGGTTTGAGAGTAGGACTTGAATGATTCTACTTTTATCTAGGGTACAACCTAAATTTCCAACAATATCATCTAACAATAAAAATATATATTGGTCTATGGGGTATGCCCATATTTATACAAAAATATCTCATTGAATGAGATGTAGTTGTCCAATCTTGAATGTCTAGTAAGAGAAGCCATGTAGATCTAAAAATCCATGAAAAATGAGGTGAGGTGTTTTATTTATAACATCTTTCACTTGTATAACTATTTTGAAAATAATATGTAAGAGATGGCATGTTCTCTTTCTTGAAATGGCATGGATATAATTGGAAGATCTTCATACAACACCCCTTCTTCCTACAGCTAAAAATAACTTCTCATGCAAAATGGGAAGTTCCCAAGATATAAATTGAATTTAAAAAAGATAACTTGGAAGTTAATTTTGAAAAAAACTAAATTTCAAAACACAAGTGAGACTTTAAAAAAAATTAAGTCAATCACTTTGTCAAAGGAGCTTGTAATTTACAATTCATGCTTTTACACTTTTAACAATTGTAACTTGTCAAAATAGAAAGTATAATTTGTATTTAAGATTTTTACAAATTTCACATTATCAAAAATATAAAGTGTAAAATATTTGTTTCTCTTTCTCAAAAATAGTTATAAAATATAGTTGTTCCTTTTCAATTATAGCTTATAATGTTTTATAAATATGAAACACAACATATGAAAATATTTTAATATAAATATTAATCACTATCCAAAATTTCTTCAACCTTCTTGTCTTTCTTAACCTACACTTTTTCAACATATGCATTAAAGTCATTGAAAACTTCTTGCATTAACTCTACTTTTGGCCCATAGGAGTAAAGGTGAGAGGCTGCACAATCTACTTGAATATCAAACAATTCTTTTCTTAAACTCTTTATTCTCTGTATTTTCATCCTTATTTTATCTAGTACATTTTCATACTTGATAAACATATGGATAGAACTCAAGGTGAAGACTATATCCTTGGAAAATTCTTTCTAAACTACCTATTTAAACTTATTTTTTACCTCCTCTACCTGTAAGATATTATTTGCATCATTTGTTGGTTGACATGACATCATATTCATCATTCCTTCAATGTCATACAAAATTTTAATAGCTTTAGTATCCTTATTCAAAATTGAGCTACTCAGTGTAATTCCTCATGCTCAATATCATTCTTTAGTATCTTCTTAGCAAAAAGAATATCCACATCAATTAAACCTACAACTATCAATTTGATATAATATAAATTAAAAGTTTGAATCTCTCCTTCATATTTATTAACCTATTCTTTTAGTATATTTTTCCTCTCTCTAATTATTTCATATTGGTCCATCATTATGGAAATATCCTTATTGCCCTTAAAAATGAGTTATTCCAACCACTCTTTTGTATCCCTTCCCATATGAGCCATCTTTCAAACTAAATCAATGAAAGCTTGATGCAAAATCTAACAGACTGGTTGTATTGATTATGGTTGTTCTGATGATTCACTGAGCTTTATTAACTAGTTCAATGTTATTGTAAGTTGATCCACTTTTCCCTTTAATTCATCCTTGGTGGCCTTATTATGATCAATCCTTTTTAAAATAGTTTTGATGCTATTTTCCCATCATGTTTTAACCCCTCTCTTATTGGCCATCCAAAGTGGATCTTAGAAATCTAATAATATCCAACCATAAGATCTTCCTTTGATTTGTCTAGTGGGGGTAGTACATACATCTCCCCTTTGTCATTGAATATCTTGGAAAAGGTCCTTATAGCAGGTTTGGATTTCTTCTTAACCTCTAATAGACTGAACTCCAGTGTTCTAGGATCAATAATTTATTTTGTCTATTTCCCCACTAGTTATGCTATCCAACTAGAGGTGGTGATTGGTTGCTTAGACATCATCACAAAATAATCAATAGATAATGTTACTGCATTGGTAGACATTATGATAATTGTATATTCCTATGTATATTTTTCTATTGATTTATTGGGAGCTACCTATGAAATTTCAATTCCATCAATAAATTGAAAATCTATATTTACATCAAGGACTTGGTCTCTCCAATCTCAACTAAAGGTAATGTGAAAGTAGTATAAGTAGAAGAGGTGGATGAAAATAGAACAATTATGTCTATTGAAGATGTGGAAGATGGGATAGACATAATAATTATGAATTTGGGAATAGGTGGGAGAGTGGAAGCCAAAGCATTAAACAAATCAATGAGATGTGTGGGACCACTTAGAGTTGGTGATTTAAATAAAGTGAGTGGGGAAGAAAGTGAAATGGTACTTAACCTAGAAGTTGGGGTGGTCTACAAGATTGAAGTTAGGATGACTGAGTCTGAGGCTTTGTACTACTGAGTGGTGTTGGAAATTAATGGAAATGAAATGGAAGAAATTATAAATGTAATGGAAAGATGGAGTGGAATGAAAGGGGAAGGTGAAATTGGAGGAATGGAAAGTGGAGGAAGGGAAAGTGGAGTGGAAACTTGAGAATCCACTGATGGGGAACCTGAGTGCCCACTTGACTCACTTGAATTTTTCTTATTGTGGTATGCAAAGTAGATGGAATGGCAGGTGAAGTAAAAACTATAGATTCAAGGGGAATGGAGACAAGAGGTGGAGTGGAAAATGGAAACCTAAGATGTTGAAAGAGTAGATAAAGGAGGTGGAGGTGCTAAAACCTCTAGAACAATATAGGTAGGAGGAGGGAGAAAGAAGGAAATGGGGGTTGTCACTATTACAGATATAGGTATTAAAGCTATGGAATATTATAAAACTACTATATCTTTAGATGAAAGATCAATTGGTTATTATACATCTTTTTTATCCTTACTTGATTCCCATTTCCTAGCCTTAGTCTTCTTCATCTTCTTCTTCTCTGGCTCTTCTGATGTTTCACCTAGATCCTCCTTTAATGGAGCAATACCCTCCACCTTAATCTTTAAAAGCTTCTCTTTGACCCCTATTGTTTATCTCATTACTTGAACTCCCTTTCTCTTTATCAAATTCATTGTTTTATTAATCACACCCATTTTTATATAAAATAGATAAAAATACTCAAGAGTGTTCCACCTTACTAGTGGTAAGGGTTGTGTGATGATTTGTGTATAATAAATTGGGTCCACATTGGAATCATCATCCACCAAGTCATCAAGGACTGGTGTCAAATCATAATCCTTGATCTATTATAGGGTCACTATAGAATAATTCCTCATTATAACCCTCTCCTCATCCTCAAAATCCTCCTAATAATCTTCATAATATGGGACATGAGTGTATGTTACAAGTGCCAATATATTGGCAATCTTCACAAAGACATAAAAAAAATGCCTAGACTCCAAGGTATTCAAATTCATTTGGTACATTTTAGTTTTATCACATTTGGACTTGAGGAGGGAGGGATATGTGTATCTACTAATAAAAATTGGGAAATGAATTCTCACCTTGTGCCTAGTAGAAAGGAGTTTATTGGTGTCTACAAGTATCCTGAATAGCTACATCAGTGCCCATTTGTCACTAACATATCAAAGAAGTGTATAAGGGAAACCATTGAATATAGATGCACTTATTTGCAAAAAAGTGGGAAACTAGATGAAATAAGATTCCCATTTACTTATTTCTTCTTCTACTACTACTACTACTACTAGTGATAACCTTATCCTCCCATGTTCTTTATTGAACATGATAATCATGTAATAGATGAAAACATCATTTAATCTTATAAGATTCTATCTAATGGCCTAAAATGTGATGTTAGGATAGTATTTATATACTATATTAATTTTTATAGGAACTATGTTGAGGCTTGGGAATGATCTTCCTTTAGCCAAAATATAGACAAGGTAAGAAGTCATAAAACTTTCCAATTGTTTGAACCTCCAAAAAATGCTTATGGAGGAAATCAATTATTTGAGTCTAGTGAATGTATTAGATGTTTTTTTAGATGACCCATATGCATTGGTAAATCCATTCTTGGAAGATATTTACATCAATATTTTTAGTGATTTTATGCAATAATATAATATCTCCCACCTCATCAATGAAATTGGGTCTATACATGGTCTTTAGTAGTTTGGTGGAAGAAGCCTTGGGGGACTTAAGCCATTGCCTATCGATCATCTTATAATACCCATCTATTTTATCTTAAAAGATTTATGTGGATGTCTATAGACTTATATCAAGATAAATCTTGAATTCTAAGATTTCAAACACTTAATCAATGTACTTAGGGTCTAGATTCAAAATCCTTTCTCCTCACTCACTTAAGACTTATGTTCTATCAGGATCATAGTGTTGGGATATGGTGAGAACCAACTTAGGAAATTAGATATATAACATAAAATTATTATCCTATGGTAAATTAGAGTCATAAATACTCTAAAACCAATCAATCTTAAACTCTACACCTATTCTAGTCTAAAAGTCTCCTAGGTCAATGTGACCTAAATTAGTATTTGTTATCTTTGTTTTATTAGACTATAAATTAGGAGTCACTCTAGGGCCTTTGGAATTGAAATTAATTTCCTTTGGAGGCATGGATCTTGGATTTATTGATTTTGAGAAACTAACTATGAAACTTGGTAGAGTTTGCAGGTGTTTAAAGTAGTTATAATCTTTGGTGGAGATGAGAAGTTTCTTAAGTAGGTAAAGTTCTGGTGGAACTAGGGGGATCTTGAAGTAGGTGATAATTATATATAACTAGAAGGTGTTCTGGGAAGGTTGGATCTATGATGGAAGGGGAAGGTGTCTTTATCAATGTGTATTCCCATGGGAATGGGAGATGTTTAAAATAGGTCCACTTTCTATGAAGACTTGGAATCTTATGGGGATCAAAGGTGATTTAGATAATGGTAAAACTTGTGGGGATCTAAGGTATTTAAGGCAAGTCTAATGTCCATGAGTACCTTGAAGGTATCTATAGGGAATATTTTTTAGTTTGATAGTGGGATATGCTCAGGTATATTCTCTTAACTTGACAAAAATACCCTAGATTTGAATGTGAATCCTTGAGGGGAAAACTAGGTTTTAGTGATGAAATTCTTAGAAAAAACCCCAAAAAACCCTATAAAAGTTCTAGAAAACCTGAGACTCCACTTAGATATTTTGAAATAACAATAAACTTTGACCCTATAATGATTTTAATGATGATTTAGATGAAACTCTAGACCAGACAACTCAAATAAAACCCCAATTTAGAAAATAACTCTGTGAGAACATACATAAATCTTCAAATTATAGGAACAATGGTAGAAAACTCAAGGAAAGTACCATGCAAAAGGTGATAATGATGTGGAAGTAGTTTTTATAGTTGTGGATCTATCTTTCAAGTACTTTCTTAGCACATGTTTCAAGGGTTAGATGATGCAAAAGTCATTATCAAAGCTTGAAAAACACACTTAACAATTAAATAAATGATAAACAATTACTCAAATTATTTAGTTAATATAAAAATATCTATAATTAATGTTCTTTAATGGTAGTTGGTGGTGGAACCTTGAGGTTCAAAAAGTAGGTCAAATGTCCACCATGGTTAAATGGATTGATTCATGGGAGGTGAAACCCATTGAGCAATTTGCAAGTTTATGACTTGAAAATTGCTCATGGAGTTCTGGAGCCCATGGTTTGAATGCTTGGTATAAAGTTTAACTCACCAATAAATTTACAAGTTTATAAACTTGAAAATTTCTCACAAGGTTTTGGATCCTAAAAATTAGATGTTTAGTGGAAGGTAGAACCCTAGACATAATTTTCAAGTTACAAATTGTGCTTCGGGTTCCATATCCTATAAGAGGGGGTATTTGGTTTCATAGGATCTAGAGCCCACCATGTATTTGACAATTTTCACAACTTGAAAAATACATGTTGAGTTCCATATTCCACCATTTTTTAAGGTGGTTACTTTGTGGGATCTGGAAGCTGTGAAGTAATTTTCAGCTTGTAAATTGCATCCAATGTTTTGGATTCCATAATGCAAAGGTAAAAAATGGATCCTTGGAATTTTTATGGGATTTTATAAAAAAACCAAGGGGATCTCCCTTAGTGTATTAGATATAATGATATTTTTTTGGGAAAAATATCAACAATGTCTATCCAAAACATTTAGATAATTAATTAGATGTTATAATTTAACATTAAATGCACTTATCCCTTCCATTTTAATAATTATGAAAATGGGATGTGAAAAAAAACTTATTAATAATAATCAAGTGATTACTCTTCAAGGCACCACTTATGATCCTCTAGTACAAGTTCAACATGAGGTTTTACCTAAGATGTTACCAAAGAATTAGTATATCATAAGACATCAATTAAGTGAGACTAAAATTCAAGTATCTACTCTTCCACCTATTTTTAAAAATAGTAAAATGGATAACAAATATGATTCTAATGTTGATGATTACATTGATAATATTTAAAACTATTAAAATAATTTATTATGTTTTATATACTCATGGACATCTATACATCCTTATCTTACTTTAGATGATATACTTTATTCAAATTTTAAAAAATATGATGATGATTCAACTAATATTATTTTTTAGCATTATCTTTTATCCATTTATGTTTTCACCAAAGCTATCTCTCCTTTTATTTACATAGTTTTTATGGGTTTAAGTGCCCAAACTTTCAAGAATTAATTGAAATTATAAACAATTATTGATATCAACTGAAATGTGTACCCATTGAATTGGAAGAATTGGTTTAGTGAGACAATTGGATCATCCCCCAAAGTGTGGGACTCTTTTTCTCCTTGGAAAGAACCCTAGATAAAGTCAACTTCCTCTTAAAATAAATGAATCTTATTTAAGATCAACATACAAGCCTAAAATATTTGAAACAAGATCTAATATTATCCTAATCTAAAATATTTTGTGGGAAAAAGAGATATGGGGGTTGTTCAAATGGAAATAATGGTGATGCACCAAGACTAAATAGAAGACTTCTACAAGCCTTGATGAGCACAATAAAAATATCATAAGATAATAAAATATCATAATGAATCCAAAATGAACATTATAATTACATGAATATTTTGAATAAAGGTGCATGATACAATAAAATTCCAAGAGGGATGAAAAATGATCCACAAGTGACATTTATATATACTTATATGCACATAACATATAAATTAGAAGAGAAAGATAGGTTGTGCACATATATGCTAGGGAATGTATGGTAATGAAAGGGATAAAAATCATCCATGCACAAAAATCAACAAACCACATGTTGTACACAAAATGTAAGAAGAAAGGAAAGGGGACAACTCAATTATCATTAAAGTGCAAGTCTTAGGTGGTAAAAGGCTCATGGAGGGAAAATGTTAGCACCATTACTATGATTAAAAATGTTAACCCTTTTAAAATGAAAGACTTGGGATTTTATAGGCAATGGGAAGCCCATGGGTCATTGATTATAATCAAAACATGGCTGAGATAATTAAATGAATATCATAAATTGAGAGACATAATCTCACTATAAATCAGACATGGATGGCCAAAGGTAATCAGGAAACGGATTACATCCTTGATGTATGGTGATAATTACCTTAGGATTGAACTTGTCAACTTAACACTATCTCCTATTATTTATGAAGCATTTGATATTTAATCACTCAATAATTATATCTCAATTTGTAAGATTTTATGTACAAGAATGTGGCTATAAATTTCTTTGAATTACTGTCTTAGAATATTTTAGCCTAATTCTCTTTTTATTACTTTCAATACTACTCAGATAACTTCACACCATGATTCTTTAAGGATAAATTTGTCTTTTATGTCATACACTTGATTCCAATGTGCATGCCACATTTTAGTGGGTATTGCTACTTAGTTTTTCATTGAATTCTACCTCCCACTTGATCATTTCTTGGAGAGGAATCAATATACAAATTGATTTTTGAAAATAAAATTGAGTGCATAGTGGAATCATGGATTTTGATGGTTTTGATGGTTGGACGTGATTTCAAATTTAAGATTGTGTATTGATGATGTGGAACTATTTCATTTTTTGTCTCCTTTATTACTTGGTCACATCACTCTTTTAACCCATTTAGACTCAACCACTATCTATGGTCTCCACATGTCATCTCCCTAACTAATTCATGATTTGTATTATAGATGTATCAACTAGTCCACATAGAAATTTATTATTTACCTTCATTTACTCTAAGATCTATTGAGTTGTAGATGGTGATGCTTTATTCATTAAGCAATCTTGACACTCTATATTTATAGCTTACCAGTTCTACGTGGCTCCTTCTCCTTCCTCCTTTACTTTACTAAGGTTTCAAATAGATGTTTATTGTTGATCCTATAGTGAAGTGATATTTTGACATGTAATAACATCTCATTTACGCACTACCCTTACACACTACTAGGCTTCATTGACCACCCCAGGGCCATAGATCATCAAGATCACACCATGAAATGCCATCACACTTACCTGTTAGCTTGGAGACTTTGACATCTCTCTAGATTGTAAAAAAATATCTAGGAGAGTGAGGTAACAATATTTTTCCATGGGAATTATCCTACTAACCTACTAGCCATGAGGGTTTTAAAATGTATAAATGGTTTTGGGTTATTAGGTCACTACGATTGTGACACATGGAAGAATATCACTTTCCTAATTGTCTACTACTTCAATGATGTCATTTCCTTGATAGTAAACTTATTGAAAATTTAATAAGAAATTTGAATTTCTTTAAAATATTTTTGAATAGGCCTAAGATTACAAGGAAGGTGACACATGGCTCTAGGTGAACAAGAATAATCAACTAAGTTCCAAAAGCATTTGAAAGGGCTTGGGAATACTTTGAGATTGACACGTGGCACTGGGAAACCTTATAAATAATCATCTAAGTCTAACTATGACTAACATCCTAGGAAGATGTCAAGACATTATTGAGGGCCCATCAAATTTAAGCTCATCACCTCTTGATGTTGTCAAAAAGAAAAAACCATGAAATGTCTTTGTGTCCAAGTGATTGTTTGAAAAATGGAACTGCTAGGAAACTAAAACTCCTATATACTTTAAAAATCAAACTTCACTTTAGTATTACAAGATATTTTACAAAATTGGTTAAGTATTGGGATGGATCAACTAAATATTAAGAAGCATGTGAATGATCCTAAAGCCCTTAATGAAATTCAAACATTGTTTTTCCATGGTGATAAAAAATGTTTAAAATTTTGGTGACCTCTATGGAATACATGTTTGATAATTATGAATATGATAGCCTCTAAATCAATATATTTGGAATGGAGTCATAAAAGCACTAAAGCACAAGATTCTAAAATTGCAACATAAATACAACCTACTTTGTTGGCTACTAAATAATTGAACTGATAATTTGAAAATATTCTCAAGATTTGTCTCTGTTATAATCCATAAAGTTATCAAAGTTTCATTACCTCCTTTAGACACCATTACATCTTCCCTAGATCTTAAATTATTCCTTGCTTTCTAATCTACTGAGCCAATCCATAAAATTGAAAGTGTCAAAGGAACTTAGAGGACTATAAAATAACTAAAACTATTTGAAATGTGCACATAGTAACTTAGGGAATATAAAATGTCTAAGATAATGTTTTAAAAAACTTGAAGGAAATAAAATGCAAATAAACTACCTTAAACTAACTAAATAAAATGCCACCTAAACTAATCCATTAACTAGTTCTACAAAATAGCTACCTTTTCTTATCAATCTAGAATGTATTTTCATGTTTGAGAAAAACCAACCAAAATTAAAAGAGGATTATTTGCTCAATGAAGTGGTGAAATACCTATTCAAGTATGCAAACAAACTTACCTAGCCACATAAGTTGATTAGAAATGTATTTGTCTTAGAGTGGATAGTTAGGTTTATTTTGTCCTTCTTGATGCTCAATTTTATGCTTTGGATTAAGAACTTTTGATAGCTTCTCCTTCTTAGCCTCCAATTGAGCTAGGTAATTTATAGTGAATCCTCTTGAAAAGACAACAAGTATTCTTGAGGTATTGGACCCAAAAAGATATGAATCTTGATTCTTGATAGGTTGACACCAAAATAGGCCTACATTGTCTTTTAGGAGTGTGTAATTGTTCACAAGCCTATTAACGAGTTGATAGCCAACATTGAAAATATCAAAAAAAATACTAACTAAAGCTGACCCTTGAGAGTATATATTTAATGGACTACCTCTCTATTATTTCTTGATTTTCTTAGCAAAGTTTCATTCCTTAGTGTTCTTTAGACTATAGTCTCATTGAAGAGGAACATAGCCTACTTCCAAGACCTCAAACAAGTCCTATAACTCATCACCACTTTTAGTATTTTTAAACAAATCTTGAGATAGTTAGGGTCTTATTCTTGAAGCACATGTTCCCTTTGGATTATTTTTTCATCATCAAATACATCCACTATGTAAAGTGGTTTCCCATCAAATAAGTTGACAATCCTAACTTCTCTCTCCTTTTTGGATTCTTCCCTTAGGGGAGAAGGAAATGCACTCACTTCTTATTTAATGGAGAAATAGGAATATCCTAACATATTTTAAGTCTAAAAGTCATCCTCATGAGGGTATTTTAACCCTTAATTTTTAGAGACCAATTCCTCCTCAACAAGGTCGAATCTATGCCAACCAGACTAATTTTATTCCTCTTCCATGTTGAATGGAATCTCATCTGCCTAAGATCAATCTTGTTTATTCCTCAAAATGTATTATTGACTAAATATAATTCACATCTCATCATCAATATTATCTTCTTCTTATTATCCAAAGTCTAATTTTTAAAATTTAGTGAAAAAAATGGATACAAATAATTATCTCATCATCATATTCACTTGAAATCTTTTCCTCTTCATCTAAATAGTCTTCATTTTATCTCCATATAGCATGTTCCCCTTTGTAAAGGGATATGGTGGGAGGAAATAGGGTTTAACTAATTAATTAAGATGCTCATGTTAATTACTAAGTTGAATATGATTCATTATGGTCTATTCTCACTCATGAATTAGTTTTGGGGTTGAGGAGGCACACCTAAAACTTAGAATTATTCTTAGTTCATCTTATACAATATTTTACTCTTCTCTATTTTGAGTTTCTATGAGAGGAGTGGCCATCTTAAGGTTTGAAATCCTTAAATTTAGATGCTATATCCAAGAAGGCTACCATGGTCAAGAATATTGAGGCTCTTGAGGAAGAGTAGGATTTTGAGAGGGATGTTTATGATGGATGATAGGTCAAATTTGCACATGAAAAAGATTTTTCAAAGGATGGGGACTTCTAAAAATTGAAATTTGAAAATTGGGAGGCTTAATTTAAATTTAAAATGGTTTATTTTACTTAAATATTTGGATCTTGAATGTAGAATCTTCCTTTCTCATAGGCTAGTCTGTAGCTATAAGAGCAACTTATTTGAAACTAAGGAAGGAATATATTGTTTAGGAGTCAATCTCTTATATTTGTAGAATTAGTTGGCACATATTCTCCTCTATAGATATAATTTTCCTAGACAATCATTATTCATGATATATTTATTTCTCACTCAACTCATGTTGATGGATGTAATCTTGGTAAGTGAGATTCTCCTACTACTTACTACACTCCAAATCTCTATCATCCTCCCTCATATATTTGTTAGAGTCCATAATTATATCTATAATCCTTTGATGGGATTGATTAAGATAAACATATCCTTCAAGAGGCCAATTACAATCATGATAAAGTTTAATATAATGTTGAGTAGGGGTGGGATAGAGGCAAACACTATGATAAGGATGATATTATACTATGACATGGCTATTTGTGATAAAACCAACACCATTTTCAATCTGATATGGATAATAGGAGGGGAAGGGGCATATTTCCATGGGTAGTATGACATGTTAACAATTAAAATGTACCAAAAATATATTGAGACATCCTTTAAATATAAATAATCAAGTCTACTTCTTGAAGAATTAGTACATATCAATAGATTCATGAGGTGATTAAATCACTCCAAAAGAAGAGAAAGATTAAGAATATTACCTAAATCCTAATCCTTGATAATCTTTAAGCACATGGACTACTTAAATGAGTAGATTTAATAATTAGAGTCACCATGGTGTTGAATAAACTACCCTAAATAGAAATATGAATTAAATAATACACAAAAATTATTCAATGGATGATGTGAAGATCATCAAATAGATTCCAATTAAGAATGCCAAAAAACATTTTCACTAAAATTGTGCATGTGCTGAATTGGGAGAATTGGTTAAATAAGACAATGTGATCACCCACCAAGGTGTGGGAATCTTTTTCTCCTTGGGATAAACCTCTAGATAGGGTCTACTTCTCTCTAATCTAAATGCATCTGATTTAAGATCGACATTCAAGATTAAAAGAGATAAAATGAAATATAATTCTAATCTTAAATCTAAAATATTTTGTGTGAAAAAGAGAGAGAAAGGGGGTTGTTGAAATGGAAATAATGGTGATGCACCAACACTAGAAATATTACTTCTACATGTCTTGAATATCACACTAAAAATAAAATAGGACAAGACAGTATCTCATAGACTCTAAAATGAACATTATAATTGCATGAATATTTTTCATGGATGTGCAAGAATCAATACAATGCCAAGAGAGATAATAAACATACATAAATTGCATCTATAAATACCTATATGTACACAACATATAACCTTCAAGATAAATCCAAGTTGTGCATAAAGATGTTAGGGAATGGATGAAAATGAAAGGGATAAAAATCATCCATAGGAAAAGATCAATAAAACACATGATGCACATATAATTTAAGAACAAATGAAAGAGATGAACTAAATTATCATTAAAGTATAAGGGTTGGGAAGTAAAAATCTTATGGAGGACAAAATTTGGCATCATCACTATGCTAAAAAAAGTCAAGCCTTTTACAATGAAAGTGGGGGATTTTATAAGCAATGAGAAGTCCATGGGTCATTGATTTTAATCATAACATAGTTGAGATAATTAATTGAATATCAAGAATCAAGATACATAATCTCACTTCAAATCAAATAAGGATTATTAAAGGTAATTGGGACTTTAACTCTGTCATTGATGCATGGTGATGATTACCTTAGGATTGATATTTTCACCTCAATACACTCTCCTATTGGTTTTAAAATAACTAATATTTAATAAATCAATGGTTTTAGCTCAATTTGTAAGCTTTTATGTGTAGGAATATGACTATAGATCTCTTAGAATTACTATCTTGGAAGATTTTGGGTTAGTTTTTCCACACCTACTTTTAATAATTTTCCCTAGAGAATTTCACACAATGTTTCTTTAAGGATGATTTTATATTTTATGTCCTATGTTTGATTCTAATTTACACTCCATATTTTAGTGGTTGTTGTTACTTAGTTTTTCATGGAATTCTACCTCCCACTTGATCATTTATTGGTGATGAATCAATATATAACTTGACTTTTTCAAATTAAAGTGGGTGTGTAGATGAATCATGTATTTTTATAGTTTTTATGTCTAGATAGGTGGTCAAATTTAAGCTTATGCATTAATGATGCGGTACTATTTAATTCATTGTCTCCTTTTTTATTTGATTACATCACTCTTTTAAACCATTGAGCCTGGACCATTATCTATGGTCTTCATGTTTAATCTCCCTAATTATTTTAGGCTATACACTATAAATTTGTTAGTTAGGCCACATGGTATTTTCTTATCTACCATCCCTTACTCTGGGATCTATCAAGTGGAGCTCTTTCAAGTGTAAGATGGTGATCTTTTATTCATTGGGTGCTCTTACCACTATGTACTTGGGGCCCACCACTTCCATGAGGATCCTTATTGATCCTTTGCTTAGTTGAGGTTTCAAATGGATGTTGATTGTTTCTCCTATAGTGAAGTGATATTTTTCCACATAAAAAAATCTCACTCAACCTTTACCCTAACATACTACTAAGATTCATGGACCACCCTGGGTCTACAAAGTGGAGGGATTACACCATGTGGTGCCATATTTATTACCCACTAACCTAGTGGATTTGACATCTCTCTAGACTTTATGTAGATCTCTAGGAGAGTAGGGAAAAAAGATTGTGCCATATGGCATAATCTTGCTAACCTACTATCCATAAGGGCTTTGAACTATATGGATGGTTATGAGTCATCAAGTCACTAGGATTATGACATGCGGAATCATCCTACTTACCCTCTTTCCTATTACTTTATTGATGTCATTTCATTATCAAGAAATTTCTTGAAAATTGTCTAAGACTTTAAAATACTTTTGAACAGGCTCTAGACTATAAAGAGAGTGACATGTGGATCTAGGAAAATACAAATAATGGAATAAGTGCTAAAATTATTTTAAAGGGCCCAAAAATATTGTGATATTGACACATGGCACAAGGCAACCTTTAAAATAAATAAATTTTTTATACTATAATTGATAACTTAGGAAGCCATCAAGATATCATTATGGACCCACCAAATTTAAGTTCATCATCTCCTGAAGCCATTGTTGGGGTTTTGAATGGATAAGTATTGAATCACTTATTTAAAAAATTGGAGATACTAGGAGATTATAAATCATACATCCTTTAAGTGCATAAACTCCCTTTGGGTTTATAAGCAACTATGTATAATTTATTAAGTCTTGGGAGTAATTAATTAAATCTTGAGAAGCCTATGAGTGATCCTGAAGCCTTGAATTGAACTCAAATGGTTCTCTTACATGGTGACCAAAAATAATCAATAATTATTATTGAGTATTAAAAATAGAATACTATTTTTCACTATTATCATAAAAAAAAATGAAAAATATGTTATTCATGCATGACTTGATGCTGGATTTTTCATGCACTACTTGTATACTATGCATACTACTATAAGAAAAAATAATCTTAGAGTTAATTCAACTTTTTATTTTAAATTTTTTTGGAAACATTATATTTTTATTAATTTTACATGTGATATTTATTGGTTAAAATAAATGTTAATTAATCTTGTACCTATTTAAATAAATATTATGATGATATGAAAATATAATTCTATATCTTGTTACAATAAACAAAACTTGTAAAGTTTTGTCAAAACTAAAAATAAAGTAGAAATGAAACTTTTGACACATAAAGGATCTTGTTTGTGCCTAAAGTTTTGTCCAAAATGGTGCTAATAAGATAGATCCATTTATAGCTATATGAATCTCTTCAAGATTTAATTTTAAAAATTTGCCAAAATAAAACCCTGGGTCAAAATTTATGTCTTTAGTAAGATATGCTCCTACATAAATATTCTATAGTTAAAAACAACTTATCTCCTACAAGTTTATTTAATTATAAATTTTATAATTTTACTTATCTATATTATTTTATTCCCATTATTATATCTAGGTGTTATTTTCCTATTATAATCCTTTCAATTATAACAAATATTTATAATTGGCAAGCTAGGTTGCATTGTTTTATTATCCAAAAATTGCTTTATATTTTATTTATCCTTCCTTGACACCCATAGCCTCTAATTCACTTATTATCATTCATTTTAATTATCCTCTCCATATTATGAAAATGAATTATAAAAATTAAATAATAAAGTGATATGAAATTGTGTGGTAGTTTTAACTCATAAGTATTATCATTTATTTTATTCAGAATCTTACACGGGTTAATTTTCTTATACATCAAAATGTTATATGTTCCTTGAGGAAAGATTTATTTTATCATATAATTCATCACTAAATATCCATAATTAATTAGGTTTTTCCTTCTAGTTGTATCTTTAAATTCCTTTCATTTCCTTTAATTTCATGTAGCTTTGTCCTTACTTCATCTTGGAATTATTTTATGTGTTCTATAAATATCTCTTCATCATCACCTATGCACTTTTAAATTGGTAACTACATGAAGTATGAAACACACTTAGGATTTTTGCATTAAATAAATTAGAATTGTGATGTGCCTAGGACCTTTTCACTAAACTATTAAATGTAAACTCAACTTCAGTAATGCTAACTTCTATTGATTGGGATTATATCCATGGTGAATATTAAAATGTTTACCAAACTTATTTTTACTACCTTTTCCTTCCCATCAATATATGGGTGTTATGCATTACTATAATTCATTTTAGTTCTAAAAATATTCCATAGGTTTCTCAAACATGACTTTAAAATTTAGTATTTTTATCTAAAGAAATGGTATTTAGAACACCACATTGATGATTAAATTTATATCATAAAAATATATAATTATTATCCTATGATTAATGATAAAGTGATTCACCATTTTAATTGTAGTGAGTTGTGACTAAAAACAAGTTCTGAGGTATGAAAAATGTATTTAATGGTTAAGATAGTGTGTAGGACTTAACCAAACTCTATGGTTTAATTAAATATTTTATTCAAAATGCTCAAAAAATATTATAAACAAATGATAAAATTTTAATTAAACTATTAAAATCAATATATAATATTCTACAACTTTTAATTTAAGGATGACATTAATGTTTTATGAAGTATTATTGATCTTATTCGATGGAGAGAACCTATTGAAGAGGTTATCCCTTGAAGGACTATACACTCTGATGTTCTATCAAGGATCAAAAAATATTTATATACGAATTATCTCCTATATTTATTTCTAATTACTCTATCAAAATAAAACAAAATAATCAAACAATAATAGAAGTGAAAATGATGAACTAGGAAAAATAGAAAGAAGATATAAAATAGTAATCTAGAAATAAAATTGAACTACGAAAATAAAATAAATTATACTGCTAATATAAAATGTATACAAGAGATAAATAATAAAATCTAGAAATTAAATCAATCTAAAGGTAGTAAATAAAGATGAATAAGGTATAAACAAAAAATATACTTAATTAAAATCACTAAAAGTGCAAGTATGAAATCAGAGATGAACTAAATGTAACAAAAGTGTAGAAATTTTATTGAGAAAATATGACTTTCATAATAAATATATAAAAATACTGAGAGGATAAAATTAAAAATATTGAAAACTAAGGAATCTATCATACAATGTATGTTATTCATTATTCTGGAAAGGTAAAAATATTATCCACACATATGACTATATCATGATGTAGTCATAAAAATATTAATAATCTTGGTCATATTTATATACTTAGTTTATAAATAAAGTAATAAATCTAGATATACCTAATTGTACTAATAAGGACACTTCACCATTAGAGAATGTGTTACTTTTTCAACCTACAAGTAAAAATTGATCTGAGAGATTTATTGTATAAAATCAAGCATAATATGAAACTTGAGATTAAGATTTATTTTAATTTTATGAGTCCATACTTTCAAAATTATGTCCTCCAAAGTCCTTTTAATAATTCACTTTAATAAGTTAATTGTAATTTACATTATAATTTTTAGTTAAATTAAAATAACTTAGGTTTAATTTATTAAAATTTGCCTAATCTATTTAATTTAGGATTTAAAATTATAAGTTCATGAAATGAAATTATAATGACTCAAATTATTTAATTAATTGATAGACCAAAAAAATGTTACTCTATTTTGGTATGGGCCCACTTATAACAACTTGGTTTATCATTAATACAAGCTGTAATATGAATTAATTAATCATAAATGACTAATATCTATGTAATAATCTTTAAAATTCAATTTTAAATTAATAAAATTAAAATTAAAGAATAAAAAATATAAAAAATAACATATAATAAAAAAAATAGATACGTTAAATCCATCTACTAAAATAATCCATTGAAACTTATCTAGAATCAACTGAAAATATAAAACTATGTAAAAAACATGATTGAATTATTACTTCAATAATCTATCCAGTATCAGAATAAAATAATGTGTACTAAAATTATTCAAGTCTGACTAAAATATGTTATTAAATTTTAATAATGTCCAGAGTATCAATAAAAAAATAGAAATCATATCACTCTTCATCTAAAACCAAGTCAACTAAAGGTGGTCCTTTTTCAGTTTGATACTTAGTGTAGTCAATAGGTATAGCTAACATCACAATCATATTAATGCCTCACCATTCTTCATCCTATTACAACATAATTTTATTAATAATGTTAGGTATAATAGGTGGGTATGAAGGCCTAACATAATGTTTATGATTCAAGGTAGAAACATTAGCAAGGTCAATAATAGGATTTGATGATTCATGAGTGAACAAGGCATTATTTTTAGGCCCATAATGAATAGTTTATTTATAACATTTTTTTGAGGATACACATTATATGTTTAATTATTAAGATAATTACATCTAGAATAATGAGATCTACATGCACCTTTGCAAAAAAGGTCACAAAAAATTGGTATCATAACATGAAAAATAATTGAAAGCAACAAAACTCAGTATATCAATAAATTAAGAATTAAAATAATTAAAATAAATGGAACATGAGTCCTATGAATAAAACCACCTTAAAAGTGTTAGAGGTCCTCTAGACACTAAATATTCTACCTCGATAATTACTCATATAGGTGGCATAGTGTCATTTTGTTTATAACTTCCCCAAATATTTTTTCTATATAAATATAAGAACCTATATTTTAACCTAAGTATCCATTCTTAAAAGAGAGAGGTAAATATCAATAATAATCATCTAAAATATAACTTCCACCTCTAAAAAAGACATTGAATAAAAGTGAATATTTAAAATGGATTTATACAATCAACACTTGTTTGCAAAACATATTATTGTTTGTTCCAAAAAAAAATCAATTATTAGAAGAAATTCAAACTATTATTTTTCAAAAATATAAAAATTAAAAAAAAATGTAATTAAGGTCATGTATCAAAAAAATTAACCATATAACCCAAATCTTATCTCTGAAGTATTAAGAATCTGACCAAATAAATATGCCACTATTTCCATAGAACTTTCTAGACCAAAAATAAATGCAACAAATGAAAATCATCTATAGAGACGTATATCTCAAGTACCATATTTCAAACATGTTATTTCCTTTAATGTTTGTGGTTTCAAGATTAAAAGACATATTAATATCATGTATCTATTTTTAAAACATTAACACTATCTTCATGCACAACTCAACTACCAATTTATAAACAACTAATATTGTTTGAAAAAAAATTGATAATGCAAAATAATAAAAATAATAAACCAAAAAAGTCTTCTAAAACTTTATGTAGACTAAGATGAGTACATTAAAAATTATAAAAACATAAGTCTGAAAATACATATATATGTCCTAAAATTATGTGATACAAACTTAATATGTCAATCTATGTCTATAAACTGAGTATCACATATAAGTTTTCAACCACTTATGTTCACAAATGAATACTAAATGACTTCGAAATTTGTCAAATTTTGATAGTGTAACCATCAAAATCCATATTGCCAAAACAACTAACATTACAATTGGACCATAATCAATCATAAATATGACTCATAAATATTCATGTAGAGCTAAATCTTATAAATTTTAGTTCTCAAAATTATATATACATTGATTTAAAACATTCATGTATCAATTTTTTTTAAACCAAAATAGTGACATCATGTTATTTTGACAATGAAATCTTAATGAAGACTGGAAGTATATGCATGTTTTGAACCTCAAAATAGTTACATGAAAATAAGAAAAAAATTGGAAAATTATTCTTCATAAAAAATGGGCTTTCGAAGTTATTATTTTTATAAAGTTTTAAAAGGTACCTAAAAAATTATTATGACCCTAGATAATCAACACAGTGCCTCAAACAAAATAAATTAAACAAAACCATAATATGTATTTGGGTTTACCCATAAGAATTTTTAAGAAACTCTCAAGTTAGAAGATCTACGATAAGAGGTTGAATAATGTTCAGTTTAAAATGACATAGATTTCTACATGTAGATATAATACTTCAAATATGTTAACATACAAATAAAATTATAACACCTAGATATTATTTGGAAAAAATCCAATATGCATGTAATGAAATTACTTAGATGTTTGGATAGTGAAATAATATATCTCAAAAATGTGATTATAGATAATAGATTCATAAAAATAATTGATAGAAGAATAAAATGATTGATACATATAAATAATACACTTTTGGAGATGGGGGAGGAAACCTCAAAAATAAATCAATAATATCATAATCTATAATATGATAATCACATACTAACCACTACCTTTGATATATACTATACTTAGCCATGGTTATTATTGACAAGTTTGACCTCACAGGTCAAACTATCACCCCTCTCACTTGGAACTTTACTTGTCACATTTTTTTACCTATTAATTGATATGTTGGTCTTATAATGTCTTTAAAATGGTCATCCAAAACCTTGTTTAGAAAATTTTAAGGTAAACTTGATAAAATTAAGATTTTGATCATCATGGACATTTGCTTGTCTATCCAACTTTTGACTAGTTTCAATTTGTTTCAATAGATGAAAAGAGTCTATAAAATCATAAGAGTCCTTATGGATTGTTTAAAAGTCATCTCATGCTGTATAATTGATCAAACTATTTGGTGACATGTTTGACTAACTTCATAACCCAGTTTACTGTATTTTAGGTCATTTTATGGATTCTAAAGTAGGTTTTGGATGTGAGTGATAGTATATTATTAAAATATGGACATGGTGTACTTTTATAGGCATGAAAATTATAATAGATATATTTTTAGTAGTTTTATTAGACTTATTAGGTGATTTTGGAAGTTTTAATGCTAAAATACCTATTTTAATGCCATCTGTATAGTTCTTCAAGGTAAATTTGAGATTAATGCTTATTAAAAGATCATATTTATCCATGAAAAGTTCAAACAAATTATTTGGAAGAATTTTTTTGACTTAAAATGAATAAAACTGATTTATCTCTCATATTAACCTCTTTGGTAGCTCTAGATGGGCCATCAATTTTTTCTCAGTATAAGTAGAAGAGAGATAGTCAAGTCCAAATCTATTGGGAAATTATAAGGACTCTAATAAAATTAAATTTATTTTAATTTTTTTATATTCATCCCCCTATATCTATGAACAATCACTAAGAGTGTAAGGGGGTCATTATGACCTACTCATCTAGATAGGGTTCAGGTTTATCTCCATTTATTCACTTTAGATATAGATGGATAAAAATGGTTTTAGTGGGATGATTTTAGGGTTAAATAATACATTTTATAATGTTTTTATCATCAGATAATTTGACTTGATAAGGTTATTTTTGATAGGAAACCAATTATGTGTCTTGACTTGAGATTTGGTAATTTTCAAGCATATTTGATATATCAGTTGAATGTATTCATTTTCAAGATATTTAAATCTCATTTTTAAGGTAAATTACATATATTTAATCCAATAAAAAGTTTTAGGTACATTCATATTCAAAAGGTCTTTCTTGAGATAGCTTGGTTGGTCATTTGGTCCTTCCACAAGGTACAATAGCAAGTCTAATGATATTCTTAGTGTATGAAAGCATATTAGTGAGTTTATCATGATTTTAAAGGGATTATAAAAGATTATGGATTATATATTTACCTTTATAGGACATTATATGTAAGGTCTTAAGATCATGCTCTCTTAAAAGTTTAAATCTCAGTTGTATGCTTAATGATCAAACTAGATGGACATCATGGCAGGTAATAAAGGTTATGAAGACTTATGATGATGAAGAGGTTAATTTTTATGTCATTATATTGTTTGAGAGTGATCATATAGTATTCAATATGAATAGAGACACTTCTGGGTGCAAGAAGTCTATTATAAGCCTTTTATACTTTGAGAACATGGTCAAGACTATGTATGATTGTATTGTTAACTTAAGAGACATCCCTAAGGACTGTATACCTTAATATATGTGTTATGATGATTATATATGAGTTTTCATGAGTATTATGGCAAGAGATAAAGGATTAAAGTGAAATAAGTGTCATTAAGGTACAACAAAACCATGAAGAAATCCTCTTTTAAACTAAATTTAATAGAGTTTAAGTTAAGTTAGCATTTTCTAAGGTAATGGATAATTTCTTGTTTTCATTAATATTCAGGCCTCCTTATGGAAAATTAATGATTCTTAAACCTAGTTGTGAATATGAATGATCAATAAGCATCTTGGAACTAATATCCCATCCCTTCTTAGTTCGTATAATGGGTAGAAATAGCTACCTACAATAGTCAGTCATATTTAAAGGACTATTTCAAAGAATGCCATGTTATAGTTATGAGGGAGGTTGGTGGTTTTAAAGTTATGGGTTATGAATGAAATTTTAATATAACTTGGCATCTTATCATCCTTAGGGAAGGTGGAATAGATCTCTTCCTACAATCTAGACAAAGCACCAATCACCACCTATAGCCATATAGTTTTAGAATAGACAATATCCTATACAATGTGAACTTATTGTGCATAAGGTTAAGTTGAATGTTAAAAATTTACTGAGATGAATATTCAAGTTAAAAAATTGACTTATTTCAAGACCAAAGGAGATAGGCAACCTAAGAAAAGTAAAGTGACTTTCACATAGTCTGTATAGATTAGTTAAGTGAGTTGAACGTGGCATAATACTTGTCATATGCTTTATATATAATTTAAAGAATAAAACTAAGTGAGTAGTGTATTTTACAAGGTTAATGAGGTTAAAAAATTCAATAGATGACTTTATATAGTCCTAAATAGTCAAGTAGAGACCTACATACCCTAAGCCTATAGGTCCTCATTTTGGACCTTGATAAAGATGATTATCTAGCATAAATAAAATCTAAGACATAATATTAGACCTTAAGGAAGATGAATATAGTGAAATAACTTATAAAATATCAATTAGGTCACCTACAATTTGTTGCCAATCTTATAAACTGAGTTCTCAGTCTAAAGACCACCTAAAGTACTATGTATGAAAGAGACAAGTTGTATGTGATTTGAGAATGTCATGAGAAACCTATGATATATGCATGGATAGTGATAATGAATGAGTTATTATTTATTTGGATATTTTAAAACATAATGAAAAGAGAGATAACTTAGTTTTAGAACTTCTATAAATAGTCAAGATAACCCTAAAATGCCTCCTTTAGGACTATTTCAAGATCATTCCATCTTTAGGCCTAAGGATAATGAGCTAATAAAAGAGTATGAAGGGTTTTTGAACTTAATTATAAATTTAAATAAGTTAATTTAATATTAAGGAGGATAGTTATGTTGAAGGAGAGATCTAGAACACAAAATACATAGTCATGATCCCTAACAAGAACCTATAGGTTGCTAGTGGAATGCATTGTTAATCAAACCTAAGGAAAGAAGAATAATATGTGTGAAATATCCTTAAGTCTAACTTAAGACTCAAATTAAATAAATTTCCATTGATAAAAATATTGTTATGAAATATGCCCTTGATAACAAAGTATGTAGTCAAGACTGCCCTAAATAGCTACCTATAGGCTATATGAAGAGAAATTAGTCTTAAGCCTAAACAAGACCTGATAACATGGTGAAGAGAAACTAAGTTTTATATAAATAATAAAATAAGGTAATAATATCATGTTGATACCAAATAATAACATGAAGTTATTTATTAAACTATATTTAAAGACCCTTAGACAGTAAAAAGATAAACTATAGGTTTGCCTATTACAAGGGTTTTGCTTGATTAAGGAATGAGTGAAGACTATGAATAGGTTTAAAAGAGGTGAATTTTATAAGTGGTATCATGATATAATTAATGTATAATTTCAACCCTTATACTCTATTTTAAAATAGTGGAATTAATATGAGACTCTATTTAGGCATGTATGCCTAGTTCTCACATAGGCAAACCTAGCTAGTCATGAGAGAGATGGTGTTTTGAGGGTTTCATAGGAAAAATTACACTTTGATTTTAGGGATATATTGTGTTAATTAGTGGTAAAATTCATACATTATATTTTAAAATACACATAGGTAGTGGATATACCCACCATTTTATCTCAGACCTTGCCCACTTGATTGGCAAGGGGTAGTCATGAGACTGAGGGGTCCATTTAAGCTCAATAGCACAAAAAAGTTTTTCCAAACCTCATGGAAGGATATTTATTAATTAAAATTACATGTAAAATTTATCCATACACTTTTATGCGGTACCAAACTTTAGTCTTCAATCCAAGTTCCCTTAACGGATAATAAGGAGATGGTGAGCCTCAACCCTAAGACCCCTAACTAGTATAATAAATTCATATAAAGGAGTGATGAGCACTAAAAATGTATGAATAATCATGGAGAGGATTTTTATGGAGTTTTATTAACATATCATAGTAGTGAGAATGAGTTTTGAGGTCCAAAACTCAAATTTGACCTCTCTCAAGCTTAAAGAGAGCTAAGCATGCCACCTAAGGAGCAACTTCAGATACTCACACCACCTCTCACACTTTTCATGGGAATTTTATCCATTTGGGATAGTTTAATAGGTTATTCAATAATTTTTTAAAAGTATGAGTATATCATTTGGTTATTTTTTCTTTATGAATAATCATTAAGACCCCAACTAGGTCTTAAACCCTTCTAAAACCTTGATTGTGACTAGTAGAGGAAAATGGAACTCAAATGCACATATAATGCCATATTTTTATCCTAAAACATATTGTATGTTTTTTGAGACTATAATTAGGTTATATACATGAACTTTGATGCTAATATCACCTATACAAACTACCATAAATGTTGTATTTTTTCATGTTTTTGGTGTTTTACAAGTGATCTAAGAAAGGAAAAGTTCCCAATCATTAGATGATGTCATTTGGGATGTATCATAACTATTAAATCCAAAAAAAAATTAATGTAAAATTTTGGAGGTGGTCTAACTAGGAAATTTTACAAGTTAGTCTCAAATAGGCTCAAAATGAGACTAGGTGACAAGTTGATTTTTAGTTTGCATACTTCCATAGGGTCTAAGGACCTAAAAATTTACATTAATTTTAGTGACAGGATAGGGAAAGTTAATAACATTAATTTTGGTGATTTAAAACTTATGTGATCTCTCTAGATCAATGTTTCTACTTTTTAGGCCTAAGTGGGCTGATTAAACCTAATTTGGGAGAGAGAATGAGCTAGAAAGGATACTTACACATAGAATCAGATCATTAAATTTTTTGTGGATATGTAAGAACTTAATGGGTATCCAAAAATTTTCTCAATTTTTCATATTCATCTCTATATTCTTCTAGATGAGAATATTTACCTATTTTGAGGGATATAAGGGATTACAAGGCAATTCAATTTTTTGATATAAAACCAATTCATTTTTAGTGTTTTATGCATTCAAATGTATTTTTATAGGTTTGGTATGGTATTAAAAGGTCATATAGGGAGGAAATTTGCATTCTTGAAGACAAACTCAACTCTTTCCCTTCTATACCATGTTGAAGAATGGATAAATCAAGGGGTGAAAGCACTAAATTATCACACAAGTCTTATTAAAAGGTTTTTCAAGGTCAATACATGTCTCCTAAACCACATTTAAGGGAATAAAAGGTCAAGGATCAGTTATAAAGATTTATAAAATTTTGAAAAGGTCTCAAGTCTCCAAACAAGCCTTCTTTCATTTCAATACAAAGCTTATTAAAGGAGTCAAACAAGAACTAAATAGATTCTAATAGCCCATGTATGGTGTAAATACCTCATTAATATGTTATAAAAATGTTTTAATGAATACTTAAGGAATAATTAAATTCCTATTTTCAAGGGGGAGGACTAATTTTTCAATAATGATATATGAGCTAGTATATATGAGGTCAAACAAATATATAGGCACTCTCCAAGCGGTCAAGATTGAACAATCATGAAGAAGTCATTTTCAAGCCTTATAAACTTATGTTAATATCTCTTCTATGCCACCCTAAGTACATGGATGAATGGATAGGTTTGAGAAATTACTACATAGCATTTTAGGAGTGTGAAAACCAAGTTTGAGACCCCTATTTTGGGGGTACTTTGTCTCCCATCATTTGATTTTCTATTTGGATTCATTTTTATATAATGTTATAATCACTCTTTGATATTGGTTGTGATAAAAGGCTGACCAATTTTTTACTCACCTTTTAAGGTAAATAAGAATCCCTTTTCCTCCATTTTTAGGTTTTGGTGAAGTGTATGTTGCTTACCATTGATATAACATTGTGAAGCATTTATGTTCTTGTTTTATTATCTGGTTTATATACCTTCATATAACATATTTTAACTTATACTATTCATTATAAGTGTCAAGGTCAAGTCTCACCTAAGCATTGGATGTGAATTTAGTTCCTTTACATCCCTTCCTTGTAAATATTGAGTTTATCAAGTCATTTTGGTGAAACATTGTTCTAGAAGTCATCCTAAAGTGAAGAGAATGTGTGAAATATTCTCCCTTTCATAAGAGTGTCTATTACAAGAATAAGTGGTAATACAATATTGGTTCATCACCTTCATTCCTAGTTTTCATTTTACTTCCATTGCAAGTAGTATCCCTTTCATCCTTTTCATAGTCAAAATCAGTAGTTAGTAGGTTTAATAACAAGTTTTAGTGAGTGCATTGAGGGATCAAACCCTCTCCAGAGATTATCTCCCTTATAATATCACCCAAACTTATCATATATTACATACTTTATCATGAATGAGAAACATCACACATTCTCATAAGGGCAACTGGATTCCACTTTTGTTAATTGGTAACTTGATGATAATGCAACATTGAATCAAGTTGGTGACTTAGGTTCTTCAACTAGTGTGGTTGTAGCTATAAATATATTAAAAAATATATCTATTTAAGAGACCAATGATGTGAATAATTTTTCAATTACACATAATAATGTTCCTAATAATGTAAACAATTAATTTGCTTCCCCTACACCACAAAAAAATTAGAATATAGAGGTTAGTAAGTCTCATTAAATAACACCAGTTTAGGTTAAGCCAAAGGTAATTAAAAATCCTTATAGTATTATGGATCATATGAAGATGTATAATTTTATTATGATCATGTGTTTTAGATTAGAGGTTAAAGTAGGTTTTGAAGGGGCCCCGAAACCCTTTAACAAAGAACAAAAAAAGAGCAAACTAAGTCCACAGGCATCGCCTAAAAACACTACATAGAAGTAGTTAAAAATAGCAAAAGATTGGTCCTGAAACCATTGAGATACAGCCAAACAGGACCCAAAGAACAAAAGTCTAAAAGAAAAACTAACTGAAAACTAGCAAAATAAAACCAGAGATCAGTACCAGTTTCTAAACTGAAAAAAAGGCTGGATTATTCATCCAGTTCCAGGATCAACTTCATGGCTTCTTTTTCATTCAAAGCAATTTCCCGGGTGGCAGCCTCCAGCAAGTCTCCTTTGTGTGTGTCTTTCTTTCTGGAACTTTGCCTTGTCCTCTTGCATGGGCCCTCTATTACTTTCATCTCCTCATTGGCATGTTTCCCAATACTGATAGCAGCTACACAAAAGTTGGATGTTACTTCATCCATTTTCTTTCTATTTTCCTTTATAAACTCCCGGAGGTTGTTTTCATAAACTTTAAGCTTCACAGGGATCTGGCTTAACTGATTCTCCATGTCGTTTACTTTGTTCTAGGTAGCTTTCATTGATTCTTCCAATGTTTCCACTTTTTTCTTTAGATCAATGATCTCCCTACACAGCCATGCATCTAATTGGGAAGAACACTCAGCTTTACTGTTAACCCAAATCAAAGGGGTGTGTTGTTCTTCATTCTGTTTCTTCCCTTTCCAGTCCTCAGCCTTTTCGTTTGGGCTATTTCTAGCTTCTTCGAAGAAGTCTTCTTGGCTCTTTAATTCCATCTCATTGAATCCTTCTTCAATTTGTTATCCCTTATCAATCCCATGACAAAAGGACATGCTAATATAAGAACTTTTAGCTCTCAAGTTTTCATCAAATTTAGTTGATAGAGAAAATGTAGTTTTGGCAACGTTAGATTAGCCAATAAGAAAATAGGTCAAAAAATTACACAGAGATAAAAATGGATAAGTATGAGGTAAGAAAAATAAAAAATCCTCCCTTTTATCTCTCTTTGATATTTGGTGATATGTTAGTTCTTAACTGTATGGTGGATAGTGGAGCTAGTAGCACTATCATGCCAAAATAAATTGCTGATAAACTTGGTTTAGTGTATAAACTAAATAGAAAAGGATTATTGAATATATATGGATCACAAAAAAATAAAATATCCATGATAAATAACCTAAAACTAAAATTATATGATTTCTCAAATGTCACTAATTAGTAAGATGTCATGGTGCTTTCTAAAATTATTTTATCGTTTGTTTGTCTAGAGACTTGACCTAGAAGATTGGTGGATACCTATCATCTGATTGGAAATATTTAATGTTAAAAAAAAGTATGTTACAAATTTAACTATCCATTCTGATCCCATTTCATGTTTCAACTTGGATCTTTACATATCAAGTGTTATAAACACTAACTGTGTCATCTCAAATGAGGTGCTAGAAGCTATTGAAGTGGAAACTAATTCATTTCTTAAGTTATATTTATTCATTGATGAATGCACCTAAAAATTACTTTATCATGATACATAAAAATTAATTTAATATGAGGGACTTGGTGTCTATTTCCTCCATGAAAATGATGCAAAAATTCTATCCATGGTGAAGGATGATGAATCTAGTAATGGTCTATGGTAGCTATACATTGATGGATCAAGGAAAAAGCATGGTACTAGGGATGGAATGATGTTGATATCTTAAAAAAAACAAATTAATTTTTTTTCCATTAATTTTTAGTTTGGATATTCAAATAATTTTGTTGAATATGAGGCACTAGTCCAAGGTTTGTAGTGCGCTAGGAAGATGGGAATCAACATTTTACAAGTTTTTCGTGATAGTGAACTTATAGTCCACCAAGTAATAGGACTTAATATATGTAAAAACACCTTGATTATATATTATAATCATATATTCTAGGAATTAATTAAATATTTTTAGGTATTTGACATTTAATCAGTGCTAAGAGAAAAGAATAAACATGTAGATAGGTTGGTTACCATAAGGGCTCAATTCATCATTCTAGTTGATATAAAAAGTGAAAAAAAATTAGTCAAACATTAAAGTTGTTGTGAGGCATTCCATTCTATATAATCATGATAACTGGTAGTTATTTAAGGATGCTAATAAAATTGTTAGGTTCATGCAAGATGAGGCTAAGTTCTCTCCTAGGAATTAGTCAAAGTTATTATAGTAGTATGGGGATAAGATTGTGTAACTAAAATATAATAAGTTTCATAAATGATTAGTTACACTTGAAAACATATTCAATGGAGATGATGACATGAGGAAAGAGAAGCCATCTTTGTTAGCCAAAGAAGAACACTATGGCAACATTGAGATTGTAGCTAGAAAGTGTTTGAAATTGGGTAGCATATGCACTCCTTAAAAAGAACCCTTCTTTGAGTTATGTGGATACTTTGTTTATGTATATACATGTAAATATAGTGATTTAAAAGGATTTTACCCAAGTTTATCTCAACACACCATTGAGCTAGAGGCTAAAAACAAACTAATTAGACAAAGGAAAAGACTCATTAATCCAAAACATGATCCTTTGATGAGAAATATGTTTTATAAGCTCATATAATAAGCTATCATATTTCCAATCAATCATTCAACTTGGGTGGCAAACCTTGTTCCAGTATGGAAGAAGAACAGCTATATTAGATTTTGTGTAGACTTGCAATATTTGAACAAGGCTTCTCTTAAGAATTATTACCCATTTCCATCCATGGAACATATATTTTATATGGATGTAGGTTCATAGAGATTCTCATTGTTGTATGGTTATAGTGGCTATAATTATATTTTGATTAAGGAGGAAGATCAGTTCAAGACAACCTTCACTATCAAGTGGGGAACTTTTACATATAGAAAGATGCCTTTTAGTTTTTCCAATGTTGAAATAAAATTTTATAGGTCCATGTATATGTAATTATAAGGTCTTATTAAAAAGTTTATTCTTGTCTATTTAGATGACATAACCATGTTTTCAAAGAGTGAAAGTGAACACATACTCCACCTCAATCAAGTGTTTGAAAGGTGTAGGCAATTTGGGGTATATCTTAACCCCATAAAGTGTGTCTTATCAGTACTTGAAGGTAAGATTATTTGGCATGTGGTTTGAAAACATGGTTTAACCATAGATATTTAATGGGTAGACTCAATTCTTGTTATCTCTTTTACTAATAATAAAAAGGAATTACAAAGATTTATAGGAAAATTCAATTTCATGAGGTATGTTTCATATTTTTCCACTTAAGAAAATCCACTTATAACCATTATTAAGAAGAATCAAAGTTTTATGAAGTCCAAGGAAGGGATAAATATTTTTTAGGAGATGTATCAAGAAAAAGATAGTTCTTATACACTCCTAAATCCTAATTTATCAAAAAACTTCATCCTATACACCTATGATAATGTGGACACCATTTCAAGTATCCTTATGCAAAAATATCACGAGGCTTTAGAGTAGATAATAGAATTCTTCAGTCAAGGCTTGGAGGAATATGATACAAGGTATTCTTATGTTTAAAAACATGTTCATTTATTAATCATATCTCATAATAAGTTTGGATACTTTTTGTCTAACAACAAGATACATCTAATGGTTTCCCATCCAAGTATCAAGGATTTCCTTTTGAACAAGGATATAAATAAGAAGAGGGTAAGTTAGATAACAAGAGTGATGGATTATGAAATTAAAATCAAGGTCATAAAAGTAATTAGAGGTAAATGATTATGTGAACATCTAGCCCAAAACATGCAAGAGGTTAAGGAGGTGGTTTTAATGATGAATGATAAAGAAGTTGCAACTAATCATACCTCATATTTCATCTAGTTTCATGACTTGGTAAGGTATCTTCAAGATGGTTATTATACTCCTAATTTAATTGTTTCAATAACAAGATATTTTATATTGAAATATATTCCATTTATCCTTGTTTATGGTATGATTTTCAAGAAAGACATCAATGGTATGTTATTGAGGTGTATAGAACCTAGCCAAGTAAAAAGGTTACTTACAGAATTCCATGATGAACATGGTGGAGGAAATTTATTAGCAAGGAATAAAAACTTAAAGATCATGAGAAGTGTGTACTATTGGACAAGCATATTTAATGATTTTCATGCATGGTTTAGGAATACAAGCAATGTGTTATGTTTGTAAGAAAAGTAATACTTGCAACCTTAAACATCCAACCAATTTTGATGGATCATCCTTTTATCTAATTGGGTTTAGAATTCATTAGCCTCATTAAACATCCTTAAATATCAAGTCATAAGTGGATCCCTACTACAATGGATTATTTCACAAGATGGATAAAGGTAGTAGCTTGAAAAGAAGCAAATGAATCCATTGTATTATACTTTTATGAAGGTTTACTTACAGAATTTGGGGTGAACTCCACCATCATTTCATATAATTCCATATCTTTTTGGGATATAATATCAGCTAATGGGTTGTTCAACATAGTGTTTACCTCAAAAATTAATCAAAATACTATCCACAAGGTAATGTCATTGTTGAGTCCACTAATAAGAACCTTATAAAGATCATAATAAGGAATATTAAAGATAATCAAAGATCATGTCATTTGAACTTTAATTAAAATCTATGGGATGGTAAGATCACATAAAAAGGTTAATATCCAACTCACCATACAAGCTAGTTGATGGTAAGGAAGCAAGGTTACCCATTTGTCTCAAGTTTCTAGATTTAGAACTAATGCACCAACTTGAGTTCTTGGAGAATGAACCAATGAAGATTAGGTATGATACATTTATGGATCTAGAAGATATTATAAATAAGTCCATATTAGCTATGTAAATTCACCAAGCACAAGTGAAGAGAGCCTTTGATAAAGGAGCTTCTTCAGGGAGTTTCAAAGAAGAATATTTGGTTCTTAAGTGGGATGATAACAAATCTAAACCAGGAAGGCATATCAATTTTGGCTCCCTTTGGAGTGGCCCATACACAATATCCAATTACAAATCCCACAATGCCTTCCAACTTGTAAAGATGGATGGTGAAGAGATTCCAATCCTAGTTAATGGGATGCATCTCAAACCCTGATATTAAGATATAAGTTCCTTACACATGGTTAGTTTATTTGTTCTCCTCTAAGTGTTGTCTTAACACATTAGTTTTCTTGTGTTTTATTTCAAATAAGTGCTTTGTTTTCATATTTGCCTTGTTAGATATTTTTTATTGTTTTGTGTGTTTTATTTCCGTATTTTGGAGGAGAAAGTTGTCTTATTTCAATTCATGAGTATTGTAGTCATAGAACAAATTTGTCTTGTGTCAATGGTCTTATTCTCAAGTATAGCAGGCATAATTTCCAGTTGAGTCACCAAAATATTGATAAGTTTGACCTCATAGGTCAAACTATCACCCCTCTCACTTGAAACTTTGATTATAATGTTGTTCACCCTATTAATTAGTATGTTGGTATTATAATGTACTTAAAATGGTCATCCAAAACACTATTTATTAAAGTTTAAGGTAGATTTGATGAAACTAAGGTTTTGATCATCATGGTCATTTACTTGTCTAGCCATCTTTTGACTAGTTTGACTTTATGTCAAGAGATGAAAATAGTATATAACATACTAATAGGCCATATGTCTTGTTTCAAAGTAATATCATGTTGTATAGTTGATCAAATTGGTTGGTGACATGTTTGAATAACTTCATGACCTATTTTATTACATTTTGAATTATTTTATGGATTTTAAAGAAGGTTTTACATTTGAATAATAAAATAATATAATAATATGGAAATGGTATACTTTATAGGCATTAAAATTACAATGGATATATTTTTAGTAGTTTCATCAGACTTCTCTAGTGATTTTAGTAGTTTTAGTGCTAAAAGGGCCTATTATGAGGCCATAGTTATAATTATTCAATGTAAAATTGAGCTTAAAGAATATTAAATACTTATTTATCCATGAAAATTTCAAAAAAATTATTAGGAAAAGGTTTTAGTTCTTAAAACAATAAAAATAATTTATTTCTCATATCAACCTCTTTGGCAGCTCTAGGTAAAAATATATTGGGAAATGATATGTATCATAATTAAATTTAATTTAGTGTCATTTTATTTTAGATTCATCCCCCCATCTTTATGAACAATTGCTAAGAGTGTAAGGGGGTTATTATGTCCTAGTCATCCATATAGGGTCCACGTTTGTCTCCATTTATTAAATTCAGAGGTAGATGGATGAAAATGGTTTCATGGGGATTATTTTAGATTTATATATTACCTTTTTAATTTCTTAATAATCATCTAATTTTCCTTGATAAGGGGATTTTTGATAGGAATCTGGTTGCCTATCTTGACTAGAGATTTGGCAATTTTCAAGCATGTTTGATATATTAGCTGAATGTATTCATTTTCAAGAGTTTTTTAGCTCATTTTTCATATACAATACATATATTTCATCTAATAAAAATTTTCATGTTCCTTTCTTGAGATAGCCTGGTTGGTCATTTGGCCCTTCCACAAGGTACAATAGTAGGTCTAATGAGATTATCAGTGTAAGAAAGAATATTAGTGAGCTTATAATGATTTTTAAGGGATTATAATAGATTTTGGAGTCTAAATTTACCTTTACAGGACATTTTATGAAAAGTTTTAAGATCATTCTCTCTTAAAATCTCAAATCTTAGTTGTAGGCCTAATGAGCAAACTAGATGGACATCATGGCATGTAATAAAGGTCCGGAAGACTCATTAGGATAAATAGGATCATTTTTAGGTCATGATATTATTTTAGAGTGTTCATTGAGTCTTCAATATGACTATAGACACTCTTGGGTGAAATACGTCTATTATAAGCCTTAGATGCCTTTAAAACACAATCAAGACTATTTATAGTTGTGTTGTCAACTTAAGAGACCTCCCTAAGGATTTTATACCTTAATGGATATGTTGTGATGGTGATATATGAGTTATAAAGAGTATTAAAGTGAGAAATAAAGGATTATAGTGCTCTAGGTGTCATTAAATTACAACAAAACCATGAAGAAAGCCTCCTTAGAACTCAATTTAACAGAGTTTAATGTAAGTTATCATTTTCTAAGGTAATGGATCATTTCTTGTTTTCATTAATATTTAGACCTTCTTGTGTAAAATTAATTATTATTTAGGTAATTATGAATATTAAGGTTCAATAAGGGTCTTAATATCCTTTTAGTCTCTTGGAACTAATATTCCATCCTTCCTCAATCCATCTAATGGGTAGAAATCTCTACCTACAATAGTAAGTCATATCTAAAGGGATATTTAAAGGAACATCATGTTATAGTCATGAGGGATATTGGTGGTTTTCAAGTTATGTGTTCTAAATGATATTTTAGGAGAATATGGATTCTTGGAATCCTTAGGGTAGGTAGAATGTATCTCTTCCTATAGTCCATACAAAGGACCAATCACCACCTATAGCTATATATTTTTGGCATAGATAATTTCCTATGCAATGTGAACTTCTTATGTATAAGATCAAGTTGAATATAAAAAACTTGATGAGATGAATAGTCAGGTTATGAAAATGACTTCATTTAATACCAAAGGAGATAGAAAACCTAATAAAACTAAAGTGACTTGTTATCACTCTAGAGTGCACCCTACTTGAAGATGTGTAAACCACACCCTCACTCCAGCTGATACAATTGGAGCTTCTCATAGTGTGGGTGACTCTTTGATGAGAGGAACCTCTAGAGAGGGTTGGTTCCCTTTAGATTTTTCAATAGATTTGACTGCTATGATTTTTGGGGTGAAAACGGAGAAGGAAACTAAAAAAGAAACCCTATCTAATAAAGTGCTGCACCTAGATTGTTTAAATCCTTTGAAATTACTGAAATCAATGCACACATATGATCAAATGAAATCTATAATTATGTCCTTAAGCATAAATATTTTAGATGAAGGGTTAAAAACCTCTTAAAATGACTTTCAAAAGGTTAAAATAGAGAAAGATAGGTGAGGAAGGGACCTAGAAAAGGATAAAAATATCACTTATATGGTAATGCACAATCAAATACACACTATTCTTATTTCAAACTCAGATTCAGAATAGAAATTTCTTTATTGATCACTAGCCCAGCTTACAATTTCCTTCTTCAAAATTTAGGGATCCTTCTAAATGGATTGATTAAGCCAATAAACAAGCTTTTACAAAACCTAAAATATCCTTAAGTGTAGTTATAAAAAGGGAAAGGGTTAGTCTTGGCTACTACCTTTTACAATATTTAGAATATTCAATAAAATATTTTCCTTTTACAAAATTGCATGACTTTCCAAAATTTGGCATAGAAGTATGGCAATGAGGCCAAGTTTGAAAGGTTAATTCTTAAAATAGACAATACACTCTCCAAAAAACTCCAAACATGCATGAATCCAATGTTGGCATAGAAGTGTGGATGGTGGACCCATTGATAGTCAAACTTCTCCTTTACATGGAATACTATGCCAAATATCTAAATAAAGAAATCCATTTGATTTTTTTGAAAACTAAGTTGGAAGAAAATATTATTCCCCTTTGCATGAAAACAAGGAAGATGTGTAACAATATTGTCCAAGCAACTCCAACTCAAGACTAGTCAACCTCCAATGGTCTCCACTTGCATGCAAAGCTATGCCACATCTTAGATGGAGAACTTCATTAAAACTACCTAAAATGTTGAAAGATTTAGATTGCATAAAAACCAAGGAGAAACATGATTTAGGTCAAACAATCAACTAAAGCTTTGACCAATCCACTATAAATAGTACTTACTTTTATGGACAATAATATTGCTAAGTGAGAGAATATTCAAATTGAATTCTTTGTTATTTCTTGACCTTATTTGCTCTCATGTTATTTGTTTCAGTACATGCATTTATTTCAACACTTATTTTTTTGGCTTTTTTCTATATTTTCTCCTTGATTTCCTTGGACAAATCATCTATGACTTTCCTATGTAAATTTTCCCTTGGTTATTTTCCTATGCATTTCTTTTTCAATATGGAGTCAGGAATTTATTGGAGCATTTGTTTAGTCAATTTCTTGTGGATGAATTATCTATAGGAATTATTTTAGACTTCTTATTTGGACTTTACTTCCTCTCAAACTTTTGTTCTTTCCACTTTACCATGGATAAAATGTCCACGAGAATTGTCTAATACTTTCCGTTGGTTGTTTGCTTTTGATCTTTCCCAATCTTTTTTGAAGGAATTCCTTTAGACAATTTGTCCCAAGAAATTCCTTAAAACTTTTTATCTGAGTCTTCATCTTGGTAATTCCCTTTTCTTTTCGATAAAAAGTCCAAAGGAATTGTCTTCTCTACTTCCTCTTGTCTTAAGGACTTTTTAAAATAAAGATCCCTTCAGGCCTTCAAAAATGACCCTTCAAAAAATTAAACCATCCCTTCATAATTTTTGAAAGTGACATTCTCTAAGGGTACATACCCTTCAAGTTTCTTGAAAACATACTTTGAAATCTTGAAGTGAATCTTCTTGAAGAGTAGGTACCCTTCGAGATTCTTGTCAATGACTTTTATAAAGGGTACATAACCTTTGGGTTTCTTGTAAATACACTTTTTCAAAGGATAGGTACCCTTTGAGTTTTTTGGAACTACCCCTAAAATTTTGAATTGGTCTTATTGCATTTTAGGAAAAATAGAAGTGTCCTTTTAGCCTCTCGAAGTGACCCTCCAGACTTTGTCACTAGAACTTTCCCAAATGGTACCTACCCTTTGGTATTTTGTAAATGATGGGGAATCCAGAACAACATACCTATTCTGATCCCACTTGTTAGGATCTTGCTCCTCAGAAAGAGCACAATATGATTACCACATACAAGCAATTAAACATGCAGAAATATCCAGAAGTACAAGTAACTAGAATTCACAAATATCACAGAATATGAAAGACAATACACAACCTTGTATTAATACTCATCCAAAAAGAAAATACAATAAATAAGATGCCACTTCTTCTTCCACCTCTTAGAGGCTTCCCACACCTCAAGGGCTCCCAAAAATTCTCAATCAAGAGTTCACTCTCCTACCAAAAATGGTCCCAACACACAACTCACACATAGAATTGGTGTTCACCTCTCCAACCAGTTAGTAATAACCCTGCCAGTACACCAAGTACTCACAGTACTTCAAGTAGATCTTCTCATGAACCTGCAACCAGCAATTCAACAGACCTTACTTACACATGTAGATCTCCTATGAGCTTGCAACAACCTGCAACTCAATGATCTTACAATGGAAGGATCTTCCTTGCCTTCCTTTTCAGCTTATCATTACAATACATGCCAATGGGTCTATAAATAGATCCCAAACTTAAAGAATAACTTAGACTCTTAATTTACTAATAATAAATATGCATCTCAAGACTCGAAATAGCCTTTACATGAAAAAAATTAGTTCAACAAACTAACTGTTCATGCAACAAATAATTTTGGAACACATAGGCGACCGATGCCAGTCCCTGTCTGACTGGAGGTGACTGACATCGGCTGACTCTCTACCAAAGTCGATTGCCTTCTACACTAAATCTGACTGACGTCGGTCCCACTGCTAATGCCAGTATCTCTAGAACTCAGCAACCTCCTCCATGTTTGTAAACAAGTTGAAGCTTTTAGCTCCACAACCTAACAATCTCCCACTTGGAGATAAATAGCTGCAATTGTACCTATACTTGTACATCATCTAGTTTGTTTCCTGGCATTGTATCCCTCTTCAAGATCACCCTTGAAGACCAACCACCAAAAAACTTGTGGTGCACCTCCTGTCATACAAATCACCTGCCACATCCGCATCTACAAACCCATGTAGAAAAGAACTTGACCTTGCATAACATGTGCCCCTGCTGCTGGTCCCTCTCAAATACCTGAGAATCCACTAAACTGCCCTCCAGTGCTTCTTTCCCAGATTGGCTCCTAACTTTTTGACAACTCCCACTGCTTGGGAAAACTCAGGTTTAGTACACATGTACTCAACCTCATTATGTGAATCAAGACACTGTTCATAGAACTGTCCAACCATCAGCGTGGTAACCAGTCTCACACAATCATCCTAAAACAAAGTCAACCTATGACCTTCCATGTCCCTAGAACACACTCATGCCAAAGAATCTTGTTGCTCCCAGATTCCTCATGACATACTTCTAAACTAGCTTTACCTTTAGTTCAGTAACTCCCTATAAGTGTAACCCTACAACAAGCACACAATATAGTAATAGGATAATATAGCTAATATTATCCAACCTGGTAAAGAGAAACACAATGGTTAAACCTCCATTGTCCTGTAGCTTATTCAAGACCATATACCATGGCCTTCTATCTCATGTATCCACTCCTACTCTTCTTCATCCTAAACATCCATTCATCTCTCAGTGCTTCCTTCCAGCTGGTAACTCCACCAAAAACTCTCATTTGGTTCTCCTCCAAGGAATCACATCCTTCATCCATGCCAAGCTCCCACTATTTCCTAGATCTACCTGCTCTGCTTCTTTAATAACTTCTTGGCTCTTTACCATCAGTGATCAACAAGTAGTGTAAAGAAGGGAAATGATGAATTTGAGGCTTCCTTACCCTTTAAGTCCTCCATATGGGTGCTTGAGACTCCTTGACAGCTTGTTATCTGCCTAAAATCCATCTCAGTGACTGATGCCAGTCACATCTCAGTCTACACTCGACTGATGTTAGTTCCATGCGACTACCTCATCACCAACATCAGTTCCCCCTGACCGATGCCAATGTTTATCTACCTTGAGTCACCAATGTCAAGCTACACATAGCCAACGTTGGTCCCAATCTAGATGCTGACATCAATTTTCTAACTGACATTGGTCTCTGTGTTTTACTTGTGAGAAATGAATTTTTCCCATGAGCTCCTTTTGGATCAAAACCTTGTCCAAATCACCCTTGCTCTGATCAAAATTCCTTAGCCCCTTGAACTAAACTCTATCTATCACCTTTTCCTTGAAAACCAAGGCTTTCTTGTTCTTATCACTAACATCAGATCTCTTAAAAAACATCACTTTCTTCTTCTACATACAAAAATATCGATTCATGCTTTTCAAATCTTAAAGCATACCCTTTGACTCAAGAACATGCATCTCCTTATTCATGTGACCAAGCCTATTAAGCCACATCTTCAAATCTACAGCTAAAGTAGATAACCCAGAAAGAGAATCAGTAATACAAGTAGATAGATAAAGCGTACCTACTTTCTTACCTCTTACTACAACAAGTGCACCCTTGATAACCTTCCAAGAGTCCAATGTGAGAGTTATTGTGTAACCCTCATCACCCAAACTTCTTATAGAAATCAAATTCTGCTCCAAAACTGGGACATGCATGACCTCCTTAAACACCCATGTGTTACCTATCTGTAATTTCAGCTTCACTTTCCCTTTTCCAACCATCTGACAAGGCTTACCATCCCCTAAACAAATGTCTCCAAAGTCTCCCTGGACATACTCATGAAAAAATTCCCTATTTGGGGATGCATGGAAAGATGCACCAAAATATAAAACCCAAGATTCTAATTTATCCAAGGAACATACCAGAGCATCTTGTGCAACGAACTCTACAACATCTGCTTTTTCTTCATGTCTTTCATGATGATCTTCAACTGACCTGCAATCTCTCTTTAAATGCCATTGCTTTCCACATTTCTAACAGGTTATTCTGCCATACTTGGACTTGGATCTCCTGCCTATCTTAGACCTTGATCTCCCATGCTCTATCTTCTCTCTTTGCCTTCCCCTGCTTTCCACACTCAAAGCATTTCTTGATGATTCACCTGTGCTTTTCCTATGAATCTCTTCATTCAAGATTACACTCACAACATCATCCACTTTTAAGATTTTTAAAACAGACGCAGAATTACTAACTGCCATTACCAAATTCTCCCAACTTTTAGGTAATGAGCAAAAGATTAAGAGAGCCTTAATTTCATCATCAAAAACAATATTGATTGAATTTAACTAGTTTACTAAACCATGGAAATCACTAAGATGACTATGTACAGATCCACCTTCCAAAATTTACAAATTAAATAATTGCTTCATAAGAAATACCTTATTCAAAGCTAAGGGTTTTTCATATAAATTTGCCAAAGATTCCATCAACTCTACCATTGTCTTAACCTATGATAAGTTGGAAATCACAGACGATGCAAGACTCAAACTTATAGATCCCAGAGCCTTTCGATCAAGAACCTCCCATTCTTCATCCTTCATATCCCAAGGCTTGCAATCAACCCCACCCAACGGTAAGTACAAATCTTTCTGATATAAATAATCTTCAATCTGCATCATCCATATTTGATAGTTTTTTCCATTAAACTTCTCCATTCATAGCTTACTTTCTTCTGCCATTGCTCTACTCCCACTCAAATAGAAACCCCTATGAGTAACCTGTAATCAACACACACTAACTAGATTTGATACAACCTATTAGTATCCCAACAAAAAGCTTTGATACCAATTGATGGGGAATCCAGAACAACACACCTGTTCTGATCCCACTTGTTAGGATGTTGCTCCTCAGAAAGAGCACAATATGATTACCACATACAAGCAATTAAACATGCAAAAATATCCAGAAGTATAAGTAACTAGAATTCACAAATAACACAGAATATGAGAGACAATACATAACCTTATATTAATACTCATCCAAAAAGAAAATACAATAAAGAAGATGCCACTTATTCTTCCACCTCTCAGAGGCTTCCCACACCTCAAGGGCTCCTAGTAATTCTCAATCAAGAGTTCACTCTCCTACCAAAAATGGTCCCAACACACAACTCACACACAAAATTGGTGTTCACCTCTCCAACCAGTCAATAAAACCCTACCAGTACACCAAGTACTCAAAGTACTTCAAGTATATCTTCTCATGAACCTACAACCTAAAATTCAATAGACCTTACTTACACATGTAGATCTCCTATGAGCTTGCAACAACTTGCAACTCAATGATCTTACAATGGAAGGATCTTCATTGCCTTCCTTTTCAGCTCATCATTACAATACATGCCAATGGGTCTATAAATAGATCCCAAACTTAAACAATAACTTATAATATTAATTTACTAATAATAGACACGCAGCTCAAGACTTGAAATAGCCTTTTCATGTAAACAATCAATTCAACAAACTAACTATTCGTGCAATGAACAGTTCTAGAACACACAGGCGATCAACATCGGTCCCTGTCTAACTAGAGGTGACCGACGTCGGCTGACTCCTTGCCAATGTTGGTTGCCTTTTGCACTAAATCTAACCGACATCAGTCCCACTGCCGACACTGATATCTTTGGAACTTAACAACCTCCTCCATGTCTACAAAAAAGTTGAAGCTTTTAGCTCCACAACCTAACAATCTCCCACTTGGAGATAAACAGTTGCAACTATACATGTACCTATACATCATCTAGTTTATTTCCTGGCATTATATCCCTCTTCAATATCACCCTTGAAGACCAACCACCACAAAACTTGTGGTGCACCTCCTGTCATACAAATCACCTGCCACATCTGCATCTACAAACCCATGTAAAAAAGAACTTGACCCTACATAGCATGTGCCCTTGCTGCTGGTCCCTCTCAAATACCTGAGAATCCATTGAACTGGCCTCTAGTGCTTCTTTCCCAGATTGGCTCCTAACTTTTTGACAACTCCCACTGCTTGGGAAAACTTGGGTTTAGTACACATGTACTCAACCTCATTATGTGAATCAAGACATTGTTCATAGAACTATCTAACCATTGACATGCTAACCGGTCTCACACAATCATCCTAAAACAAAGTCAACCTGTGACCTTCCATGTCCTTAGAACACACTCATGCCAAAGAATCTTGCTGCTCCCAGATTCCTCATGACATACTTTTAAACTAGCTTTACCTTTAGTTCAGTAACTCCCTGTAAGTGTAACCCTGCAACAAGCACACAATACAGTAATAGAATAATATAGCTAATATTATCCAACCTGGTAAAGAGAAACATAATGGTCAAACCTCCATTGTCCTACAACTTATTCAAGACCATATACCCTAGCCTTCCATCTCACGTATCCATTCCCGCTCTTCTTCATCCTGAACATCCATTCATCTCTCAGTGCTTCCTTCTAGCCGACAACTCCACCAAAAACTCCCGTTTGGTTCTCCTCCAAGGAATCACATCCTTCATCCATGCCAAGCTCCCACTATTTCTTGGATCTACCTGCTCTACTTCTTTAATAACTTCTTGGTTCTTTACCATCAGTGAGAAACAAGTAGTGTAAAGAAGGGAAATGATGAATTTGAGGCTTACTTACCCTTTAAGTCCTCCATATGGGTGCTTGAGACTCCTTGACAGCTTGATGTCTACCCAAAATCTATCTCAGTGATCAATGCCGATCGCATCTCAGTCTGCACCTGACTGACATTAGTTCCATGTGACTGCCTCATCACTGACGTCGATTCCCCTTGACTGATACTGGTGTTTATCTACCCTGAGTCACTAACATCAAGCTGCACATAGTTGATGTCAGTCCCTATCTGGATGCCGACATCAATTTTCTAACCGACGTCAGTCTTTGTGTTTTACTTGTGAGAAATGACTTTTTCCTGTGAGCTCCTTTTAGATCAAACCCTTATCCAAATCACCCTTGCTTTGATCAAAATTCCTCAGCCCCTTAAACTGAACTCTATCTGTCACCTTCTCCTTGAAAACCAAGGCTTTCTTATTCTTGTCACTAACATCGGATCTCTCAAGAAATGTCACTTTCTTTTTCTACATATAGAAATCTCGATTCATGCTTTTCAAATCCAAAAGCATACCCTTTGACTCAAGAACATGCATCTCCTTCTTATTCATGTGACTAAGCCTATTAAGCCACATCTTTGAATCTATAGCTGAAGTAGATAACCCAGAAAGAGAATCAGTAATACAAGTAGATAGATAAAGCGTACCTACTTTCTTACCTCTTGCTACAATAAGTGCACCCTTGGTAACCTTCCAAGAGTCCACTGTGAGAGTTACTGTGCAACCCTCATCACCCAAACTTCTTATATAAATCAAATTCTGCTCTAGAACTGAGACATGCATGACCTCCTTTAGCACCCATGTGTTACCTGTCTGCAATTTCAACTTCACTTTCCCTTTGCCAACCATCTGACAAGGCTTACCATCCCCTAAACAAATTTCTCCAAAGTCTCCCTGGACATACTCATGAAAAAATTCCCTATTTGGGGATGCATGGAAAGACGCACCAAAATCTAAAACTCAAGATTCTACTTTATCTAAGGAACATACCAGAGCATCCTATGTAATTAACTCTGCAACATCTACTTCTTCATGTCCTTCATGCTGATCTTCAACTGACTTGCAATCTCTCTTTAAGTGCCCTTGCTTTCCACATTTCCAGTAGGTTATTCTGCCATACTTGGACTTGGATCTCCTGCCTATCTTGGACCTTGATCTCCCATGCTCTATCTTCTCTCTTTGCCTTCCCCTACTTTCCACACTCAAATCATTTCTTGATGATTCACTATACTTTTCTTATGAATCTCTTCATTCAATATTACACTCACAACATCATCCACTTTTAAGATTTTTGAAACAGACGTAGTATTACTAACTGCCACTACCAAATTCTACCAACTTTTAGGTAATGAGCATAAGATTAAGAGAGCCTTGATTTCATCATCAAAAACAATATTGACTGAATTTAACTAGTTTACCAAACCATGGAAATCACTAAGATGACTATGTACAGATCCACCTTCCAACATTTGCAAATTAAATAATTGCTTCATAAGAAATACCTTATTCGAAGCTGAGGGTTTTTCATATAAATTTTCCAAAGATTCCATCAACTCTACTATTGTCTTAACCTGTGATAAGTTGGAAATCATAGACGATGCAAGACTCAACCTTATAGATCCTAGAGCCTTTCGATCAAGAACCTCCCATTCTTCATCCTTCATATCCCAAGGCTTGCAATCAACCCCACCCAATGATAAGTACAAATATTTTTGATACAGATAATCTTCAATGTACATCATCCATATTTGATAGTTCTTGACATTAAACTACTCCATTCGTAGCTTAATTTCTTCTACCATTTCTCTACTCCCACTCAAATAGAAACCCCTGTGAGTAACCTGTAATCAACACACACTAACCAGATCTGATACAACCTGTTAGTATCCCAACCAAAATCTCTGATACCAATTGATGGGGAGTCTAGAAAAACACACTTGTTCTGATCCCACTTGTTAGTATCTTACTCCTCAGAAAGAGCACAATATGATTACCACATACAAGCAATTAAACATGCGGAAATATCTAGAAGTACAAGTAACTAGAATTTACAAATAACATAGAATATGAGAGACAATACACAACCTTGTATTAACACTCATCTAGAAAGAAAATACAATAAAGAAGATGCCACTTCTTCTTCCACCTCTCAAAGGCTTCCCACACCTCAAGGGCTCCTAGTAATTCTCAATCAAGAGTTCACTCTCCTACCAAAAATGGTCCCAACACATAACTCACACACAAAATTGGTGTTCACCTCTCCAACCAGTCAGTAATAACCCTACCAGTACACCAAGTACTCAAAGTAATTCAAGTAGATCTTCTCATGAACCTACAACCTATAATTCAACAGACCTTACTTACACATGTAGATCTCCTATGATCTTGCAACAACCTGCAACTCAATGATCTTACAATGGAAGGATCTTCCTTGCCTTCCTTTTTAGCTCATCATTACAATACATGCCAATGGGTCTATAAATAGATCCCAGACTTAAAAAATAACTTAGACTCTTAATTTACTAATAATAGACATGCAAATCAAGACTCAAAATAGCCTTTACATGCAAACAATCAGTTTAACAAACTAACTATTCGTGTAACGAACAGTTCTGGAACACATAGGTGACCGACGTCGGTCCCTGTCTTACTGGAGGTGACCGACGTTGACTGACTCCTTGCTGATGTCAGTTTCCTTTTGCACTGAATCTAACTGACGTCGGTCCCACTGCTGACGCCAGTATCTCTGGAACTCAGTAACCTCCTCCATGTCTGCAAACAAGTTGAAGCTTTTAACTCCACAACCTAACAGTAAAAGGACTCCTTTAGAAAATTTAGAAAGTCCTTCACTTGAAAGTTTCCCTTCTAATTTCCATTTTGATTTTTCTTGAAGGGTACATACCCTTAAATATTTCTATAATGAACCTTCTCAAAGGGCACATAACCTTCAGGTTTCTTGTAAAAGTCCTTTTTTCCTTCACTAAATTGTCTGTCCTTTGGAAAAGATAAATGAACCTTTAATTATTTTAGACTATTTGAAAAGTGATTTTAAATTTCTTTTCCCTCAAACTTTTTACCTTAGTAAAAAAAGTTCAAGCAGATTGTTCCCACACTTAGCCTGAAAGATTTCTAAGAAAGACAACACTTGATATAAAGTTCGAGGAAACAAACTTGTCGTACTTCTGATCCCTTGATTTCATCTAGAAGTGAACCTACAAGCCTAGAGGTTAACATTAATGATTGTTGTATCTATATGGACTAGTAGATTTACTTGAAACTATCCTCTTAATATATATCACTTAATGCCAGATGCATTATTTGCCTTGTCACCATGGCTTTCAAACCCTAGATTGAGGCAAATGTTTAATTAGTGATCAAACATGACTGTAGGTACCTTTGTGAGTTTTAGTTAGCCCTTGGATGGCCTAATCAAATATGTGCCTGTGATCATTGTTCACAATCCATCATGCATCATGTATATCTATAATGTGTCTTTAGCCATCAATCAATCCCTCACTTTAACATAGTTCTCTCATTCAAAGAATGTTTATAAGAGACTTCTATAGGGAACAACTTCTATAGGTGTAATGATTATAGCTTGATCAATTGTTCATTGTCTCTTATCAAGGACTCAATAACTATATGTGACATTTTGAGTCGGAGATATGCTTTTGAACTTTTTGTAGGTGTCTTACCTTGGAACACACTTGATTGTGTAATATTGTTGTAGGTACTCATCATGATGGTATTTGATACTTTGACTACCTAGATATCTCTTTTTTCATGCCTTTAGACTATAATTCACTAGTTTGACCAGTTCTATAGGGAAATTGACCATTCTAGGGAATGTTTTGAATAATAAGGGTAGTAATTTGGCTTTGACAGACCAAATTACTAGCAATTTTGGCAACTTTTAGGGTTTGACCATCCTATTGGTCAAAGAACTTAGAAACTTTGGTTATGAAAAACTTGGTTACATACTAAAAACTATAAAATTTGGAGACCAAAACATTGAAGAGAAACTGACTCAACAATAAAAATATGTGCACATGTGCACTTAGAGGAAAGGACAATAACAAACTAAAAGGAAAAACTACTACTGAAAGCATGTGCTATGAAGCACTTAGAGGAATGAAACTATGAATATATACAAAGGAGTGACTCTCCTAATAGTAGTATTTAAGAAAAATCCCATTCATAGGAATGGGAAGTTATTTTCCACTCAATCTAGATAATTGAAAATCATTTTTGTTCTTACAATCAATGATAGTATAAGGTCCGTTCCAAAGGCTATCAAATTTGGAGTGCTTACTTGGCTTAGCACATTCTTCATCCCATTTGAGAACTATCTCTCCTTACTAAAGTATTTTTGATGAAGGTATTTTTTCAAATGTATTCTTGACTTGCTAGTTTATTGACCACATGGTATGCATAGCATCATCTCTTATCTCTTCTAATTCTCTCAATTTATTCATTCTTACCTCTATTGCATCACTTTTCAAAATCTCTAACTGGTATGCAAGCTCTAATGAAATAGGTAGATTTGCTTCACTTCCATAGACTAATAAATAATTTGAATGACCAATGGATTTCTTAGGGGTGATACTATCAGCCCATAAATTAGTCTTCAACTTTGTATGCCAAGATCTTTGATTATCCTCCATTATTATTTTGATAATCCAAATCAGGTTCTTATTAGTATATTCAACTAGTCCATTACCTTATGGATAGTAATTGGATGAATATGTCAAATAAATACAATTTTAAATATCCAATTCACATACCTTTGTACTCTTTAATTCCAAATAATTATCTGATATGATAGTAGAAGGTGCTCCAAAATGAGTGACTAGACTCTCATAGAACTCAAGCATAGAGTTCTCATTTGCTTCTTTCAAAGGCACTGCTTCCACCCACTTATGGATATAACTAGATGGAGGATGAATCATTCCAATGAAATATAAAACCCATTCCATGAAAGGCTGATCAACTTTAATTGGTTTTAGTGGCATAATAGCTAGTCTTTGCTTTCCTACAACAATTGTACATTTTGAACATTTCCTAACCCATGAATGTTGATCTATAAATAAATTAGTCCAAAAATAGCCATCTCTAATTATTTTTGTATCTATGGTCTTGGATGAAAAATTACCTTCAAAAGGACTATCATGAAATTGCTCAAAAAGCTTGTCAAATTGACTAGTTACAACACACCTTAGAAGCATACCTCCAATGTCTTTTTTTAAAATCACTCCATCAATAAAAATATATGGTAATAATTTTATCCTAAAGTGTTTTTAAAAAAAAAATAATAATTCAAACCCCTTGGACATTCTCCAATTTGAAGAAATCTAGTAATATTCTATGTCTAGCTTGTAGGAGGTGTATTTTCAAATTCTTACTAAGTGTCCTAAATTATCAAAATTGTCTCTTTCTCTTCTTTTAAATCTTATAAAATGTGTTCACATAATCATTTTCCTTGAACCATATTTTTTAAAATTTAATTAAATGTCATATTCCATACATTTAGTGACCCATACATCTCTCTTTTCATTCAAGTCTTTGTTGAGAATAAAATCCTTCACACTTGGATGAACAACCATTAGTATAATATTATTATTTGAAACCAAATGAATAAATTTTTTCAGACCTCTTATAATATAAATTACATGATTTTATATAAAATAATATCTCTCTTCATAACTTTCTAAATATTGACTAAATAAAGTAATGGGTTGTTCTAAACCTTCATCATTCTATTGCATAAGCATGGCTAAAATAGTACTGGAAGTAGAGAAAGCATACATTAATAAATCCTTACTAAAATATAGATTAATAAAAGTAACATATTTTTTTATTTCTTATTTTATATCTTTGAAACTTCTTTTACCTTCTTTACTACAAGTGAACTCTTGATGTTTCTTAAGCATTTAAGTGGCTTTACTAGTTATACAAAACCAGGAATGAATCTTATAATAAAATTAATCTTACCCAAGAATATTTGAAATCATTTCTTATGTTTAGGAAAATATAGATAAAATATTTTCTCTATTCTTTCAATATCAATGAAAAGACCAGCTTTGGACACCACATGTCCAAGAAGTCTTCCTTCATGCACTGAAAAAATGATTTTCTTTATATTTAAAGAGACTCCAAATTCTCCACATCTATCAAAAATAATATTCAAATAATTTATATGATCATTAGGATCCTTTGAAAATATTTTTATGTCATCAAAATAGACTAAAACCATTTCACTCAAAAGACCATGAAAAACAACATCCATTACCCTTTGGAAGGTAACTCCAACATTAGAGAGTTTAAAAGGCATTTTATTTTAAGAAAAAGTACCCCATTTGGTGGTGAAAATGGTTTTATATTAATCTTTCTCTTTCACCAATATCTTTTTTTTATCTTGAATACCCATCTAATAAAAAAAACCTCTATGAACTTAAAACTCTCTGCAAGATTTGATCCATGGAAGTGGATAGTTGTCTTTCAATGATACTCTACTCAAATCTCTAAAATTTACATAAAGTCTTATCTCTCCATTCTTTTTCCTTACTGTAATAAGATTTTCAACCCATATTGAATGCTTAATAGGAGAAATAATACCTGATTCAGTCAACTTTATAAGCTCCTTTCTCATGAGAATCCAAACCTTGGGGTTGATTGGCCTTTGCTTTTATCTTACCAATTTTGCATCTTGGTCCAATTCAATAGTATGCTATGCTAATATAGGATCAAAACCTTTCAAATCATGTTATTCAAAATCAAAAACATCCATAAACTCTTGACACAATAAAATGAAAGCTACTCTCTCAGAATCAATATTCACTTTACCCAACTTGAGTTGCTTACCTTCAGCTATGCTAATTGGCTCATAATGCTCCTTCTTGGAATAAATACTCACTTTGTATTTCCTTATATAATAATATTAATTTAAAATTCTATTTAAATTCACCAAACCTTTAGGCATCTTATTTTATTTTAATTACACAATCTGATTTCCATATTGATCCTGCAATCTATCATGATTTATTTGGCAAAATTCTACCTCATTCTAAAGAAAATATGCTATTTTTTTGTCAAAATAAAAAACTTGAAAAATTAAATCATTATTTAGTATTGAATGCCTACATAACACTTTGAGTTGGCTCTAATTTTTATTTCCCTAAATCTGATCTAGAATATCATACTATGCACCTATGGAAGCAAGTCTATCAACATGCTAATTTGCTCCTCTAGGAATAGAGTGAATGTCAAACGCAAGTAAATATTCCATGAGATACCAAAATATATGTTTTTAGGATTTAAAAATAGGGTTATTTTCTACACTTAAACCTCTAACTTCCTGGAATACCAATTCATTGTCACCTTTCACCTACAAGAGCTTAATATACCTCTTTCTAGCGCATTCTAGACCATAAATAAGAGATTCATATTCTATAGTATTTTAAGTAAAACTGAACTAAAATCTAATAGAAGAATAATACCTTTTATTTTTTATTGAAACCAACATAACACCATCCCCACTAGCATTATCTATAGATTCCAAACTCCTTGATCCTGTAATGAGCTAGTGAGACTAGGAAATAAGTCACCTTCTTCATGCATATAGTAAAACCCAAAAATGGCATCTTCAATACTTTTGTAGGAGTCATTTTCATGATTTTTAATAGCCCATTCATTAAGGATAATATATATAATACCTTCAAGAGGATTATAAGGCTCTTGATCAATGGTGTTATCATCTTCTTCTGAAATACTATAATTCACATTTAACATATTTGGCATATATGGCTCAAGGTGAATTATAGAAATAGGCTCTGATATAATAGTTACTTTGGTTCCATACCTATTTCTAATAACCATGCATGACTAATCTAAAGAAATATAACCTCCTATTTTGGTATTGAAATTTCTAGATAGGCATAGTGCAAAATATGTAGGTAGATCAACAACAACAACATCCTGTAAAATGGTGAAATTTGGACAAGCAACAAGTATAATTTTTAGATATTTCAATACAACAAAATTATTGGTAGGAGACCCATATAATTTCAATACACATTTATCATCGGGTTCATACTTTTAACCTAACTTATCAGCTATTAATTTGGGCATAATATAAGTACGAGCCCCACTATCAATCATATAGTTATGAACTAGACAATCTCCAATGATAATAAAAAGGTAAAATGGAGGAGGTTTAGTCACCTTAAGAGGTTGAGACATAGAAAATGAGTTAGAATTATTTATGATATAACTTACTCTTTTTTTAGATGATTTCTTAGAGATAGTGAGATTTGAAAGCTCTTCTTGCAAGTACTCGTTTTATCCTATGATTAGTAGAGTATCCTACATCAAAATTGAGATTTTAGTCTTCTTCATATGATCCACAATACTAAGTGGAGAATTAGATGCCTTTGAATATAATTTAGGAGTAGCATAAGCTCCCAAATTTTGGGTAAATTGAGGAATATAAGGACCTTTCACATTCTTATCTTTTGGATCTTGAACATGTTGATTTGAACTTTTCTAAGGTAACTCATGTGTGGTTGTCTTTTATTATGGTTGAGAAGAAGAAGGTGCTACCCTTTCAGGTCTTGAACCTTTTCCAATTTCTCTTTTCTTGGATATACTATAGGTTGTAATTGGATTATCAATATTAGGTGAATCTTGAATTTGATTTATAGCTAAGTGCTCAAAAGAATTCTCACCTTCCTAGAAATTGACAAATATAGTTTTAGTAGGTGCTTTACCACTACCTTCTCCTTATTGATTTTTCACTTCTACTTTAGTGAAGGAAATAATGTCAACATAGGGTAGAGAGGATTCATTATTCTGAGAAGGTGGCTAGTTTTCAAATGAAGGAAGAATTAAACTTTGTTGCATGAAAGATTGATGAGAAATCTCACCTATTGGAGCCATTGCCATGTTGCTTGATTGATCCCATTGATTGTTCCATTGTCCTTATTGAGCATAATTACTCTGAGTTAGCACTATCATTATTTAATTACTTGGAGCATTAGGATTATATTACCTTGATTGATAATTCTACCCTTAACCTTGCTAATTGGATTGATAGGATGGCCTATTAGGCTGATAATATTGATTAGTATTATGATAAGGCCTATATGGTGGAGATTTTGCCCTCTCAATTACAACCAACTTGTGATTTTAAGCCTTAAAAATACTATCTATCTTCCCTAATATATCAATTTAATCACCTTCTATTTTATGGAACTTTGATGACTCAAGAATTAGAGCAATATTTGGAGCAGGAGGATGAATCTATAGAAAAAGAGGTATTAGAGGCCTTGGAGATAACATACCTACTTGTATAAGATAGTTTTCATCCTTTATTGATACTTAAAAATCTTTAGGTAAAGTATTACCTCCCATGGATTAGATCATTATAGCCACATCTAAGTTAAGAACTTTCAAATAATATAGAAAGGCATAGTTGGGTGTAGGCTTGATCACTACTAGAATTCTATTCCAAGTCTTCTAGAATCTGTAATTGAATTCCATAATGAACTCATGGTTGAATATCTTAATTGTTGTAAGTTTCTCCACAAGTGAAATATGATCACTTTTATCTTTAAAATGTTAGCACAAAAGTTCTCCAAATTCATCCCAATTATTTATTGATGTAGGAGTCAAACCTATGTACCACTAAAGTGACTTTCCTTTGAAAGAAGTTTCTAATAACCTCATTGCTAAATTTTACTATGTCACATGATGAACTAAACAAAGATTAGCAATATATGAAATATGCTCTATAGGAGTTGTTGGATTTTTTCTATAAAATATGTAAGAGCCTTCAGAGGTTAAACTAGAATATCATCCTTTTGAGTGATATTTAGAGGACTACCACCATTGAATGCAATAGAAGCCTATATTATAAGAACATCCATATGAGGAATATGATTTATAATAATATTTAGTTGAACAATACTAGCTTGAGTAGGAGGATCTTTTGTAATAGTAGGGATAATCAAGGGTGTAGGATTTGGATTTGACTGAGAAGGTCTCCATTTCTTTGGCTGATAAGACGACTTAGAAAAAATTACTTCTTTCACTTTTATAGATGATCTTATGACAACTTTTAGGGGCATAAAAAATATACATATTTGAATATGAAAGTCTAAAAATGAATATAATACTCAGATACATAGATAATAATTCAAAAATGTAAATAAGCGTGTCCCACCAGGCGTGTCAAAAAATATTATCACTTTGGAGTGAACCATACTTTAATATGTGTAAAAAAACCCTTAATCCATTTGATACAATTGGAAATTTTCAAAGTGTGGGTGAATCTTTGATGAGAAGAACCTCCAGAGAGGGTTGGTTACCTTTATATTATTTAATAGATTTGACTACTATGATTTTTGGGGTGAAAAGGGGGAAGGAAAGTGAAAAATAAATAATATATAATGAGGTGATGCACTTAAATTATTTAAATCCTCTAAAATTACTAAAATCAATGCACACATAAGATTAAATGAAATATATAATTCTATCCTTAAGCATAAATATTTTAGATGAAGGGTTAAAAACTGATTCAAATGGCTTAAAAAAGGTTAAGATAGAGAAAGATAGGTGAGGAAGGGAATTGAAAAAGGAGAAAAATATCACTTATATGCTGATTCATAATCAAATACACATTATTCTTCTTTTTAAACTTAGATTCAAAACATAAATTTCTTTATTGATCATTGGTCCAACATACAATTTCCTTCAAATTTTTGGGCTCCTTATAAATGGCTTGATTAATCCAATAAATAATATTTTACAAAACCTAAAATATCCTTAAGTGTAGTTCTAAAAAGGGAAATGGTTAGTCTTGGTTAATTAAATCAAGAATTAACACCTTTTATAATATTTAGAATATTCAATAAAATATTTTGTTTTTTACAAAATCACATGCCTTTCTAAACATTGGCATACAATTATGGTGGTGAAGCCAAGTTTGAAATGTTAATTCTTAAACTAAATAATACACTCTCTAAAAAACTCCAAACATGCATGAATCCAAGGTTGGCATAGAAGTGTGGATGGTGGGCCCATTGACAGTCAAACTTCTCCTTTGCATGGAATAATATGCCAAATCTCTAAATAAATAATTCCATTTGATTTTTTTGAAAACTAATTTAGAAGAAGAGATTATCCCCATTTTCATGAAAATAAGGAAGATGTGTAACAAGCTTGTCTAGTCAACTCCAACTCAAGACCAGTTAGCCTCTAATGGTCTCCACTTGCATGTAAAGCTATGTCATATCTTGGATAGAGAACTCTACTAGAACTACCTAAAATGTTGAAATCTTTGGATTGCATAAAAACCAAGGAGAAACATGATTTAGGTCAAAAAATCAACTAAAGCTTTGACCAATCCATTATAAATAATCCTTACTTGCATGGACAATAATCTTGCTAAGTGAGAGATATATTTTGATTGAATTCTTTGTTATTTCTCAACCTTATCTACTCTCAAGTTCCTCATTTATATGCATGGATTTATTTTGTCACTTATCTATTTGTGGCTTTTATCTCTATTTTCTCCTTGATTTGCTTAGATAAATTGTCCTTGACTTTCCTATGTAAATTTTCCCTTGGTTATTTTCCTATGCATTTCCTTTCCAATATAGAGTCAGGTATTTATTCGGGCATTTGTTTAGTCAATTTCCCACAAATAAATTATCTACAGTAATTGTTTTAGACTTCTTATTTAGAATTTATTGCCTCTTGAAATTTTGTTCTTTCCAATTTCATATTAACAAAATGTCTTTGAGAATTGTCTAAGACCTTCCCTTGGTTGTTTGATTTTGAGCTTTCCCAATATTTTTTGAAGGAATTACTTCAAAAAATTTGTCTGAAGGAATTCTTTTAGACTTTTTTTCTAAGTCTTCATCTTGTTAATTCCTTTTTCCTTTAGACAAAAAGTCTAAAGGAATTGTATTCTCTTCTGGTCTTAAGGACATTCCAAAAGAAAAATCCCTTTAGGCCTTCATAAATGAACCTTTAGAAAATTAAACCATCCCTTAAGAATTCTATAAAGTGACATTCTTAAAGGGTACATACCTTTTAGGTTTCTTGAAATCCTCCTTTGAAATATTGAAGTGAGTCTTCCTGAAGGGTTTTAGGATTCTTTCCAATGACTTTATTGAAGGGTACATACCCTTCAGGTTTCCTTAAAATGCACTTTTACGAAGGGTAGGTACCCTTCAAGTTTTTTGGATTTTCCCCTCAAAATTTTGAATTGGTCTTTCTACATTTCAAGAGAAATAGAAGTGTCCTTTTGGCCTCTCGAAGTGACCCTTTGGACTTTGTCCCTTGAACTTTACCAAAGGGTACCAACTCTTCAGGATTTTTTAATAGGTCTCCAATTTTTTTTGAAATTCCTTCACTTGAAAGTGTCCATTCGAATTTCCATTTTGAGTTTTCTTGAAGGGTACATACCCTTTTGGATTTTTGGAATGAACCTTCCTGAAGGGTGCATACCCTTTGGGTTTCTTGTAAAAGTTCTTTTTCTTTCACTGAACTCTTTATCCTTTGGAAAAGACAAATGAACCTTTAATTATTTTGGACTATTTGGAAAGTCCTTTTAAATTTATTTTCCCTCAGACTTTTTCCCTTTGAAAAAAAATTCTAAGGAAAATGTTCCCACACTTAGCTTGAAAGATTTCTAAGAAAGATAACAGTTGAGAAAGAAAACAATTGATGTAAAGTCCAAGAAAATAAACTTGTACTCCTACTTTTGATCCCTTTCTTTCATATATAAGTGAACTTACAAGCCTATAGGTTAACTTTAATTATGGTTATAGCTATATAGACCAATAGACTTACTTGAAACTATCCTCTTAATATATATCCCTTAATACCTGATGCATTATTTACCTTTTCACTATGGCTTTCAAACCCTAGATTGAGGAAAATGTTTAATTGGTGATCAAACTTAATTGTAGGTACCTTTGTGAGTTGTATGTGGCACTTATATGGATGACCTAATCAAAGAATTTCCTATGAGCATTGTTAACAATCCATCATGCATCATGTATATCTATGAAGTGTATTTAGACATTAATCAATCCCTCACTTATACATAGTTCTCTTATTGTTGGGACATTTTTTTGTAGGTGTAATGGTTGTAGCTTGATCAATTGTTTATTGGATATTATCAAAGACTCAATAACTATATGTGACATTTTGAGTAGGAGATATGATTTTGAACTTGTTAGTGTCTTACCTTAGAACACACTTGATTGTGTAACATTGATGTAGGTCCTCATCATGATTGCATTTGATACTTTAACTACCTAGATATCCCTTTGTTCATGCCTTTAGACTATAATTCACTAGTTTGAATAGTTGTATAGGGAAATTGACCATTCTATGGAAAGTTTCAAATAATAGGGGTAGTAATTTTTCCTTGACAGACCAAATTACTAATATGACTTTCACATATTCTATTTAGATTAATTAATTGAGTTTAAGGTGGTGTAATGATTGTCATATTATCTATGGATCATTGAAGGAATACAAATAATTTAGTAGTGGAGTTGATAGGGTTGATGAGGTTAAATAATTCAAGAGACGAATTTGTATAACCCTAAATAATCAAGTAGAGACCTAAAATCCCTAAGCCTATAGTTCCTCATTTTGGACCTTGGTCAACATCATTATACAACATAAGGAAAATTTAAGACAAAATATTTAACCTCAAGGTAGATGAAGACAATGTCATAACTCATAAAAGAGCAACTAGGTCACCTAAAAGTTATTGCCAGTCTTAGAAATTGAGTTCATAGTATAAAAACCACATACAATACTCTATATGGAAGACACAAGTAACAAGTGATTTGAAAATATCACAAGAAACCTATGGGATTTGTATGGATAGTGATAATTAATGAGTTAATATTGATTTTTATATCTTCAAACATAATGTCAAGAGAGAGAACTTTGTTTCAAAACTTCTATATATAGTCAAGGTAACCCTAAAATTCCACCTTCAAGCATATTTAAAGATCATTCCATCTTAAGGCCTAAAGATAAAGAGATGATAGATGTGTATAAAAGGTGTTTGAACCTCATTTGAAATCAAACTAAGCTCATGGACTATTGAGTATGTTAGTGATGTTAAAGGAGAGATCTAAAACACAAAATACATAATCATGATCCCTAATAAGTGCCTACAAGTTACTAATGAAATACACTATCAATCAGACTTAAGGAAAGAGGTAGAGTATGTGTGAAAGATACATAAGTATAAATAGATACTCAAACTAAATAAAATTCCATTGAGAAAAACATTGATATGAAATAGGCCGTTGAGACTAAAGTATGCAGTCAAGACTACCCTAAATAACTACCTGTAAGCTACATGAGGAGAAACTGGTCTTAAGCCTAAGCAAGACTTGATAACATGGTGAAGAGACACTAAGGCATATCTTAGTTAGACCATATTTTAATAAGGTCATGTTGATACTAAATAATAACATGAAGGGATTGATTAAAATAGATTTCAATACCCCTACACACAGTTAAAAGATAAACTATAAGTCTACCTAATTTGATGTTTTGCTTGATTGAGGAATGAATGAAAAATAATAATAGGTTTGAAAGAGGTGAAATTGGTAAGTGGTCTCAAAATTTAAATAAAATATAATTTTAAACCCTCACACTATATTTTAAAATATTTGAATGAATATGTGACTCTATTTAGGCCTATAGGCCTAGTTCTCACATAGGCAAACCCAACTAGTCATGAGAGAGATGGTATTTTAAGGGTTTCATAGGAACAATTACACTTTTATATTTGGTAAATAGGGTTTAAATGAGTTTTAAAATGAATAAATGGTCATTTTAAAGACACACAAGTAGTGGATATACCCTCTATTTCATTTCAAACCTTGCCCACTCCATTGGCAAGGGGCAGTCATGAGACCAAGGGGTCCATCTGAGCTCAAAAGCATAAAAAAGTATGAAATACATAATGGAGGGACCTTTAGTAAATAAAAATAAATTTAAAGGGTCTCCATAAAATTTAATGAGGTACCAAACTTCATTCTTAAATCTAATTTCCCTTGAGTGCTAGCAAAGAGATGACAAGCCTAAACCCTAAGACCCTTGACTAGCATACCAAATGCATATAAAGGAGTGATGAGAACTAAAAAAGAAATAATAATAATAATTTAAAGGATTATTTTTGAGGTTTATGAACCTATAACAATAGTTATAATGTATTTTGAGATCCAAAACTCAAATTTGACCTCTCTCAAGTTCAAATAGAGCTAAACATGCCACCCGAGGAGTAACTTCAAATGCTCACATTGCCTCTCACACTTTGAATGGGAAGTTAATAGATTTTGGATACATTAATAATTTATTAAATAATTTTTTCCAAGTTATAGGAGGTTAGTTGGTGGTATGTTCTCTATGAACAATCGCTAAGACCCCAAACAAGTCTTAAACCCTTTTAAAACCCTGATTATGACTAGTCAAGGAAAATGGACCTTAAATGCACATATAGTGACATATTTTGATATTAAAACATATTTTATGTTGTTTAAGACTAAAATAAGGCTATAAACATGTACTTTTATGTTGTATTCACTTGTATGGATGACCATAAATGCTCTATTTTTGCATGTTTTTATTATTATTTTGTAGGTGTTCTGAGAAAGGGATCACTTCCAATTCATTAGATGATGTCATTTTATATGTATTATAACTATTAAATACAAAAAAAATTCATGAAATATTATTTATGTTGTCTAACTAGGCCTATTTTCTAAGGTAGTCTCAAAGAGGCTTAAAATAAGACTAGGTGACAAGGTGATTTCTTTGTTTGCATACTTTTACAGGGTCTCAAGACCAAAAAATTGACATGGAGGTTGGAGATATCCTATGGAAAGTGAATAAAATGATTTTGAGTGACTTAACACGTATGGGAGTTGTTTAGATAAGGATTTCTAATTGTTAGGCCTAGGAGGGCTAATTAGGCCTAATTTAGGAGAGAGAATGAGCTTAAAAGGACACTTACACACACAATATGATCATGAACTTTTATGTGGACCTATAAGAGATTAATGGGTATATAAAAATGATCTCATTTTTTCAGTCATATCCATATTATTTCAGGAAGAGCTTTACCTATTTGGATAGATACAAGGGATTGAAATTAAATTAAAAGTTTTGATGCAAAACCAAGTATTTTTGAGTGTTTGATTGCCTAAAATGTCTTGTTATAGGTATGGTATGTTTTTAATAAGATGTAAATGGAGTAAATTTGCATTCTTGAAGACAAACTCAACTCTTTCCCTTCTATGCCATGTTGAATAATGGGTAAATCAAGGGGTCAAAGACTAAATCAACACATAAGGATTCTTAAAAGCTTTTTCAAGGTTAAGACATGTCTCCTACACCACATTTAATCGAATAAAAGGTCAAGGATCAGTTGTAAGTATTTGGAATTTTTTAAAAAGGTCTCAAGTATCCAAAAAATCCTTATTTCTTTTTAACGCCTAACTTATTGAAGGAGTCAAACAAGCACTAAAGAGCTTCTAATAGCCCATGTATGGTGGAAAGACCTCATATTGTATTATAATAAAGTTTTAATGAATAATGAAGGAAGAATTAAATTCTTATTTTCAAGGGGGGTGACTAATTCTTCAACAAAGACATAGGAGCTAGTATATAGAGGGTCAAGAAAAGATATAGACACTCTCCAAGTAGTCAATCCTGACCAATCATGAAGATGATAGTTTAAATCCTCATAAACTCATGCTAATCTCTTTTTTATGCCACCCTAAGTACATGGATGAATGGATAGGTTTGAGAAATTAATACATAGCATTTGAGGAGTTTGAATACCAAGTTTGAGATCTCTATTTTGGGGTTACTTTGTCTTCAATCATTTGATTTTATATTTGTATTCATTTTTATATAATGTTATAATGAATATTTGATTTTGGTTTTTATAAAAGGCTTCTAAATTTGAAATTCACATTTTGATATAAATAAGAAGTTATTTTCCTCCATTTTTAGGTTTTGTGAAGTGTATGTTTCTTGCCATTGATATAACATTTTGAAGCATTTAGTTTCCTATGTTATTATTTCATTTATATACTTTCATACAAAATATTTAAAATTATAAAGGTCATTATAAGTTTAAATATCAACTCTATCCTAAGAATTATATGCGAATTCTTTTTCTTTACATTCTTTCTTTGCAAATATTGAGTTTGTCAAGTCCTTGTGAAACACTATTAAAGAAGTCATTACTGAAGTGAAGAGAATGTGCACAAGATTGTCCATTTTATTAGAATGTCTATTGAAAGCATAAGTGGTCATATAATATTGGTACATCACCTTAATTTCAAGTTTTAATTTTAATTCAATTACAAGTAGTATCTTTTTCACCCTTTTCATAGTTAGAATAAATAGTTAGTAGGTTTAAAATAAGTTTTAGTGAGTGCATCAAGGGAACCAACCCTCTTTGGATATTCTTTCCCTTCCAAAGTTAGCCAAACTTAGGATAGATTCCATTTTTCATCAATAGTGATAAATAATACACATTCTCACAAGGGCACACTCCTAATTGACAATATTTATTCCATAGGCTAACCTTACTAAGAATATAGATAAATAATATAAGATAATATAAAAGTTATATAAGACACAAGTTAACCACACATATCCCTAGACATCACACAAGTTAATAGTTTATCATGCCCTTCCCTTTAAAGATGATTTTTTCTTTGATGTTTAATCAATCATAGATGTTTTTGGAAATCTTCATCCTCCAATGTTTTATATTCACAATGTAGATTATTCCATTATACTCCTTAATTGCTCTAGTTTGTAGTCACTTAATGTGTATTTAAAGGATCTATTTAGGCTTTAGAGTAACACTACCTTATCATACAATTTAATTAACTCAATTTGAGTATAAAATCTATGTTTAATTTCCTTCTTCAGGTAGGACAAATGGAATATTACATTTATGTGAGTAGATTGGAATAATTATAGCTTGCAAGCCACACTATCAATTTTTTTCAAGATCTAATAAGGGCCATAAATCTTGGGAGACAATTTTTTAACCTTTTTATGTTTCATCAAATACATATGCTTATATGGTTGTTATTGTCCAAAGACCCAGTTACCTATGTCAAAACTGCAATCACTATGATATTGATCCACTTACTACTTTATTTGATTATAGTCCATGGTTAAATTTCATCAGAAACTAGTAAGTACATCCTATTGATAATGAATGTGTTCCTCAAAAAGTTGAACCTTACGATGGGCCTTTAGGGTTGAAGTGGTGTATTGGGGGTGATATCCATACAAAGACACAAAGGGATTCATTTTGGATGAGATATGAACATAAATATTATAAAACCATTCAATATGTGGCAACTAATGAACCCATTTATCTTGTTTGTCAAGAAAACAATGGAGATACCCTTCTAGACATTTTTTAAGGACCTATCTTTATCCATCTGATTAAGGATCATAAGATGAGATATGATCCAAATGGGTGATCAAACATTCAAATAATTTAGTTTACAAATTAGTAGTAATAATATGGGATAGTGGTCACTTATAATGATCTTTGGAGTACCATGTAATTTCTTAATTATATTGAGAAAAGTAGAAGCTTTTCTACTAACAAAAAATGGTTAGGATAAAGAAAAAAAATGATCATACTCGATGAGCCAGTCCAAAATTACCATGATAATAATTTTAGCCTCATAACATGGTAACCTAATAATTAAATCCATGTTAACCTTTTCCCAACGCTGTATAGGGATGGATAAAGGCTATAAAATACCCATGATCTTAATGGTTTCACCTTTTTTATGTTGACATATCACGCATTACACCAAATATTTTTATATATCCCTCTTGATTCCTTACCAAAATAAATCTTTTTTAAATCTATGATATGTTTTCAAATATCCTGATTGACCTCCTATTAGAGATGTATGAAATTCCTAGAGGATTTTAAGTTTGAGGAGAGAATGATTATAGAAGTATAATCTACTTTTATACCATAATGAGTTCCCCTTCCATGAAATTTTTTCAAATCCCCCCAAACCCTATTGAAGATTTTGAATCAAATAATGGGTAGAACTATCATTCTCCTATTTTGATCTTACTTCCTCTAGCTAGTTGGTCTACCAAATGGTCATTGCACATAATAATGCCTCAATTGATTCATCCCTCATGGATAGTGCATTTTCCACCACATTATCTTTTACTTTATTATAAACTTTTTAAAAATCATATCCTAAAATTTTTATCACCCATTTTTGTTTTTCTTTAGAAGATAATCATTGTTCCAAAAAATATTTGTGGCTATCATGATCAGTCTTTACCCAAAAGTGATGACCCATTAGATAAGGTCTCCATTGATTGAACACATAGAAAATATCTATAATATCTTTCTCATAGATTGGATTGAGCCTATTTTTTCCATTTAGTTATATACTTTCAAATGTGGTTTTCCTTATTTCATGATTACAACCCATATTCCATATCCTTATGCATCACATTCCATAATAAAAGTTTTATAAAAATTAGAAGTAGCTAAAACTAGAGTCATGCACATAACTATTTTTAATTATAATAAATTGGTAGTCTATCATACTACTATAATGAGTGTTTATTAAACAAATATGTGAGTGGGATTATAATGTTACCATAATTTTTGAAAAAACTATGATAGTAACTAATTACCCCAGAAATCCCCAAAGGTTCTTGAGGGTCTTGGGAACTTGTTACTCCATCATAATTTGGATTTTTTTAGGATCAAATTTCACTCCACATGAAACAATGTGACCCAAGTAATACACTTCTGAGATTCCAAAATAAATTTTATAAGGTTAGGCATAAAGATATGTTGTTTTAGAATTGAGAGTACCTATTTCACATGATTCAAATGGTATTTCCAATTTTTGTTGTAAATGAGAATGTCGTCAAAGAATATCAACACATAATTTATATTAAATAAACTAAAAAAAATATTCATCAAACTCTATAATGTATATGGTGCATTTTTTAGGCCAAAATACATTAACATAAACTCATAATGGCCTTCATGAGTTCTAAAATTTATTTTAAGGATATCTTCTTCGTGGATTTGAATCTAATGATACCCAAAGTAAATATTTAATTGGATAAAATAAACATCACCATCCAATTCATCTTAAAATTCATCAATTACTATAATATAAAAAATATATTTTATGTTGTACTTGTTCAGTTCTATATAGTCTATGCATATCATCCTAGTGTCATCATTATCCTACACCATGACCACTATGGAGGAACATTCACTTTGGTTATGTCAAATTATTCATTCCTCCAACATCCCCTATACCATAGTTTAAATTTCACTCTTCTAGGTATATGGATACCTATAGGGTTTGATGTTAGGTGGTGTACTTATGATATGTAGTATAATGTCATGATCATGAACTTACTTAGTGGATTTATTTTTGGCATGTCACAAAAAATAATAAAATGGTCATCCAAAACCATTTATAAATTAGGATGGGTATAGTCCCTATATTGTTGAACCTCTATGGAAAAAAATTGTTCCAGAAATGCTTTAACACCTTTTTAAATAATCTTTGTCATATGATGGGACTAACTAGCTATGGATATTTATCATATAATCTATATAGTTTAAATGGCCTACCTTTTGAATGGAACCACATGAATAGTTCTTAAAAATTCATCTCAATAGTGACCAAAGTGGTGAACCATTTCAATCCCATAAAAATGACATCTCCTTTCATGGGAATTGAAAACATAGGAGAATCTAACAGGTAGGATCCCATATAAAACTTAAAACTATGGCATTTTCTATAATAGTTGATGGTACCACCATATACAATAATGACTTAAAATTATAGATATAGGTAAATAAAATAGTTCAAATGAGTAGACAAATTATTGTTGATGAATTTGTGTGTACTCCTAGATTCAATCAACATAATTGCCTTCTATTTTTTGAGTAAACCCTCCACCTTAAGAGTTTTCGGAGCAATAATACATAAAAGTGCATGATAGGAAATAATAGGTTGAGAAAATTTAGATTCATCTTTGGGTTCATCCAAATGTTCACATGAGGCCTCATCATATTCATCATCCTCATTAGAAATTTAAATGTAAAATAACTTATTTCCAATATAATGATGTCATTTGCTCCATTTGTTATCATAGATAAAACACAAACATTTTGCATGGTTTTCCTCAAATTTTTGACAAGTCAATCTAGCAATCTGAGGAAATGATGGTGTTAGGAAAGTGTGTTCATAGGCATTCATGAAATTTATTCATTTGATCATCTATTTTTCCTCTACTATGCATGCCCTTGGGGTGGCTTTAGATACTTAGATAGGATTAAACATGTGAACCTCCAATTGGATGTTTTGTTGGAGGCCACAAAAAAATTGGTCAATCAAATTTTTTTTAGTGATGTCCACCACACATAAGGAGATATTCTGAAATTGATGAATGTAACCCTTTATAGACCCTATCTAGTGTAGTTTGGATGGCTAGTTGAAGTAGTTTTCCTAGACATTATTGTGATATAGGAGCTACATCTAAAGAATTATAGTCTAGGAAACCAAGAGACTATTCTTTTTATTTTGAGCACACAACCATCGATACCAAATGAACTAATCAAGTTTCATATATATATATATATATATATATATATATATATATATATATATATATATATATATATATATATATATATATATATATATATATATATATATATATAAGCTATGAACACCTTTTTTAAACATGGAATCTGATGTAAATCAAATAAATTTTAGATTTAAGTGATACATATGAGTGAATAATTACCATCAAAATTGTATAAATCCACTTTTAACAACATTGATTTAGGACTAGGATTCACATTGTAGTTTTTTGGAGGAAGATATCCAAACTAGAGTGGTGGTGGGTTATTTTGAAAAGACTAGGATGATTTTTTTGACAATTTATAAATTATTTGTTATAATTGATCTCATCCCTATGATGACCCATTTTACTACATCAAGATCATATTTATTCACTATACCCTGTAACTTTGAATAAATTTGTTGAACCACCTTTTAAATAAATAGATCAGTGTTTCTAGACTCCATATCATCCTTGTGAAGAGTTTGAGGAGTTTCTTTCCCTTTCCTACATCCATGAGTTTTATGACCAGCCATTCACAAACCCTAAGAGGGTTTCATATTTAAAATAATGTATTGATATATGAGACCATTGAAATAACTTCACCAAGATTAATCCAATGATAACTATTATGCACAAGGGTGAAAAGTTTTAGCCCAAAATGTGTACTAGTAGAATATACCATTATAATAATCTCTTGGAGATGAATCTAATGAGTATTAATTTACACAAGGTTACAAGATTTATAATATCTTATTTAAAAAAACACTTCAAATAATACTATAGTGATAGAAAAATTAAATTATTCTTAGATCACAAGTTATGTTTTTTATCCTTTAGGTTAAAGGAGATATGCAACCCCAGATCCAAGAAAAATTGATACCATAGAAACTTTCCCAAATCAAAGTTATTATACCACTTGTAAGGAAATTACTTAGATATAATATATCTAAAATAATAATTGATAGAGTATTATAAATCTTGATAAATATAACTAAGATAATTTGATTGGGAAAATTCCACAATAATGTAATAATATCAAAAATCATAATATGATAATCACATACTAGCCACTACTTCCTACATGTAATCTAACTACCCATGGTTATTCTATAGGTTGACCTTAATAATAACATAGAAAAATGTGACAAGATAATATAAGAGGTATGTAAGCCACAAGTTGGACACACATATCCCTAGACATGCCATAGTTTTAGGGTGTAGTAGTGCATGCATAAAATAAACATGAATTTATAAAAACCAAAACAAAATCTTCCTTGGACATATTTACACTACCAAATCAATATCCATACTTTATTTTTGTGAAATATATGGAGATTAAGTATTATACCACTAAAAAATAATAAAATTTATATTTTTATTTGAGGTAACTTAATACTACTATTTTATTATTTTTAGGAAACTAGTGTTTAGTTCCTAAATAATAAAGGGTCTGGAATAAGTAGGAAAGTTTGATTTATTATGATAAAATACAAATTTTGTAGAATTAATTATATAGGATAAGGAAATAATTTATCTAAAAAAAAAGGTTGATACAACTATTATAGAAGCTAGAAACTAAGGTGCAGGCTAGGAAGATGTCTAAAACCTAAATTTGAATTTCATTTGGCAAAAAGATAGGAGCATCAAAAATAGGACACCCTATTGTTTGATGTTATAGTCCAATACTTGCCACTATTATCTAAACTAGTCATAGAGGTTTGAGCTTTTTGGGTTTTGTTCACTATCCTTGTATTAATTTGCCTATGAAATTTTAGATCTTGAATATTGATAGAGCTTCATATAGAGCTTATTCAATATTCAAACCTTAAGTTTATTTACACACATAAAACAAAAAATATATTAAAATTGAAAGGGGAAAAAAATTGGGTTAGGGGAAGAATGATCACATGATATAGAACCCCTACTATCCTAATCACTATCTACATTAACCCTCAAGCTAGGTTCTTAGATCAAATGTAGTTCTCCCTTAGGGAACATGCATAGTTAATGCATATGGTAGTTGCAAGAATGAACTTTTTTGTAGGCCCTTCCTTGATCAAGCATGCAAGTCTATGTGTGACACAAAATGCTAAGCTACACTATGGACTAATTTTTAATTATCTAATGTGCCAAAGTATTAAGTGCTAGATATTAAAAGCCTTTTGTAGTCATTTATATAGGTGACTATTGATTTCTAATTTGGGAGCTTTAATTACATTTGGCCAACATTGGAAAACTTAAGGATGAAGCTATGATAGGGGATGGGACATATTAAGAAAGGGATATTTACTATTAGAGCTCAAAATGACCTTTGATAGGAACACTAGAAATGGGACGCCCTACAGTCTAGTGTTGTAGTTCAATCCCAACACTCTTATCTTATAGGCTAGGGATCTAGGGGGATGGAATAAGAATGCAAAATCTAGCTTGGCTGATGTGGAATGACTATTTGAAAGGCTCAATATGATTGAGAACAGGCATAAAGGTGTCTCAAGAATGAAATAAGACCAAGATGAGTAAAATAAAAGACATGGCTAAATGTGAACAAAAGCTCATATTCTCCAGTCAGAGTCTCCTATGAAAAGATAAGATATGTGTGGTTGCTTGACCAATTTAGGGTAATAAATATCTTCCCCCATTTTAATCTATTGATGTAATGAAATGAAGTACTAGAGTAAAATAAAAAAAGAGAATGCGTACTTAAACCTACCTATGTGGAGATGAATGTGTTGCAAAAGGGTATAACTCACTTCATGGCTAGGGAAGTGGATGAAGAGATAAATAGTGCCTAGAGAAAGAAAAAATCCCTAGTATGGATGCCCCCTATACTAAACCTAGAAGTGAAATATGTATAACTTGGAGAAGGAGGTCAATGCTTGCCCCTTGTGCTGAATCTAATTAGAAATGAAAGCTACTCAGAGGCCCAAAACTAATGTCTACCCTCTATCCCTATAAAATAATATAATCTAAAATGTGTGCATAGAATCTATATACTATGAAGAGTAAAATATATCATGCCCCCACTATAAGTATCTAAACTATAACTAAGAAGTGCTCAAAGACCCAAAACTAATATCTACCCTATGTCCTATACAAACTTGTATAGTTAGGGTTTGGGTAATGCTATGGACCAATTATTGTAAATGATCATATAGTCTAACCTAGTGATAACCTAGGTATAGTTATGTGTAATATGAAACTCTTGTTAATAAGTGAGAAGAGAATGACATGCCTTGTCATTCCAATATGTATAATCCTATATGATGAAGAACATGAACATCTACGCCATGCCCCAAAATATGGTATGTGAGTGATGTGTATGTATAGTCTAGAAATATATATAACCATACGTGATATGACCTATTTTGCCATGCCTCATGTGTAAAACTAGAGATCAAAACATTGTGCTCTGTACTATGCTTATAATATGCTATCTGGACCTATAACTATGTCATGTTATATGAATCTATATGTGTGAGACATGTAGTAATATGCATACCCCCAAATCTGGTATTTGAGTTTGAATTTGTATCAAAGTCACTATGAGTCCATATAATCTAAACCATTGTTTATGAATATCCTTTGTATTTATAAACTAAAATCACTATGGATCCATATAATTTGAACCAATGTATCTAAATACCTTTTATTGCTATAAACTAAAGGTGTATCCCTTTGAATATCCTAACTAATGCTAAGTGACCCATGTAATTTGAATCACTATATATTTTGACTAATCTAAGTTAAATTTGATAATCTAACTATTAGAGGTGTAAGAACCATGTGTATCCATACATGAGAGTAGATGGGTATGTTGGGTAAGTGTAGGAATAGTAGGAATGATACCCCCCTTTTGGGGAGAGGGATGAGATCTATGATAGAGGAGGTTGAGCCAAAAGTGATGACTAATGGCATAAGTAGAAATAAGGTTGGTATAGTTTGAATTGATTGAGAAGGTTGTTTGATTGATTAGACTAATCTATTTAAAATTGGAACAAGTTTTGATTGGTTAAGACCAAGTTATATGTTTGGATATAAAAGTGGTATAGAGATGTGTGTGCCATAGTAGGTGAATGATGTAATAAGATAGCTAGGCTTGTGTAATGTTGAAGGTATCACTGTCATGATTGTGTGGAATAAAACAATTTATAAAATAGAGATATGGGGTTTAAGTTATAGGCAAAATGGTATTTTGATTTGAATGAAAAAGTTGTTTGATATAAGAAAATCAGATTGATTCTTGATTCATTTGCTCATTGACTAGTTTAAAATTTGGAGCTCTGGGATAGGAGATATGTCAAGGAGATGAACACCTACCATGACCTGATTTGAGTAGTTGATATCCCAAGTTGAGGTTGGTAGGGAGATTACCCTAGTAAGTAGCTAAAACACATGATTTTTAACTATTTGGAATTTTGTTTTTGATGTTTTAAAGCCTTTTTGAGTAGTTTGGGATAATTTACACTAGTTTCAGTGCTCTTGTCTAGGAGTTAGCACTTATGTCTAGTGTTTAATACTATTATCTAGGTTACACCACTCTTATCTAGCACTGGTGTCCTTGTAGCACTATTATCCATTAGGGCTAGTTTTTTGAGTTTTTTAAAATTATAACCTATTTATTATATATCTTGGCTATTGATTTAGAATGGTTGATTGATATATATGTTGTTTATTTGTATTTTTTAGGGTGAGGTATGGATGAAGTAGTTTTATAGAGGCCAGGTGATGGAGACACTAAGATTTTTACCTTTGTCAGTTGATGAGAGAGCTATGATGGATAGGGTAGGGTTGGGTTATATGTATGACCTAGGAATTATATAGTGGGATAAACATATAATTGCCACCTTATGTGAGAGGTGAAATGTAGACACATGTACTTTCTAGCTTCTTACAAGGGAGATTACTATGACTATAAAATATTTATGTCAAATTTTACATTTTTCAATTAGTAAATGGAATGTGACACTATAGGATGACATGGGTATTGATGTTATTGATTATGCATCCTTGTATTTTGAAAGTGTGCCATTAGGCATACATCAGAGAGGTAGTGATAGTGATGTATTATTAATTTTTATTATGTAATTGTGTGTTTTATGTCTATAAAAGTGGTTGGCTATGTTGTTAGCTTTATTTGTTACTATGGATGGGAGTGGGGTGTCAATTGCATATAAGATGCATAGGATCATGCACAACATAGAGGTGTATGACACAATGTTCTCATGAGGTAGAAATATGCTTTCCAATTTATATAGGGATCTTTACTAGTTTACTCAAGAGGCATTTAGTGGTGGTGTGAGTATAGCTACCTTATTGCATTGTTGGGCTTATGAGCATATAACATTTGTCTAACTGATAGGATTGCCAAAGGAAAGGTGGGAACCTCCATACCATATGGGGAGTGGTGGAAAAGTTCATTGGATATCTAATCCCTTAAGATGGACCATTATAGGTGGGTGTTAGATAGATTGGTGGCTGGTGACATCATATGGAGGCCTTATAGAGGATTACCTAGGTGGACCAAAGATGGAGTATAGTTGTGGTATATGAGGGTTAGTTTTTGGTTTCATGACCATTAGGTTAGAGTATAAAAGTGATTTTAGTATGAATGGGTGACTAAATAGTTTGGGGTATAATAGGATGTGCCCCTAATAGCATGGGTGTGGGTGAGGAGTGCATGGGCACCAACAAGGGTAGGACCTCATGGGAGGCCTACTGAGGTTGAGTTAGCAACATTACCCTTGGATGCATAAGATGAAACTATAGATATTCCTAATGTAAATGATTTTGGATACATAGAGGCTTATACTGCATGGTGTGTGAGGCATCAATGGGCTCCATTATATCCTATGGATAGAGTGGCTATTCTTGAATATGAAGATTTGATGCTGATCCAGATGATGGATGGTAAGTAGAAATTATATTTTAATTGTGTATAATTTTGTTCTTATTGTAGATTAACTTCAAAGTATATATCTAATGTAGTGTTGTATTTTGTATGTAGGTGGAGTGGGAGGTGCCCTGGATGAAGCATAGGTTGTTTTAGGGAGTGGAGATGATGAGTACTAGGAGACCATCACTAAGTCAAAACTTTGAGAGCTTAGATGGCATGTTTTTGATGATGTTGTGGAGGAGGGTTTGATCAAGTGTGTGATAGTTATAGCTAGTCTTTATGGTATTTTATTTAGTAGAGATATGATAGCTAGAACTACATATGTTAGGGTAGTAGGAGAGAGAGATGAGCTAAGGGCTGAGCTGGATAGGCATAAGATACCTCCACTTCATTATGGATTAATGAGTACATAGATTATGGATGCATACATGGATATTCAAAAGTGGTATGCATATTTATGTGAGGAGCATGTGTGGTTACTAGAGTGATAAAACTAATGCAAAAGGCATTTAAGAGATTGAGGAGTCATGGGGTCATCGAGTGCTAGGCTAGACTATAAGACTGATACTAGAAGAGAGAGTGAGACTAAGAATGAGGGCATTACACCCATTCATGATTGATTATATTTGATATAGTGTATATGTATTTAAAAACATGGTTATATATATGGATGTTAATTTGATTTTGGATTCATGTGTACTATGTTAAGGGTTTTAGAGTATATTGGTATATTAATTTGTAAATGATTGATTTAGAAGTAGTTTTTTTGGTATTGATTTCAAGTTTGTGTATGTTTTTACAAAATGTTGTCTGTGTTGTGATTTTTACTATTCATGATATGTTGATAAGTGTGATGTTTAGGTTTGATTTGTAATCATATGTGAGAAAAAAAATTTGGTTTTTATAATTGGTAAATTGTTTGGATAAACTAAGTTGGTTTAAGGTTGGTAAAATAGGATTTGGTAAGATTTGGAGTTTAAAAAGCTAGTTTTGGCTATGGATAGTTATTGGGAATTAGGAATGTTAGTTATTAGTATATGGGGATTTAAGATAGAACATTGTGTATATTACTTCTTTGAGGGTGGCTCAAGAATAGAAAGGCTAACTAGGCCTTTGGCTCCATCATTTCCATACTAAGTGAAGTTATGAACTGATATCATTATGAATGTGTGTTATATCACTATCTAAACCCTAATGGCTAACTGAACAAGTGCCCATACTACTCATGCTCTATAAGAATATGCTCTATATGTGATATTGTCTATTGTGTACTAACTATAACTATGCATGGAGATTATACAAAATTTAACTTTATTGGTCATGTAATTAAATATACGTACTAGAAAGAAGGCTCATATATCTATAATCATATACCTTGTAGCATCTGATTTGATGCAAATGATTGAGTGATAGATGGAGATTGAGCTTAAACTTGTGATGAGGGCTCATCTAATCTCAATCATAGTGGGTTTTTATGTGAAAAAGGTCCCTAAAAATTGGCCATAATGAATATCTCATAGGATAAATACTATATGATGTGGGTTCATTTAATCTTGACCATAGTGGATTATTATGTGACATAGGACCATAAAAATATAGTCATAGTGAATATCTCTTTGGATCACTACTCTACTACATGCTTGTGACTCTACTAAACATGTATATAAAATTATGTTATGCACTCCTAATACTACAATGCTATATGTAGGTTGTTTTCACTATATAGGTTTCAAACCTTCTAAGTAGGTTGAATAGGAGATCTCTTTTGAGGTTTTATCTTATAACCCACATTTCTCTCAAAATGAGTGACTGATGATTCCTATAAAAGAATGTCTTGGGATGACTCAATTATGGATGAATTAGGTTTATGGTTCCATGATGGAGGATATCTTGGTGCCCCTTATGTGAATGCTATGATGGAATTATAAACCACATCTAGTAATGCAATCTCTGAGTCCATAACAATCGTTATCTTTGTGTCTATGGATACAATGATAGTTATAAAAGGGTTGATGTGGTTGTTTCTATAGGAGATGTGGATCTCATCGATGAGTAGAAGTTAATGTGATTAACTTCCTACCTAATAATATTGATAATATGATAGATGGGCTATTCTAATTTGAATCAAATTGTAATGGTGCCTTGATGTTGTTCTTTGTATTATTTACTATAGGTTGTACTCTAGAGATTGGCTCTTTTTTTTAACCAATTTCTTTAATGGTTATGGTCTCCTATCTTTTTAAAGATATGATGGATGGTGGATGGTAGGAGATATAGGTACTACTATGGAATTTAGAGTGATTTTATTGATTAAATCTACCTCAATTAGTCCCAATTTCTTTTCTAAAGCTATAACTATAAAACATAAGTGCCTAAAAGAAGACTCTATCTAATATGGTAGAAGCTCAAGGAGAGATTAGTGAAGCCCCTTAATAAAGATATTTTGAATCTCTAAATCTACTAATTTATATATTAATATTAGCATGTGAGTCTTGAATTGTAAGCTATACTCACTAACTAGCTCTAAAGCATTCTGATGTAATGCGACAAGTTTCTCATATGTAACATGAGGACCTATGTTTTCTATGTAATATCGAAGAAATGTCTCTTCTAAGTCATAATATGTGTGCAAGGAGCCAACATGGAGTAGATGAAAATAACCAATTTTGTACTTCCCCTACTAATGTCTGTTAAAATAGATTTAGTAGAATCAAAGGACTCACATGAGATGGAAAATACTTACAAAAGACTTGAAGGTGTAGGAATGGATCTCTAGTTCCATCAAAGTGAGGCAATGATGGTATCTAGAAATGTTTTGGAAATGAAGATTTTATGAATGTATTTAGAAGGGGATTACCATGTAAATAATTAGCATCCATCCAAGACTTATAAGCCTTGTTTTCTAAGGTAAGGAGATGTAATTGGTGTTGTAATTCACCAACTACATGCATGAAAGAGATAATCTCTTGGGATTGTACATTAGTATCTTGAAGTGGATCATTTAATCATTGAATTTGATTGTTAATTTTAGCCATAAGAATGCTACATTTAGCTATTGGATCATAAAAGGGGGTGTTATCATTAGAACCTTGGGAGTAATGCTAACTTGGAATTTACTAGAGGGATGTGGGATACCATTCTCTTTAGGTGAAGAGTGAGAACTAGGTTCTACTATAGTGAGGGGTAGCTTTGGAGGTTCATTGGTATCTTTATATTTTAGTGAATCACATTATAATTGAGTAGAAGATGTGATATAGCATTAACAAGTACATTATTTGAAATAGGATCATTCAAAGAAGTAGAAACATCATTTGGTAGTGTGTTATGTTAGAGAAGAGAAATGAGAGAAGAGTTAGAGGCATGAGATGCCTTTTCTTCTTCACTATGGGCCTATGAATCATCATTATTCCATACATTATCAGAATTGCAATATTATTAATAATCACTCTCATTTTCATATTCATTTGCATGTTCACTATCATACTCATTATCACTTCCATCATTTATAGGGAGAGGTGTAAGAGAATAATTTAATTCCTTTTTAATATAAAATAAATTATCATGTGAATGTGGAAGATTATGTGCATCTATGTTATCTATAGATGGAGTGTATGCATTATTTTCATTTTCAACATGAGAAGTAAGAGTAAGAGAGTTATCATTTAAACATTCTTTTGATAAAGTAGATTTGAGAGCATGAGATGCATTATTTGAACTATGGATTGGCAATTTGATTTTATTGTGTTTATATTGTTGTATTTTGAACATAGAAGTATCAAATGAGAGAGAAATATTAGGTTCACTTGGAAGTGTATGACTAATTTGATCAATTGGTGTATTTTTCTTAGGAGAATGAGGTGAAATATGCCTTTCCCAGTTATCAAAATTTTTTTCTTTAGAAGAAAGAATAAATAGATAGGTTTGAGAGAATAAAATGTATCTAATTTTTATTCACTATAGCTTTCACATGTACCATAATATTCCTCATTAAAACAATAGTAATTATCTTCATTTTAAATGAAATCATTTTCCAAATTTTTAGCTAATGTGCAATTTTGCAAATTTGTCCTTTCATTGTTATAATTATGAGAAAATTTTAGAAATTGACCTATGGGATGAGAGGGAAGAAGTGACTTAGTGGCCATTTTATTTCTTTCACCAAAGAGAATATGAATAATTACTATTATGTAAATAAATAAAATAAAAAATACTAACATAGATATTTTGAAAATATTTTTGAGAATCTAAGCAATTTGTAAAAATTTCAAAATATTTTTCTAAAAAGTACAAAGGAAGTAAGCTTGGGGTTGGAGGACTTAGTTTGGAAATCTAGGGTTTTTTTTTAGTGTTTTAGAATTTATTAAAATTATGAAATAATTTAAATTCTAAAAATAATTTTGAAAATAATTAATGCACAAAAAATTATAAAAATATCAAAATTATGAAATTTATTTTTTGCACAAAATAACTACTAATTTTGAGATTTTGAAAATATTTTTGACACTCTAAACAATTTGCAAAAATTCCAAAATATTTTTCTAAAAATTGTAAGCAAGTAGTCTTAGGGTTTGAGGATCTAGTTTGGAAATCTAGGGTTTTGAGTTAGGATTTTAGAATTTATGAAAATTATGCCACAATTTAAATTCTAAAAATAATTTTGAATAGAATGAATGCACAAAAATTTATACAAAAATCATAAATTTAAAATTAAATTTGTGTACAAAATTTGAAGGAAAACCCTAAGTGTACATAGGATTTTAGATTTATTCAAATTATGTTGGGTTCACCAAATGTTTTATTACTTTTTGGAAACTAGTGTTTAGTTACTAAACAATAAAGGGTCTAAAATAAGTAGGAAAGTCTAATTTACTATGATAAAATACAAATTTTATATAATTGATTACATAGGAGAAGGAAATAACTTATATATAAAAAAAAGGCTAATATGACTATTGCATAAGTTAAAATTTAGGTGCAGGGCTAGGAAGATGTTTGAAACCTAAATTTGACTTTTGTTTTGTGAAAGGATAGGAGCACCAAAAATAAGACACCTTGGTGTCTGGTACTGTAGTCTATTTCTTACCATTATTATCCAAATTGGCCATATAGGTCTGAGCTTTTTGAGTTTTATTAGCTATCCCTATATTGATTTTCTTGTGAAATTTCAAATATTAACTATCAATGGAGCTCCTTGTAAATCTAATTTAATAATAAAACCCTAAGTCTATCTACACGCATGAAGCAACAAATACATTATAGGTACAAGGGGGAAATTTTGGGTTAGGCCAAGAATTATTGATGATCTAGAACCCATTTTATCTTGATCACTACCAACATTAACCCTCAAGCTAGGGTCTCAGATCAAATGTAGTTCTCCCTTAGGGAACATGAATAATCAATGCACACAGTAGATGCAAGAGTGAACTTTCACCTAGGCCCTTTCTTGATCAAGCATGTAAGTTTATGTGTGATACAAAATGCTAAGCTTTACCATTGACTAATTTTTTATTATCTAATGTGCCAAAGTAGTAAGTGATAGATATACAATTCCTTGTGTACTCCTTTATATAGGAGACTCTTTATTTAATATTTGGGAGCTTTAATAACATATGGCTGACATTGAAAAACTTAAGGATGAAGTTATTAAAGGGGATAGGACTCATTAAGAGAGGAAAACTAACCATTATATCTCAAAATGACTTTAGATAAGATCACTAGAAATGGGACACCCTAGAGTTTAGTATTGTAGTCAAATCCTAGTGTTCTTTTCCTATAAGGTAGGGACTTGGGGGGATGGAATAAGCATGGGAAATATATCTTGGCTGAGGTGAAATGACTATTTGAAAGGCTTGGGATGATTGGGAATAGGAAAAAAGGTGACTCAAGTATGAAATAAGACCAAGATGAGTAAAACAAAAGACATGGATAAATGTGAACAAAAGCTCATATTCTCTAGTCGGAGTTTCATGTGAAAGGACTATGAAAAGACACAATATTTGTGATTTATTGACCAATTTAGGGTGTATACAACTACCAAACCTTTATTAGTTCTAAATGATTATTAAAACAATCATTTCATACCTCTATTTTTAATGAATTTTTGAGTGAATAAAGATAGGGGATTTTTGTAAATGAACATGAGGCAAGACAATAGAAATGGTAATGGACTAGCACAAGGATTCTATAGAAAGAATGAAATTTATAAATATTAATAAGAATAAAATTAAAATGATGTTAATGACATTGATACATGGTGGAAACCTCATTAAAAATTTTATTTTTAAGATTTAAAAAAGGCTTAGGGAATAGAGACAATCCATGGAAATAATAGAAAATATTGGATTCCAAGATTTTGGGTAGATAAATTTCTAGGAATGTAGAACCAAGGAACTCCAAACATTTTTTCATTAGAGCTAGTTAATGACATAGTTAGTTTACATTTGAATATTGCTGAGAAAATTATAGATAAATATTCTTATAAGATGGAAAACTCATTGATATGAAAGTTCATGAGCATTGGGGTAAATATTGACATGTTCAAAAGTTGGGTTGAAAGGAAATGGATATATAAAAGACATCATAATATTCAACATGATTAAAGGATTATTTCTAGTTTCCTTCTATAATAAACAAGACTAAATATGACTAAATATTGACATGAGGACCATGGTTTCTATGGAAACCAATGTTGTTCTTAAGAAATTGGAAACCTATGTTTGACAAAAATAAGAAAAATATTAGCTTTCAACCCATTTGGATTAGGCATATAAGTATTCCATTATAATTATGTGAGGAAGAGATAATAATGGTGATATCTAAGATTTTTTTACAACTAATATTCTTTAATACAATTATAATTATGAAAATTCCCAACCTCTATAAATATTTCTTAAAAAAATGGTCATTGGATTTATGCTATATAAGATGATTATTATCCGATGATCTATCAAAGATTTAATAAATTAGGACACATTTATAATATATGTATACAAATAAATAAGCAAAAAATGATATGGATTATAAAATAAACTACCAAGAAAAACAAAGAAGAAAATAATGAATAATAATAAATCAAGCATGAGAAAGAGGAAGAAACCTTTTAGACTCAACAAATAACCATAGCTAACCAAAAAATTTATATCATCAAGATAAATAAAAAAATATTATCCATAGATAGAAAGTTCAAGGGGAATTATCTAATACTTATTCATAATAAGCAAATCCCAGTCTTCAAGGACTAGTAGAAGATATTATAAAAAAGATAATAAGAGAGGTGTAGGAAGGAGAGAATGGTTATAAATGCAAGAAAACTAAAACCTTTAATCTTTCTTCATATTCTATTAAACCCATTTTTTTAAAATTTAATAAGAACCCATAAATAACCATTCTATGGAGTCTAAAATAGAGAAGGAGAATGGGTGAAACTTTGAGGAAGAAATACCGTGGTCTTTTGGAAAATGCTCTTTAACTATTAAAAAATGGGAGCCCAACATGGACCTATCAGATTCTTTCTTCTTAAACACTCCCATTTGGGTAAGACTTCCTAGACTTCCCTTAGAGTTTTGGCATGAGGACATTTTTAAAGGTATAGCCAGCTCTTTTGGTGAACTAGTGGCAATGGATAATGCAACGGTTACCAGATCCAAACTTCAACATGCCAAACTTTATGTTAAAGTTGTAGATTTGAATAATCTCCTAGAAAAAGTGGATTTAATTTCTAAGCATGGCAAAAAAAATTCAAAGGTTTTTTTTGAATATTTTCCCAATTCTTGCTATGCTTGTAAAAAACAGGGGCATTGGGCCAAAAACTATCCTTACAAAAGGAAAAATTATTCAAGCAGTGTTTTGGATGAAAGAAAGACCAAGGTTCAGCACAAGAAAGTATGGATACCCAAAGAAAATAATCAACAAGAACTAAATAAGAATGAAGATAATAAAGTTCTTCATGCTGAGGAGGAGAAAGAGATCGCTATTGAAGAACCCAAAGTTCTACAATCAGATGCGGATGAAGTGCTTGTGGTTGAGACAAAAAATTTTGAGCAAGAAGGATATGGGCAGCAATCAGAAATCACAAATCTTGAACAAAGAAAAGATGAGTTGATAGATTTAACAAAACAAATCATTGGCTATCAAAAGATAGAAGACAGCTGGGGAGATGTAGAAGACAAAACTGAGCTGGAGGAAGCAAAATTCTTGGATGGAGCTGAAAATAAATTAGAAGAGGGTGATCCTCTTTTTTCTAAGACCAGGGTGATTCAGGCTAAGAATGTTTACCCTCTGAAGGTGCTAAAAGTAAAAGATAATGGAGAAATCACAAAGCACTTTTCAAACCAAATAAAAGAGCTGAAAAAAAGACCATTACAAAGGGGGCTGAAACAAGAACAGTAAAAAAGACCAAAAAATGAAGGTGAAACACCTAGTTTCTACTATGGATAAATCTAGAAAAGGAGATGAAAAGTTTTTAAAAATGAAATCGGATGTTGGCTCTCCAGACCAACTAGGAAGAAGATCCGCAAAGAAAAAAAGAGAATTAGAAAGTAAGCAAAATATTGCTGATGGCAGGCAGGCAACTATTCTGGATTTTACCCCTCAAATATAGATAGAAAATATTTATTTGGAATTTTAGGGGGCAGAATATAAAATGGTTAATGATGTTGCCCCTATTTTTCATGATTTTGCTACTAGATTCTTAGTAGGCTTAAGGATTGCTTATCCTGGTGCTTGTAATTGATCTATCTTTTTATTTTTGTCAATGGGTTTTGGGGTCCCTTCAAAACCTATTTTTACCTTAATCTAAAACTTTGAGGAAGAAATACATTACTTATATAATAAATTTATTAAAATATAAAAGTATTACCTTGCCATTAAAATCATCTACAAACTCATCTTGCATTAGACTAATAAGACATGTGGGAAAAATAATGGATACATTATTTAATCCTAAAACATGAAGACCAAATCAAAATGATGTTTAATGCAAAGAAACAAAAAATAAAGTGGTAAACAATAATCAGAGTGCCCTAATTTTAAGTGGGAATTTGGTCCCCTATAAACCTCATAAAATAAAATTGTCTCTTGAAATATTAGAGTAATAAAAGGCCCTAACAGTAAAATTCTAATAAGATACCTCATAAAGTATCACAATCCTAGTTATTAGGATATTCAAGAAACTAAAATATCAAAATAGACCTTGGAAGAAATACAAATAATAATTTATGGAATAAATATTCTAGTTCTAGTGTTATATATTTTGGTGATTTAGGAAGAATAGATACAATTTGGTATCCCCAAGTGGATGATGGGTATATATTGGTCAAGAATATCCATCATGTGACTATTTTATTCACCAATAAATATAATAATTATATCTAGATCTTATATAATATGTATGCCTTAAAATCCTATATTATCAGAATAATCCTTTAGAATGAAATAAGATAATTTATAAATACATATATATACTTTTAATTTTTTTGGAGGGTGACATTATACACCCCCTCACTCCCTCAAAAAATAAATGAGGAAATAAGGATTATACTAAAAGTATGCAAGATATGGCAAGCCTCATTTTGGAATATGGTTTCATGAATATTGAATTGATATGTGATAGATATACTTGGACTAATAAAATATGAGGATATAATCACATTTAAGTTAAGTTAGATATATTTCTCTTATCTATTGACTAGATACTCAATAATGATTATTACCTGTCATATTTCCTTAGGATTGAATTAGATCATAATCCTCTTCTCTTGAAAATTAATTTCAATAATAAATCAAACACTTATTATATGTATGTATTGATGTTTCTCTAGAATCGAAAAATTGAGGACATAATCAAAGAATGATGGAATTTAGACATTAAGGAATAACCATGTGTAGACTTACCAAGAAACTAAAATAGGTGAAAAATAATATTAAATCTTTGAATACAAATAATTTTAAAAATATATTTGAATAAAATTATAAGATATCATATGATTTAAAGGACTTAGAGAAGTAAATTCAATAATCTAGTATGAACCAGGACTTTTATGTCAAATAAAAAATGTTGTTAAGTGAGTACCACTCTATCTTAGCTAAAGAAGATTTTTTTTTGGAGACAAAAATAAAGATCCTTATGGTTGATTTAGGGTGATATAAATACTATATACTTTCACTTATCAACTCTCAAATATATAATTTTTAACAAGATCACAAATATCACCAAAGAGGTCAGTAACTCAAGCTCCAATTTTGAGATACTAAGGAAGAGGCTATCCAAATTTTTAATAATCACTTATTTGGAAAGGATAATGAAAATTATATATTAGATTATATTCCTATAATTATTAATTATAATGATAATAACACTCTTGAACATCATTTATGTCTAGAGGAAGTTAAATTTGTTATTTTTTCACTGGGTAATGATAAGGCCCAAATCCTGGATGAATTTCCTTCAGTCTGTTTCCATTATTTCTAGGATAAAATTCAATAAGACACATTTAAATAAACTTTAAAATTCATTACCTCTGATAAATTACTCAGATAACTAAATAATGCATTCTTGGTCCTAATACCAAAGAATCAAGGATCTAATTTTTTAAAGGATATCGTGGTGATAAGTCTATGATATACTATTTACAATATTTTTACTAAAATATTGGTTATAATGACTCATTATATATTACCTTCCATTGTCTATAAAAATAAATGAGGTTAAATTTAGGATAGGAATATTCAAGATGACATTATTTTTGTTCACAATGCCATTAACACTATGGAAAATGGGGAAAATAGGGCATGACTTTAAAACTTGATATGAATAAATATTATGATAGATTTTCTTAGATATTAATATAAAACATTATTAATAAATCTATATTCAATAATTTATTTATAAAAATGATTAAAACTTGTGTATCTACCCCTATGTTCTCAATCTTGATCAAAGGATCCCTAGAAGGATTTTTTGCTTATTAAAAATGAAATTTTCAATGAGACCCTTTATCTCCTTACCTATTTATTCTAATGGTTGAAGCCTTGGGAAATTTTTTTAATTATACTCTCAATATGGGTAAAATTAAAGTCATTAAAAAAATCTTTATTTTGATCCTCTTAATCATATATAATTTTTTGATAACATTTTTATCTTGGGTGAATCATCAATTAAAGAATCCAAGGAGATAAAGGGAATTTTAAAAAATTATGAGGAGATATTTGTCACTCAAATCAATATTGATAAAATATATCTTCTCTTCAATAGTAATCATGAATTTATAAAACATAAAATTGAAATCATATTGGGCTGAAAAATCCAATAATTTCATTTAACGTATTTAGGGAATGCCTATTTTTAGAAGAATCTCATTGAAAAATTCCAACATAAAATTAGTGGTTGGAAGGGAAAATCCATATCTAGGAAATAAATAAATAACTCTTAAAAGTACCATGAAAAATATGCCTTTTTATCACATGTCCTTTCTTAAGATGCCTTTAGGTATTATGGAAAATTTTGAAAAAATACAAATAAGACTCTTAAGGACTGGTTTTGAAGAAAAAATATATTTTTATTGGTTGTATGGGATAGATTATATTTTATAAAAATTATTAGAGGATTTGGGATGAAAAAATAAAATTTCTAAACAAATTCCTTATTTATAAGTTAGGCTAGAGATTTTTTTAATAAAATAATCTCTTAACTAAGATTCTCAAGTCTAAATATTTGGACTCACTATAAGTTAACAAATTATTTGTTGTTGAGATCCTCTAGTTCAAACTTATGGAACTTCTTAGTTAATATTTATAAAATTATTTGGAAAGGGTACAAATGAAATTTGGAAAAAGGTAAAAATGTTTTTTTTTAAGACACCCTAATTATTGATTATCCCCTTGGTAATCTTAGTCATTGGGATAAATTTTTACCAGTATTGAATAGAGATTTAGGAGAAATAGTTGTTGATTATTTTGAATAAAATATTTCAATAAAAGAGTGGAAAATTATTTATATTATCTCAAAAATTAAATAGGATATTTTTATTGTCTCGTTTTAATGATCTCCTTATAAGAGTTCACATCAATTAGCTAAATAAAGTGGATGAACTAATATGATAAAAGACTAGTGATGGTTACTACAATGTCAAATATAGTTATAGGACAACCTTAAATACAAACCTAGATAAGTTCCTTTGGAATTTTATATGGGATAAATATTTTATCCCTAAATTATTTTATTATTTTTATGGGATGTCTAGAATAATATTATTACTATTTATAATTTGATGAAAAGAGTATTTTATATTCATAAAAATGTGTTCTCTAAAAGTTGGAAGGAGAATTTATGTCCGATATTTTTTTAATGTTCCCCTTTACTAATAAAATATTTAAAATCATCCTCTCTATGTTTGATTTATCTTAGGTTTTGCCAACCTCCATTCTAAATGTAAATATACAATGAAAACCTCCTTTCTATAGAAAATGTATCAAAAAACTCTAATAATTGGCTCTTCCTCATGTACTATAGGGATTATGGTGGGAAATAAATATTTACATGTTTTTTAATAAAATGAAAAAAAAATGATAAAGTTATCTCGAGAATCATAAATTCCATCATTTATAATATTTTAGCTACCAAACATAACAATACAGATAAAATAATGGACTCTAAATGCACAATTACTGTAAATTGTAATTCCTTAGAGGAAGAAAATTCAAATCATATTCAAATAAATATAGATAATAAATTATTAAAATGGTCCTATCATCCCCTATGATGGTATAAGCTTGAATTTCATGGATCCTCAAAATGGGATCTAGGAAAGGCAAGGGGAATAATACTAAATATAGATAATAAAGGCGACCTATTAATTGCTTATGTAGTCAATTTGGGAACTCAAACTAGAAACTTAGTATTATCTAAAGTTAAATTATGGGATATATAAGATAAAAAATATATTAAGAAAACTCATCTCATAATTGAATGAGATTATGCTAGTATTATTAATTATTTCATGACAAAAAACCCCAAGTTGGACCATCAATAATATTATTTTAGATTCAATAAGTATCATCCAGTCCTTTGAAGAAACTTCAATAACACGTGTATATATAATAAAATATAATTTATTATTGGATCACCAATGAAAATTTTCTCAGTGATATATTTAAGAAGTGTAAAAATGTCAAGGATTTACCCAATGAGGCAATTTAGATACTGCATGTAGACCAATATATATATGCCTCCCCAAATCATGCTAATGCTTGAAAAAAAATACCATATTAGAAATAATCCCACAAGGATTATTTTTATCAGTAGTCATACTAGGGATGATATTAAAATTACATTGATAAATTATTTTGGGGAAATCATCTCTTTTATCCAAGATTTTAATAGTTTGAATATGATAATCATGGGATTTAATTATGAGTTGGGTTAATTTAATATGATTTTGAAAAGTAATGACCTATTAATTATTATATATCATTATAATTATAACCTCTTATTTATTAATCATTTTAAGGGGAGCCATGTCACATCAAAATTATTTATTGATCTTTTTATGAGAATTTTAATCTCTATGAAGATGTAAGTATCATTATGTAATTTTCACTCAAGATTTCTAACATTGGGGTTTAGCTTGATATTAATACTAGAAAAAATACTATTATTAATCATATATTTCTAGCCATGGGTGGTAACAGGTGTAGAGTTGAACCCATGGTGCCTAAAATTACAAGAAAGTAGACTATGATTTGAAAGATCCTAAAAAAGGGAGGTCTGACTACTTTCATAGATTTTATCATCAATTATGACCCAAATATATAATTATAATTTTCTAAGTCTTATAATTTCATTATTTTTAAATTATAGGTTTATCATTTGATGTATCTGAGGAGAGTATTTCACAACTTACTAGTTTTAGTATGGAAGATAATTTGTCATGAACCCAAAATTCTATGTATGAATTTTTGGACTTTTAGAGTTATGAGTACCAAGTTAAAATAGTAAATATTATGCTTTTAAGAAATTACCAACCATTTAATGTATTTATAATATGATTGATCTATCCCACTAGTTATGGTATCCTAGTAGAATCAGTAAAGGCTCACCATTATAGGTGGTTAGCATCTACTTGGTTGATTTCACAGGCACACACTTTGCTATAATACTTCTAGAGTAACTATTTTAGTATGAACTAATTTCTACTAAAGATAATAAACCAATAACTAACAATGACTTATTTTCAAAATTTAATGGTTAACATAAGAGAAATGTTAAAAGATACTTACCCTAAATAGTGTTTATCAATAGTTACAATAACCAAAGAGTAAATAAAAGAGCACATATTAGTTATAATGATATTGAATATGAGTCAAGTAAACATAAAAATCCATAAAAGTATCCAATTAAAATTTTATTAGAGGATTCAAAATAAACCATTAATGATTCCATACTCATATAAAAATCATGTCATCTCATAAGATTCAATCGAACCTCAATCATTTATCAATAATTTCATCAAGGTAATTAAAATGAAAAAAACTTGGGACTTAACTTAATATTCTCATATTATATTTAATACACAAATAAAATAATGTAAATTAATAATTATCATTGATTTATATTTTTTTTATGTTGACCAAGTTATATTTTACTTCAATGAATTGGGGTATTATTCCTTATCTTATCAACCTTGATGTTGCAACATCTTGAAGGCTTGATAAGACATCTAATCCATAGAGATACCTAATAGATTCCATGTTAGATTCAATGTTGTTAATAATTATTCATTGAATAATTATAATCATTATAATCTCTAGGTTAAGCATGAATTATAATAGTGTCAATTTGATTATTTCCCCATTTTTCATTTACTACCTATTCCATTTATAAGTTCTCTCCAATTAAATTGAACAAAAAATTATTACATTTATAACACAGGATATTAATCACTCTAATCATATTTAAATGACTTAAATTAATGTTTTTATTTATACATAATCAACTATCATTCACAGAAGTCTGAGTGGAAAATTTAGAGTAATTTATAACACTTAACCCACATAGATTCTTTCTAGATGAAACATTCTGCTCAAATTAATTTTCCACCATTTACAATTATACCTCTAAAGATGGTATTATTTAAATTAAATAAACACATGAAATACTAACATATTATTTCTACTACATATAAGCTTATGCAGTTAAATGTTCCATTACCAAGTAGGGTAGAGTGAAACTATTAGTAAATAATCATCTCTCATACAAAAAAACAAGTTATAGTATTTACTAAATCACTGAGGACCAAAACAAAAAATACATTAAGAAGTATTACAAATAATTCCTCATCTAATAATTTAAAATTAAACCAAAGGTAACATTTTTTAATCCAAATTCCCCTATTACCTTAAGTCAAGCAATGAATAAAGGTTTAAAAACAATGCCTTGAGAATATAAACTAATAAACTCAAAATTGTATAGCAGACATAAACAAATTCAATGTAATTATGTATTCAAATTATAAGACAAAGGTCTTAAAATCTTTCATGTATTCCTTTAATCAATCATATACACACATGTATGAGTTTTACTCAGCCCAAATATTAAGTAAGGAATGACCCAAACATTATGCAAGAAATAAAATTGTCAAGAAAAACATAAATCAACTTATCTACATAATAACACATAGTTGTTAAGGGATAAAATACTAGTTATCCAATAATGAAACACCATAATGCAATCTCATTCCACTAACCTATTTATTGTAAAATCTTCATCAACAATAAAAAGTATAGGTTCTAATAAAAACACAACCACTCCACACTAAAAAATATTAATAATGATATTTGATAAAAAAATTAAACTCATATTTTAAAACTTAATACCAAAAGAGATTACAATAGTAATTTAAAGGTTACAAGACTAGAGTATAATACAAGTTAAGTGTTAATACCCACACAACCAAATATGCCAATCTAAATACAACTATTTATTTGATTCAAACTATAGAATTTAAATATGAAATGGAATGATAATAGATTTTCCATGTGATTTAAGTTCATTAACACAACTCCTCCATCATTGAATTATTCTCAATGATTTAACATAATTAATTTGGGATATTCTTGAGCATAAATACAAATAATTGGAAAAGATGATCATATCCATGCATTAGACATCCATACCCACCCTAACCATTAGTTTGGGATTGATATAATCCACTATATGGCCACCTAATTTCATAAAATAAAATGAGAATAAGGATACTAATAACTATACTATTTATCCACAAACTAGGGCTTAACCACAATAATTATAATGACAACACATTATAATCAACCAACGAATAATCAATAATAAACAATTTCACATAGTAATGCCTTCATGGATAAATTCCATGCTCTAGTTTTTATCCATATGCCATATTTAGGTGGAATGGTTTAGAGGTTCACCCACAAGTATTTTTTTCCATAGGAAAAAAAGTAATAAAAAACCATTCACACACCAACTACAATTCTATCTATGATAGTAGAAGTCACTTACATTGTACATTATAAATTTTTGAGGTAAATTCATAAGGGTTAGAAAGTAGTCAATATGGATCTAACAACCCTTAAAATTTCCAATAAAAACCCCTCATAGTAACAAGGTCTTCCCCTAAAAATATTTAGAAAACTATAATAAATAGATATGCAACTTAGAACAACAATTTTCTCAAGGAAAGGGATAAGAGAAGAAAAAAACAATAATTAATTTCATGGCACTTCAGATTAACCATACATAAAAGTAAAATTGTTTATTTATCTCATATGTTCTCTCCTTATAATAATTTCCTCATATTTACATACAACTCCATGCCCATATTTAAAGTTTACACAACATGAAAATTCCCATAGGATTCATACCAAAAATAACCATGCCATTAAATGTTATAGTAGCTAAATTTCAAAGTGGCCATGGGAACCCTAAGTTCCTCACTCCCTTTCTCCATTTCCTTATTCAAGACTAAAATAACATTAAATTTCCAACCAATAATCCATTGTATGTCAAATGACAAAAATAACCCAAATCATTATTTTAATGATTATATAGATCTACACACAAACTCAATATCAAAATATAATTGGAATTTCATTACCCCTTCATGGGTCATAACAAATATTGTAACCAAGTGATTATGAGAACTATGTAGTAATAAATTAAAAAAAATTTCCCCCAAATCTATTACATAATCCATTGTACAATATCTTCTAATCATAATCTTTCCTATCACAAGACACAAGACTTAGATAAATTGTAACTTTGTCACTTGTAATAGACCCATATGTATTTAAAATAATATAAAACAAATTAACATAGCAAGCAAAAATTTTAAATTTATAATGATGTATACTTTATAAAATAAATATTAATGAAGTATGAATAATTATAACACTTTTTAAGAACTTTACGGAACATCACAAAGACTAGATGGATAACTAACTAATCTCAATTATTTTCTTTTGTGAAGTCAACGATACAATATGGTGGTTATTATAGGAACATACTTGCTCAAATATTATTTATTACCTAAAATCATGGGGTTTTATTAACAATATTGGTATAATAATAAACCTAATAACCATAACGTAAATGATGCAACAAGATAAAATGTAATTTTTACTAATCTAAAAAATTAATATCATAAAGTAATTGTAAATCTAAACATAAAATAAATCTCATAATAATTAACACATAAAACAAGTATAATGCCTCATTATTTAAAGTTTTCTTGACAAGGATATGACATCAAGCCCCCTATTAAATGAGTCATAATCCTAGGGCCTAAACAAAATGGTGAAGGGAATTCTCCCTAAAAAATATTTTAGTCCTCACATGTAGCAGTTCTCTCACTTAGATGGTCCCATTGGACCAAAACTTGATGAATATTTATTTTTTGTAGGTTAATGTTATGATGGGATAGGATGTTGATTAGGTCCTATTGAATCATGTCTTATTCACCACCTAGATATTATTATAGTATATAAAATGATTAGGATTAGATACATAATTTCTTTACAATATAAAATTAAAAACATCACATATTCGATAGAGAGAAAATGAGGAAGATCTAGGTGATAGGAAACATGACTAATCTTTTCCATTATGTTAAACAGACTTAAAAATTATGGATCTAGTTTGTATGCCTTACAAAAATTTATATAACTCTTTAGAGATCTAACTCTAAAAAATAATTTATATATCACTTAAAATTCTCTTAGATACCTTTTTTGAATGACATAACTCCTTTTCCTATGAGAGGAAACTTTAAACCTTTGCTTAATGAGATCCATTTGCTCATCATATTCATTAAGAGTGTCTAGACCAACAAAAACTCAAATTTGTAAACCATCCCAACTAAGAGGAGTTTTACATATTTTCCAATAAAAGTGTTCAAAATATGTAAATATAATAATATAATGGTAATTATTTTTGTATGAAAATTCAACCAAATGGAGGTGGTCCTCCCATTCAGAGTGTTAATCCATCTCATACATTCTAAGCATGTCTTCTACTTATGTATTTAGTGTTTTCATTTGGACATTTATTTCAAGATGATATTATAAACTAAATTTATTTTTATTCCAAAAGTAGAATTCAAAGTTTATGAAATTGATAAGTAAATAATTAATCCCTATCTAATATAATGACTTTTTGAATAATGTGGAGGTGAACAACCTACTTTAAAAACTTATTTTCAAGTGTAGGGGCATCATCTATAAGATTTTTAGTAATGAGGTAGGAAATTTTATTAAAATTTTCAATTATTACTAAAATTCTATCATTCCTACACTTGGATTCAAGCATTCCTGAGATAAGGGTAACATTTTTTAAAATTTATTAGTTATTACTAAAATTGTATCATTCCTATACCTAGATTTAGGCATTCCTAAGATAAATTACATATATATCATAACCCACTTATTGTTTAGGATATTATGAGGATGTAATTGACCTTTTTGATGGAAGTGTTTAGCTTTGACAAGCTGAAACTCCAATAATTTTACCATAAAATCAATTACATCCTTATTTAAGCCATGCCAAAATTAAAACCTTTTTAGCTCATGTCATCTTTATGACACTAAGTTGAGAAAAATGAGGTCTTTTATGCACTTAGTTTTTAAAATTGAAAAGTACATATATATTTATAAAAAAATATATGGTACAAGATTAATCATACAAAAAATGGGTGGAAAAGTTACACCCCATGAGCAAAACCACACTGAGGGTAAAAAAAGTCCTTGGGACAAGTCAAAAAAGTGGTCAAATAGTGACCACACCCATCAAAAATTACATCAGATTAGTAGTTTAATAGTAAATCAGAGAGATCAAGGTAAAAATAAAAATAAAGAGAATAATTAAATGATTGAAGAAACCATGGACATCAAGGGAAGTGGAGGAGATGATAGATCCTAAGGCTTACCACCCCATCCTCGCAAGGTAGGATAATCCTCATCAATAGGTAAGGGATCCCAACCAATGTTTTGTTTAGCCCATAAAGTCTCATTTTGATTTATTTCAGGGGAATTTCCAAATCTAGGTGTGGGAATTTACCTTGGGGAGGCATACCACAACATTTGATGTCACCAACTTGGGATGGGGGAGGAGATCCCCAACCATAATTCAATAATTCAATATCTACTCCATTAAATTTTCATAATTTTATAAATAAAATTTTCCTTGAAACATTCAAATTCCATATGAGACCATGGAGTAATTATCAATAGTTTATACCATTGTTTCCTTTTCTAGTTCAACATTGATTTTTCTACATTCAGGGTTAGTTTTATTTTTCTCCAACATCATCAATAAATTTTGACCTTAAAATTAAAATGGCAACCAGATATGTCCTTTTGATTATAGCATCAACCACTCTATTTAATTTTCCCTTGATATAAGTAAATGTCAATATTGAAGTTATTCATAAATTATATCCACTTACACTACCTTGCATTCAATTCATCTTGGGAAATAAATATACAAGAGTGTGGTGATTAGACTTTACCTCAATGTTATTTCTAAACAAAAATTGTTTCCATTTCTTAATGGCATGCACAACAACTAACTAAAGGTCACGCATTTGGTATTTATTCTCATGGTTTTTGAGCTTATGGGATTCATAGGAAACAACCTTTACATATTTAGTCAAAATAGCTTTGATTCCAATATTAAAAGTATCAAACCATATTTTAAAATTGCCACTAAGATCTATTATAACAAGAATTGGAGCAAAAGTTAACATCTCCTTAAAATTCATAAAAGTTTCCTCATATTGAGGAGAAAGTACAAAAAAATCACTTTTTTCTTTAATGAGGTGATAGGGTAAAAAATTATAGATAAGTATTAAATAATTATTATGTAATATCTTACTAAATTGATGAAGCTACGTACCTCATGAAAATTATTTGGGGTTGGTAAATTTTTAATGGATTTAATTTTGGCATGGTTTACTAAAAGACTTTCTTTTGAGATAATGTGCCCTAAGTAATGAATTTTTATTTTGTAAAATTAAATTTTATATAGCTTACCAAATAGTTTTTGATGCCTTAGTATTTACAAAACTAGGCACAATTTGTTTTTATGATATATTTAATTTTTAGAGTAAACCAAAATGTCATCCATAAAAACCAAAAAAAATCAAGGAAATCATTGAAAATGAAATTTATCAAATTCATAAAAGCATCAAGGTAATTAATTAAACCAAATGACATAATTATAAAATATGAATGGCCTACCTTGTTTCAAAGGCTATTTTATTCACATCCTCATCCTTGATGTGGAGTTGGTGGCCCCCTTAATTTTATCAAAACTATTATCACCTATGGGGTTAGGCTATTTATTATTGATAATGACTTTATTGAGCATTCTATAATCAATTCAAATCCTCAAGGTACTATCCTTATTATTAATTAATACAATTGAGGCTCCCAAAGTTAATACTATATGGATGTTTGTATTTATGTGTAGATCATGATACTATATCATATGAAAAATCAAACTCCCTTTGAACAGGTAAACTATAAAGTTTCATAGGAAACACATCCTCAAATTACCTCAAAACATGATATTATTTTATAATAGGATACTTCTCTTTAGAGAGCTCATTTAATTGAATATTTCATATTATGTAGCCTTTCCTTTAATTTTTAGAATCAATGTTGAAAGAATCATTTTAGCCACATGCCTTATAATGCCTTGGAGTTTTGTAGGGTTGCCCATGTCATCAAGAAAATGTACCTTCTTGGTAAAACAATCAATATTCACTCAAAGTTTTTGAAATCAATCCAATCCTAGATTTATGTCATAGGATATAATAGGTGACAAGAATATATTTAATCAAATCTTAAGGACCCCTAAATATAGCTCAACCTATTACAAACATTCTAGAACATTCACCCTCTTATTAGATCAAAACACTACATCCCATCCTTCTCTTAATTCATAGGTTTTTATTTTTCATTTAAATTCAACTAAATGTGAAATGAAACTATCATTATCACATGAATTAGTTATAAAATATAATGAGAAACCAAATATTATACCTTTGGTTTCAATGGGTGTTTACTTAAGATCAACATTCCTATTATCAATAACAATATAAACTCAGTGATTTATAGGTTGATTTCCCTTCGATTGGGGGAGATATTTCCTGTAATGGTTATCACCACATTCATAACATTCCACAACTATTTATGGAGATAACATAGCCAAATTTTATCTAGTGGTTAGATTAAATGAGTTCATTTGATGTTGCTTACACATTTCATTATACTTCCTCATTGAATTTTGATTCTTAGGACCTCTATTTGTATTATGAAAATTCCCATAATTGTTATTGTAATTTATATGACCCATATTTGGATCATATTTATTTTAAATTGTGTTCATTATATGAATGAAAGCATTAGAATTAGGTGGCAATATATTGTTATGATATTATTATATTTCATTCAAGTGAGACTTTTCCCTTTATCATATATGATGTGAATATTCAATTTTAGAAGCCATGGTGTGGGTAGTTTTCATGTTAACATCAAGTATTAACCCATCTCATAATTAAAACTTGAACTTTTTTACCTTGTTTTATTCATCATGCATGTAATTTACATAATTTGATATACAAATGAACTTGTTCTCATATTATAGAATAATAATCATTCCTTATTTCATCCATTAATTTTTAGTAAAATTCTACTCCTTATAGTTCTCATTCAGTTATATTATTATGAATTACCTTTGAAATGTTTCCCAATATTTGGTAATATGTTAATAACCTTTATGAGCAAAAAAAATTTTCCACCACAATGTGCATCACCCACCAACTGGTAAGATCCTATACAACCCTTAATATTATAGCCCATATTATTCAAGGTGAAATACTTTTAAAAATTCACCAGCCATGATTCTTAAACATCTCTAGTTCCCTACTAGAATATGTAGGTGGTGGAGTTTTATTAAGCTCTTTGATGATGGGATCCACCACATAATGTTGCCTAAGATTTTATTCAATTTGAAATTATTCATGCCAACATCCTTCTTGTAGATTATCTTGGTCTACAAATCTTTGGCCATATGTTTCCATTTGTATTAGGATGTTATGAAGTACACTCAATATATCATTAAGATAACATTGTACCTAACATTATCCTCAACATGATTCATGTTTGCATCACCACCAACATGTCACCAATATTTAAATTATGTACAACATCATTTTTAATGATAATATGATCATCTATGGCATGAGTATTATTTTCAATTCCATTGATTTCATTATTACAAACATTCACATTAACATAATTTTTGGAAATGTGGTGATCAACACTATTTTGTCCAAAATTCATGCCAATATTATTATTTTAGGCATTTTTTCCAAAACTATCTCTATTAGTTTGTGTCCTCATCATGGTGATAAATACCAACACAATTTAGACACATACTATTTATAACTAGTGTATTCTAAGTTCTGATAGCACTATCATGAACCCCAATAACCAACCTCAATTTTTTTGGAATTTCAGAGTTCTGAGTATCGAGTCCCAATAGTCAATTTTATGTGTCAAGGCAAATACCAACAATTTAATGTATTAAACAACTAATTAATATAACTTACTAACTATGGTATCCTATTAGAATTATTTGAGGCTCATCATTATAGGTTATCAAAATCTAGTTAACCAAATTCATAAGCACACACTTATGTGTAACATTTGTAGTGTAATAATTGTAATTTGAACAAATTATAGTAGAAGATAAGAAGCCCCTAACTAATAATTCATCAATTTCAAATGTTAATGCTTAATAAAAGAGTAGTATTAATAATTACCATACTTTCCCTAAAAAACATCTATCAATAGTTCTATTGACCAAAGTATTAAATAAAATAGCACATGCTTATTCATAATGATATTGAATACAAATCAAGTATACATAAAAATAAATTAATAAGATACTTAAAAGTATATTATAAGATTCACAATAAACCATTAAGGAATCCTTATTCATAGAAATAAATCATCTCTTCTCATAGGATTCAATTGAATTATAATCATATATTAAGAATTACATCAAGGTCATTAACATGAAAAGATATTGGACCTTAACTTAATATTATCATATTAAAGGGAATACACAAATAAAATAATGCATATTACTAATTATCATTGCTTTCTATTTAAGTTTGTCAATGGAGTTATATTTCACCTCAATGAAGTGATTTCTCGTTCCTCATATTATCAACCTTGATTCCAAAAAATATTGAAGGCTTTATAAGAGATCCACATCATAGAGTGACATAATAAATTCCATGTTAGGGGAAACTTAATACACCATTATTCAATAAAATAATTCCATCATTCATAGTTTTTAGGTTAAGCATTAATTTAAAAGAGTTGTAAATTGTTTATTTCCATATTTTTCATTGATTACCTTTCCCATTAATAATTTATCTTGAATTAAATTAAATAGGTAAATGAAACATTTCTGACATAAATATTAATCACTATAATCATATTTAAAATACTTGTTATTTATAAATATTTCTACAAAATCAATCATCAATTGGTGAATGGAAGTCTTAGTGAAAAATTTAGATTAATTTATAATACTTAACCAACATATATTATTTACATATGAAATATTATATTAAAATTAATTTTCCACTAATTTATGTTTGTACCCTAAAATAAGGATTAATTTAAATTATATAAATATATAACATAATAACATATTATTTATACTACAACTAACCTTATACAATTAAAAATTCAACAATAAGTAGGGAGGGTGAAAATATTAATAAATAATCACAAATTTTACTGGTTACAATATTTAATAAAGCATTGAGGACCAAAATAAAACATATGTTAAAAATATTACAACATACGTGTTGTTGAATCGAAGATATAGTCCTATAAAGAACTTATGAGACTAGGTGCCTATAAAATACTTAGGTGATAATTGGGGGACTTGCATCCTCTCATTTGAATATTTTTACTAAGACAATCTATGACATGAGTTGTAGGTATTGGGATCCATTAGATAGTCTTCATGGAATAGATATCTAGGAGGTACAACACTATCACTAGAGGCTCAATACTAGTTTTTTCACTGATACAAAACCTATATACTTATAACTTAACCAATTAAAACTGATTTATATTATGAGCTCTACCATATTTCACTTTATTATTTATAAAGGTGGGGAAGATCATTTATTAAAAAATAAACATAAAAATGGAGAGAGGATAAATTAGGGAAGAAATATTTATGTATGAAAGGCAATACCAATGTTTTTAGGACCAAGAACATGCTTAGTAATAGTTATACCACTATATGCCATGTTTCACAATGACTTAGGATATATATATATATGTATATATAGGGAAAGATATACATTACATTAGATTAGTACTATTTTGTTTTAGCTATGAAGATATTTTCTTGGAATATTAGGGGACTAAATAGACCTCACAAAAAATTTTGGCTAAAAGTTGAATTTCAAATAATAAAGTTGATATTCTTATGCTCCAATAAACTAAAATAAGTGAGGCAAACTTGTCTAACTCTTTAAATTATATCTGGCTAGGGTATAAGATTTGCATTAGTGCATCTCAAGGTGCATCTAGAGGTCTGGCCATCCTTTGGAACCCTATTTTTTTAGTAGGATATGTGTTCATTATCCACAATTTTTTTTATTTTTATCAAGTTTAGATCTCAGAATGGGTAGGAATGATGGAATATTGTGAATGTTTATGCCCCTACTTCTAGACTAGAAGGAAAAAATTATGGAACTCTTTATCATTAACTTTGTCTATTGATACTACCTCACATTTGATGTTGGTGGGAGATTTCAATACCCCTCTTTATCCATCTAAGAAATCTATAGGGTTATATTACTATTATGATAATATGGGTGATTTGGTTGATTTTCTCTCTTGCATAGGTCTAATGGATATTGAGATTAAGGGAAATCAATTTACATGGTCTAACAGAAGAATGGGAAACAACCTAATTTAGGTTAAACTTGATAGAGTGCTGATTTTGAATTCTTGAAACATTCTCCCCCTTATAAAATGTGAGGTCCTTCCTAGAGTGGGATCAAATCATAATCTTGTAGTTATGAATTAGAATATCTAGAGAAGAAAGCTAACATTCCCTTTTAGGTATGAAATTATGTGGGATTCACATTTGGGGTTCATATATCTTGTTGCTCAATGGTGTAATAAGCCTATTAAAGGTACAACTATGTTTCATCTAGCTCATAAGATTAAGAATATTAAGTAAAATGTTAGAGTCTAGAATAAATACATGTTTGGAGATATTTTCAAATAGAAAGAGTTTTTATCTTCCAATCTTAAGGATATGCAAGATAGAATGTTTGAAGGTATAAATGATGTGGGGTTCTATAAATAAGAGAGAAAATTAAGAGATGAGTGGCATAAACTTAATCTAAGGGAGGAAACATTATATAAATAAAAGTCAAGAGTCCAATGGCTAATATAACAAGATATGAATACTAAGTTCTTTCACCAGTCTACTTTAAAACATAGGCATAGAAATATTATAAGTAAAATTTAGAAGGAAAATGGCATTTTTGTGACTGAGGATGACCAGATTAGATTGGCTGCCTTAATTATTTTTAATAAGTTATTAAAAATATGAGGATAATAAAGAAGGTATTGAAGATATATTAGGTATAATCCCTCAAGTTATATTTGATTCTAAGATTATAGGCTTGAAAAACGTTAATACAGATGAAGAAGTCAAAACAACTATTTTCTCCTTTGGACCCTTTAAAACCTGTAGTCTTGATGGATTTCCTCTATCTTTCTTTCAAGATTTTTGGGATATTGTTGGTAAGGATGTCATAGTAGTTGCTAGGGACTTCTTTAAATTAGGGAAACTTTTATTGGAATTCAATTATAATTTCATTTTTCTTGTCCCAAAGAAAGGGGGTGCTATTTCCTTTAATGATTATAGACCTATAAGTTTATGTAACATTGCATATAAAATATTTTCTAAGCTTTTGGTTTAAAGAAGAAAACTTCTATTATAATAAATTATTTCTAAGAATCAAAAAACTTTTGTCCCAGGTAGACAAATTTTGGATGTAGTTATTACTACTCATGAGGTATTTCATTCTATGGATCATAGTATAAAGGAAGGGATGGTCTTAAAGTTGGATATCTCTAAAGCTTATGACAAAGTTTCTTAGTATTTCTTGTTTGAGGTCTTGAAATTTTTTGGTTTTAAAGGTAAATTCCTTTAGTTTATAATAGATTGTGTTACTTCTCCAAGATATTCTATTATGGTTAATGGTTCCCCTAGAGGGTTATTCCATAGTGGTAGGGGCTTGAGTCAAGGATACCCTTTATCTCCTTATTTCTTTATTATTGTGGTAGAGGTTCTTGGTAGAAATATAACTAGATTAGTGAATTATAATAAGATTAAAGGTATCAAACTTTCACCCCTCCTTCTCACCAATAGTTTGTTGATGACACAATATTATTTGGTACTTCTTTTGTCAAAGAAGCTAAGGAATGGAAAAAAATTCTAAATATATATTCAAATGTTTATGGGTAGCATATCAATTATGAAAAGAGAAAGCTTTACTTCTTCAATACTATATAGATTTTTCAAGACAAAATTGCCGAAATTTTGGTATGTTCTAAGGCTTCCCTTCTTGATACTTACTTAGGATTACCTTTATCCACCAAAAAAACTATCTAATACCTATTGGTTTAGAATGGTGGAAAGAGTAAAAAAGAAGTTAGATGGATGGAAAGACAAGTTATTAAGCTAAGAAAGAAAGTATCAGCTCTTAAAATTATCACTTCAAAATATTCCTATTTATTACCTTTCCCTATTTAAGATCCCTACCTTTATAGCTGAAAAATAGAACAAATTTAGAAAAGATTTTTATGGTCTAGAGTTGAGGAAAGAAAGAGAATGGATCTTATTAATTGGGACACTATTTGTAAAACCAAAGAGAAGTTTGGATTAGGCATAAGAAATATTAGATATTTCAATAAAGATCTTATGGAAAAAGTTGGATGGTGTATTATGAAAGATGAGAAAGATTAGGTTCATATATTCAGAGCTAAATACTTTGTGGTAATGAGACTCATAACTTCACTCATAATATTATTGTTCCTATAGGGTCTATCATTTGGAATGGGGTGCTCAAAATTAGAAGAGTTATATCTATGGGCCTGATATGGAGAGTTGGTAATGGTCATTTGATTAATTTCTAAGAAGATGTGTGGAAGCACAATCATCCTCTCTCAGGCCATCCTATATTTTTTGTCCACAAAACTAATTATCTCAGGATCTTTGGTGATACGATAGATGGGTATGTCTTATTTCATAATGGGAAGGCACATTGGAAGAACTTAAATATTTTTAAAAATGTTCATGGTATAAAAAATATTATTAGTCAATTCTAGGGATACTTGGGAGATTGTCATTTCTTCAAGCAAGATAGACAAGATGAATTGATTTAGAAACCTCATGTTTCTAGAACCTTTATTTTTGCTACTAATTACTCCTTATTATTTTTTTTTCCTAAGAGTAATAAGGATTATAGAATATTTTGGAACCACATAGTTATTCCCAAAATTAACAAATTCTAGGGGATAAAAAATCATTACAAAATTTTAACCCTAGATAATTTGTAAGAGAGAGGTTTTCACTTCCCCAATAGATTTTATCTTTGTTTCTAAGAATAATAAATAATTAACCATTTGTTGTTGCATTTCTCTTTTACAAGAGAGATTTGGGGACAATTTTTTCAAAAAATAGAGATAGATTGGGTTATGCCTAAAGGGCTTGACACCTTTCTCCCTATTTGGTTTAAGGATCCTTTTTTTCACCTTGTTCTCACAGAATTATGGATTTAGACTCCTCTACATGTTTTATGGGAGATTTTGAAGAAAATGAATAACATGATATTTATAAATTCTATGATAGGCATAGATTAGCTGATATACTCTACTCAAAGTGATATTTAGGAAAACATTAATATGACTAAGATAAAAAAATCTAAGTCTCTTCTTATAGAGTAGGAAGTAAGAAATTGTAAACATTGGAGCATCACTCATAATATTAATGACATGGATTATCAAAAATACTACATAAGGTATAAAACTAGATGGAGATGTCCTCAAATTGGTTGGGTTAAACTCAACTAATTGTTACTCAAAAGGTAATTTAGGGCCTTCCTCTATGGGAGGAATTCTAAAAAATGAAAAATGTAAAACTATTGAGTGTTATGTTAAACCTATAGGAAAGGATTCAAATAACTTTGATAAAACTTATGCTTTGTGGTTGGGTCTCCAAAAAATTCATTCCTATGGTCTTAATCAAGTGGAAGTGGAAGGTGACTCTAAGGTGATGCTAGATATGGTCATTAGGTCATTTAATATTCCCTGAGAGCTTAGGGACTACATTGAAGACATTAAAAATTCTATTTATCACATTTATAATATTAAAATCTAGCATGCATATAGAGAAGGAAACCATGTTGTAGATAAAATTTCCAACCTAGGTCATAATGTCATAGGAAATCAACCCACCACTTTTGTTGATGACTTGCCATAAGGAACACAAAATATAATTTTTAATGATGCAAATGTCACAAGTTTACCATGTCACTAATGTTATATAAAGGGATCATTCTCCTTTCTCAAAAGATTATTTTCATAGAGTTCAATACATTATTTCCAATGATTAAAATATTTTTGCTTTTTCATCATACTATTATTATGACAATTGATTCAAATCTATGGATTATTCTAAAGAGACAGGTCAAGGATAGTTATTTTTAAAAAGCTATCATGAAAATACACTCCACCCTTTATATAAATAGAATATTCTCCTTAATGATCAATAATGGCACCTACTCTCATTGTGATGTCATCCTTGACACCTAAAATGTTATACTTATGTGTTTAAAATATGCTTATTGTTATAAGGAAGTTGTTCATGGTGATATTCAAGGATTTTAGAGGTTTATTACTATTTTTGTTTTCAGTTATAATATGGGGTGCCAGTTGCTTCATGTGGAACTTGCTTTAAGTGTAAGTCTTAAGAAGAATTCTAAAGTATGGGGTATCTTTGAAGAAGGAGGCCTTGGTAACTATGTGAAAGTTATGCAGGGTTTTGATGAGCCTATTTATTAGAAATTTATTAATTTTTGGATAAATCAGGAGGTGATTGTAAATGGGATATCATTTACAGTCATAGAGGAATTAATTACAAAAACCATGGGTTTGTGAATGGATGGTAGAAAAATGCAGAGAATGGAAAATGGGGATTATAAAGACTTCATGGATAGCTTTCTAGAGGAGGATGAAACCTTGACTAGACATCAAAATGGGTACCATAGAATAAAGCTTCCTACACCTTGGGGATTGGTTTCTTATCATTTTATGAAATATTTTACTCTAGAAGGAAGGTTTGAGATAATTCATGATTATCACTTTCCCCTGCTTGATCATCTTTGGCATGGTAATTTTATAAGCTTTCCATTTTATATTATGTCTTCAATTCAAAGAAGCATTATAAAAGAGGATAATCCCCCTCTTTACTAAGGGTTAATGTTGGTTTTATATGAATTCAATGTTATGTTGAACCCTCATATTCCATGAGAAAAATGTAGGAATGTGCCTAATAAAATTAGGTTACATAAGGGAAAGGATAAACTTGTAAACACTACTAGTGGGTCTTCTACTGGTAAAAATAATAGTATCCAGAAGGTTAAGGAGACTAAAGATAAAGTTCCTCACACTTATAAAGGAAAAGATCTTGGATCTAACCCTAGCCTAGTTACCCCTTCTATCGATTATGCTAAAAATCTTGTTACTGAGGTTAATGATTCTTTGGAAAATATTCTTTTGTCCCTAAAAGATAAAAGTGGAAAATCCCCTATAGGTAAAAAAATAAAAGTTTTCACCATCAAATCTGACCTAGCGAAGGTAAACCTAGCTATTAAGTTTATTGATAATGAAGATAACCCTAGGTAGATTAATGTAACTTTTGAGAGAAGATCTGCAAGATTATCTAAGACTAATTTTCAAAATACTAATACAAATAATAATAAATAAAACCATACCAATAATTTTTTAATTGAGGAAAGTAATTCCAATTCCCCATCTAAGGAAAATACAAACAATGTTGATAGAATGGGTCAAATATTAGAGGCTAAAAGGAATCAAGAAACTCACTGCAAGGGTTATGAAGAAGCAAACCAAGGAGATGAACAATGTAAGGAAAGGGAGTTTAAGGTTGATGACCATAATTATTTCATGAGAATGAGAACTTTGGGGAAAATAATTTCAAGGAAAACTATTTTGAAGATATCTAGATAGACATTGGGACTTTTAAAAATAACCATAACAATTTTAAAAAATTTGTTAGTTATCATAATATCCCTAACCTTCAAGATTTGTCTAATAGGATTCTCAAAATGAAATAATATTTTAATGAAAGTATTAACTACTCCACCTACCAAGAGAGATGGACTAACATGTTTGAAATGTGTCAAATGTTTCAAATTAGAATTAGGAATTTAGATAAGGGCCTTACTGATCTAGTTGGATTCACTAATGTGATTATGATTAACACTATTAATAAGGTGAAGAAACTTAATACCTATATGGAGAAATGAAAACATCTATAGGACAAATGCTATGAAAAATATAAAAGACTAAAGACTAAAAGATATTCCTCTTCTTGGGAGGAGGTGTGGATGATTTTTCAAAATGACTAGAGTAATCCTAAGATTTAGTTTTACTTTAGTTTTTATTTAAGCTATGTTCTTGCTATGTTATGATTGTTTTGTTCTGATGACTATTATCCTGGCATTTTGGTTATTATCAAGATGGATTTTTATTATGATTCTATGTCATATAATATGCTACTTGATTTTTTGCTCTTGGCTCCCTAGCCCTTCTAGGGTTATTATCAAGGAGATTATGTGGGGCTCTTTTTGGTATTATTTTTTCCAAATGGTTAGTTGATACTATTCTCAGGTGGTAACTTGGCCTTTAATAGGTTATTATCATGGTTTTTTTGATGTAATTATGTATTTATCTACTATATGTAAGGGTTTGGAACCCTTTTCCCATCTAAACATAATAAAAAAACATATCTCAAATAAGATGAAAGAATCAAAGAACTTAATCAAAATAACTAACACTCATCATTATTAACACACATATATTGTAGAAAATCATGTATGATATTACTAACATTAGCATTACTCCTTTAAAAAGGAAAGTAAATAAAAGACATCCATGAATCAGATGAATTTACATAGAGAAATCAAATTATCATTAATTTAATAATATTTGGTTACAATAGATTTTCACCATTTCAAAATATTACATAATAGTATATATAGAAAAAAATGGGGCATGTATCCTAGTAGTATGAGAAACCACTCTTAGCCATCATGGCCTAAAATGGTAATAATTAAATTGTAACAAAATATAACATATCCTAAAATAAGTGAAACACAACTCCTAGGGTCCACTAGGAGAGAATTAGGAGGAGGTTATAGATGCACCACTCCTAAAATATTTAGGACACACCTCCTAAACCACCAATGTGGCTACCAAAAGGTTTAACTCTTGTTATAACTTATTTAATTCCATAAGAGGATCTCAAAATACTGCCTTATTCTAATCCAACAAATACTTGTGAACTTAGATAGGGGCCTTGATGGATACCCTTACCTCAAAAATATAGCTAATGCTTGTTGTCAACTAGGTTTCAAACTCTAGAATATCTTTATCCCCAAACTTTATGATTTCTTCCACCTTTATCTACATGACATGGTTAAACTATATGATATGGACTTAAAGTTCTCCTCTATCCACTAATGTGCCATCGAGGTGAAATATCATAATGGTGTTGAATTATTTGAAATAGGTCAACATTTACTCCCTTCTCTTTTCCATAAGCTCAATTACTATCTGCCACAGGTTTAACTTCTCCTCAATTTAATTCATCATTTTCATAACATAAGTATCAAAAAGATTCAGGTCTACCAGATGCATGAGATTAAGATTTGAGAACATGACCTTATGAATAATCACAACAAGCCTTTTACATTTATTGTGCATGTGGGTAACTCTATTCAAATATTATTGAGTACATTAGATTTGTTATTTTCTCATGGTCAGGGCTTTGGTTACTTCTTTGATAGTTATGAATAACTACACCAGGGCCTCCTCAACTCAAAAAAACAACTTTGATGGGAATGTGCTCCTTACTAATTAATTGAGTTCTCTAACATTATCCCTCATGAATTTCATGAGATTTTTAGTTAGTTAATTAATGTCCTAGAGCATTTATAGAGGGTTGTCAACCACTTTCTTCTCCCTGATTGATGTACTCACTTTGGTATAGGAGAATAGGTCATGTTCATTCTTCCACAACACTAGGTCTCCTTATTGATTAAGCATTTGAGAAGATAAATCCTACTTACACTTCTAATTGGGGATACATTAGATATTAAGGTTTATGACCAAGATGGATCTACTATACCTACCCAAAGGATCTATTACCACAATAAATTTACTAGGGAGGGTTATAAACCCTCTATTCAATCAAAAATATCCAATAACCCTAACTAGGTCCTATGTTTTCATATTCACTAAACTAATAACAAGTAAATTAAAGTATAATCTAGTGCTCACCAAATCTTGTGTCATAAAATTGGGGTAAGTAAACATAAAATTAAACATGAATAAGAGAATCCTAATTAAGTTATCTATAGGTAAGACCCTAATGCATGGAGAAAAAAATATATTCAAAAGCCATTACTTATACTACTTATATATACTAAAGAGAGTATCAACGTTATCGATACTTACCTTGAAGACAAAACCATCAAGAATCAATATCTCCCTTGGCCAAAGGTGATTTGAAAGAGGTTTTTAGTGTTTTTAAGGATCACTAAGAAATGTTAAATAATCTAAGACTTTTCCACAAGAAAAGATTCTTATACAAGTATAAACCCTAAGCTAAGATTCCTCAGGTAGAATTATGAAAGAGTAGATTGTAAGGAATCATAAATGAATAATTAACTCTTATCATATCTCTAAGAATGGTGAAATGGATGTGTTTACATATGCAGATCTAACCCTAATCATTTTTGAAAGTTTATTCTAACAAGGTTGACCTAGTAGACCTAGTATCATTATTATTGAAACAAATTAGGTCATGGACTAGGTTAGAGAAGGGCTGATCTATACACTAATAAGTTTTAACAATAAGATTACAAGGTTGATGGGGCTGATTGTGTAAGGTAAACCATCAAAAATGGTTGTAGGTTAGGGAAGGGATAATAAAGGTGGAAAAGTACAAGAGGAGGGTTCAAAATATGAAGCAAATCTTAAGGGAATGTTTTTAGGAGAAGGTTAGATTCATATAAATTTGGAATAAGGGACACCAATCTTTTCAAGCACCAATGGTCTTCCCACCCCTTTCCTAGTGCACCTTTTAAATCATGTAATCAAAGAGATTGAAACTTGATGGGATCTTGTAAGATAGAAAGAATAAGTGATTGATAAAGTTTTAAAATATTATGTGTATACATTTTCACCACTTGAATCTTATCACATGTCATGTAGGTGAAATAGGGGATGGTGACTAGAGAAAGAACATAGTAACACACAACATTGAAGATAAAAAAATTGTATTATTTTAAAGAAAAAATAACTAAAATTAAATGATTGAAATGGAAATAATTAAAAAACACATATCCACACCTTGACTTACCTTTATTGTTGGATGGTTATCTATTGTGTTTACAGTTTCGATGGTAGAGGGAACAAAGACTACTTTCAACAAACCCAAGGATAAAAAACTAAAGAGAAAAAACAAACAAATGTAGGAAGTCAAAGATAAATGATTTTATGTTTATGAGACATACTTGTAAATTTGGAAATATGGGGTGATAAGTGTTATGTTAGACAAAATGAACAAGTAAAAATTTAGAGTAAACTTGGTAACCAAAATGCTAGGGCTATTAAGTACCTAAAATCTCAAACAAGTAAACATTAAGTAGGAAAGGAAAACACACCATGTTAAACCAAGAATACATATCAAAAATGATGGTAATCAAACATCAATTGAAAATTAGTAAAAACCTTACTTAAACAAAGATGGGTAAATAAAATAGTAAAACATTGATGAGTAAGCAGTAATAATGCTAACTCAATAATTAATGGACAAGGGTGCATAAAAGAAAAAAAAAACCATTGGTGAGTGAGAAGTAACAATCCAACCTCATGAAATAATGGAAAAAGTACATGAAAGTAGAAATGGACTCAAGTATTTTAAAAAAGGTAGTAAGTCAATAAGAAATGGTAAAATAAATCAAGGCACATCTAGAAATGTAGAGACATGGTGTAAAAAGACTAATCCATAGCTGCTCAAGCATGTTATTTGTTCTAAAGATAGATAAAATTGAAACAAAGTAGTGTTATCATGTTTTTAAGATGTGAAGAAGAGGGAAGTATAGAATATGGAAAATTGATTTAAAATCACTCATGAATGTCAAGGGGGAAAATGAAATAGGTGGAGGGGAGAATTAAGGAAAAACCAAGGTAGAGGAATTATTTATCAAAGTCAAGACACTCAAATTAGTTTTGTCAAATAAGAGGACTTTTGACCTTAAGGACTCTGAATAACTTATCATAGCCACATAAGTCTTTATTAAAAAAATGAAGTATGTAGATCACCCCATGAAGGCTATATACATGAAAATTAAAATATACCTACTTTCCCATAACGTTTTCTCCATTGCTCAAGACCACTTATAGAACCTTAAATATACTATAAATATTGTGCAATGGTGTCAAAAAGTAGGCAACACCATATAGTTAATTAATTTCTCCTATTCCAATATACTAGCCTACCACACCACAATGGACTTTAACTCTATCATGAGGCAAAATATGGAGTTTGAGATTTGATTAGAGATAGGAGACGTGATTTTAATCACATATTTTGATGTGATTTTGAATTTTGAAATTTTGTATGTTGCCTTTTGTATATCATTGCCTTTTGTTTCAAATGGAGTTTTCTATTCCTCCTCTAGATGGATTTGTAAAACCAAACATGGGTGTTAATTATGATTTTAATTTGAATACTTTTGACTTGGTTTCTAAGATGGATAATTTAGATAACATGGTGTCTAAGAGTCTCATAATTTTAGGTAAAATAAAAGTGTTATCTTGACTTCAACCTTGTTTTATCCAATATGGAGTGAGAGGAAAGGAAATCAAGAAGAATGAAACATGAAACAATTTGAATTAATTAAAATTTTAAAAAATGTGATAAAGGATGAAAAGGGATATTAATAATAGAGTGTGATTCCTTATTATAATAATGAGGTAAATGTAGGAAAACATGTTATCATAGTTTGTTGTGCAATTTTCATCTATAAAAAGAAGTAAAAGATCAAGTTGAGGAAAAAAATCAAGTACTCATAAACATTGTAAAAAAAATTATAGATAGGGAAATAAAAGATTAAATATAGTGATTTTATGAGGAAGGCTAGGTCGTATACATGGTCTTACACTACAACTCATAAAAGATAAATTCACGAGGGTGTATAAAGCATGTGAAAAGTAAATGGGATAAATATGGTATTTGTGAGAAAGGTCATGTACTATCCATGGTATTAAACTAAAACTCACAAAAATATAAATAAAATGGGTGATAAAAAGTGTTTAAAAATGGATGAAAACAAAGAAGACAAAAGGACATCATGAGGAAGACTGGGTCCCATCCATTATTTTATAATGCAACTCATGAAAAAAGGAAAAACAAAAAAAACAAAAGGAAGGACTAAGGTTTATGAATAGAGAGAATTGATATATAGGGTGAGACCCATGTTATTATCCTACTAAAAGTGTTAGATAGATATCATCTAGGAATTATGAAAAGAAGGGAAGGATTTAGGCAAAATATTTCTTGAGGAATTGTACATTGGTGGGATCTTTCAAAATATGGCCTTTAATGGTTTGAAGTCAATGGGTGCTTAGACCAATAATGTATTTGATTAAATAGAGACCCCACAATTTTAAGGCATATTTACCTTATTTTTCATGAGTGTATTCTAATTTAAGGACAAGATCACCAACATTAAACATGTGGACTTTAACTTGTTTGTTATGTTGTTTGGAAATATAGGCCTTATATTGGTGATTATGTTTTAAAGAAGAAAGATGATGTTCATCAAGGATATTAAGAGAATGAAAGTGATATTCACATAATTCTTCATTGGTTATGATATCATGAATAGATATATGGAGAGAAAGAATCTCAACTTCTAATGGGAGGACTGATTTAGAACTATAGACTAGAGAAAATGGCATTGCCCTAATGGTAGTGGTATTGTAGTAAAATAAGACCAAAGAGTAGGATATAAATGAAGATGAAAATCTATGTAGGTGTTATGAATTGTATTTTAGATAATTTTATTTGTGGCCTCAACTTGGACATTACATTGTGTATGGTAGGGTGTGGAGAATTTGTGATTTATTTTAAATTTAGCACAAAGCTATTTCACATCTTTGTTTTTGAAGTTACCAAAATTGTATAAAATTATAGTGTGAGGGATACCAAAGTGGTAAATGATTTGATCTAGGATAAATTTAGAGATAGTGGTACTAATGACATTGAAAAGGGGCATAGCCTTTACTCATCTAGTGGTTTGAAGCTCTAATAGATGTGCATGAATGATATCATATTGAATCTAGTAAGGAGTAAAATTTATATCAAATTCAATAAAATATTTTATAAGAGTGGGATAAACATATCCCATACATATGCATTTATGGGATGTAACATGTTCATTACAGTGGCCACCATAAATTCCCCCATGTGATTATTTGAGAAGATGAGGAACCTATTATTTCATAACATAATGGATCAATGTACCTTTAGTTTTATTATAATATAGGATGTTATAATTAAATACATACTTAAAAATTTGTTTGCAAATACTTGTATTTTTGTATGAATTGAGGTTTAGAGGATAAGTTTGGTGTTCAATAAATTGAATAATAGATTTCTACCATGGGCTTTGTCGAATGGTGATGACCTCAATATTTTATATGAGTGAATATTATGGTTGAAGAGAATATGGGGATTCTCTTATTTTTAGAAGAAATTTGGGATTGGTAATAACTTGGTGTAGATGAAAAAGAGATGCTGAAGAAGCAAGGGAATTGATAATAGAATTTTGATCTCAAGGTATAAGGTTGATGGTAAAAGAAATGAAATATTTGGTGAGGATAGTTGATATTTGATGAAAAAAATGAGATTCTCACATTTTCATTGATGATAACAATTAACTTGGTATAAAATTAGTTGGGAGTCACCTAAAGCATGCAGATATGTGATATCTAGATCAAGGGCTGTTCTCATGCCGGGGATTAAACTTTCATACTCTATCATGTTATTAATGACATTGAGTATAAGGAAAAATACCAATGGGATAACTTTTCCAAGAGGTATCATAGGGATACAACTTACCCCAACTACTTGAAGGCATTTAGGGCCATCAAAATAAAGGTTCCAAGAATATTTGTGTAAATTGACATTAATTTTAGGAAGTTCTTCGATAAATACTTTTGGTTTAGTAGTGCCAGGAAGATAGAGGACTCTTCAAGATTAATTTATTCAAGGTCATCAATGAATTTATGAAAGTAATATTTAAGATATATGGTTTAGTTGATTTCTTCAATGTATAAAATATTATCATCAAAAAGACTATCTTGAAGGTGATCAATAGCTAGCATAAGAGCTATGACAAGTTGATCAACAATGATTTGTCCTTTGAAAATTTTTTGGGTAATAATTCCAAGATAAAATTTCATGAGAATGACCATCCACTTTCTAATTCTATCTCCAAGAAGAAAGGATTTAGAGAATAAGTGATGAAGGGGATAGAAACATATGATAATGCAAGTGGTTTAATAAAGCATATAATGTCAAAGTTTTTAAATGACAAAATATATGGCAAGGTAATATTGTTAAACTTTTTTATAACATTTATCATAATCAATAAGGCCTCAAATAATATAGTAGATTCCATATTCCCTTCCAGTATCATCTTTTTGGGCAAGAATTTCCCCAACTAATATGGGTTTAGAAGAGGTATAAAATATCAATGGCCAATAATTTAAAGGGGGACAAAGAGTAGGTGGGTAAAGAAATGATTATTTCATATTATCAAATGTTTTTTGATAAGGATCCATAAATTATACAACATTACCTTTCTTAAGAAGAGAATTGATAGAATAAATACAAAAATCCATTTTGGAAATGAATCATCTAATTGCCTCAAGTTTAAATATGCAAGTACAAATGTTTGGAATGGATTAAGGGATGGGAATGTTGATGATAGTGTTGATCTTGTTAGGATCAACATTGATGTCTCAAAGATAAACTAAGAATCCTAACATTTTTTAGATATGATATGGAAAAAACATTTGTAAGGAGTCTAACTTTATATTTAAGGAGGCATTCCAAGATGATGGTAAGATCATAGAGATGAGTCTTGAAAAAAATGTATTTATATATGATTTCATCCACATAAGCCTCTACAATTTTGTGAATAAGATCATGAAAGATGTGATTCATATCTTGTTGATAAGTAGCTCCAGCATTTTTGAGTCCAAAGGGAATTTTAATGTAGAAATAGGTGCCCCATTCTATGGTGAAAGTTTTCTTATATTGGTCTTTAGAGGCAATGTGAATTTGGTTATAACATGAGAAACAATCCATAAGAGATAACATTTCATAACCATATGTGGAATCAATTATGGCATCTATTGAAGGTAGAGGGAAATTATCCTTGGGACAAGAAATATTAAGATTACAAAAATTAATGCAAATGTGAGTGACCATGGTGACCTTATTCTAAATAGGGACTATGTTAGAAACCCATTAGGAATATTCCATGGGTTTGATAAACTTAGCATAAAAAATCTTGATAATTTCTTTATGGCATAATATGGAAACTTCTAGTGGAATTTTTTGTTGCTTTTGTTGCACGGGTTTAACATCTAGATAAGTGATAATATTTTACACCAATATGATAGGGTTAATATTAGGCATGTCCTCATAGGAAAAAAAATATCTCATGATATTTATCAAAGAATAATATAAATTTATCATGTTTAGTTGGTGTGAGTTCACTAGATACTATAATTTTTTAAGGGAACTATGGAGTACCATATTTGATTTGAGTAGTTTATTTGATAAAGATAACATTTCCATCTTGGAAATGATATGGTGCATTAGGTAAAGAGGAAATTATATTGGATTTAGGATTGATGCTAGAAATTAAGTTATTGAAATAAGGGTCTTGTTTTTGTAATTCCCAAGTTTGTGATGTTGTCAAATAAGTTGAGGTTATTGGGCATGAAGAAACTCAAGAATGGATTCATCATTATCTAAAATGGGAAGAGGACCATAATACTTGACATCTAATTTGAGATCAAGTGTTTTATTTCCATGGAGATCACATTCATAATTTATATAATGTACATATGTGGCCTTGGAATCTAATTTAATCTCTGGAGTAGGGTAGTAGGTTGATCGAATGGGATTGGTGTATCATTAATTTCATTGATGGGGGAAGAATTGGATGTAATGATTGGATCTATAGGCGGTATAGAAGGTACAAGAATTTATAGATGTTTAGAAGGTAGGATTTGTTCTACCACCCAAGAAGTATCAATAATTAGAGAATTAATGAGAGGTACATGAACTTTAGGAGCTAATTCAAAATCAATAGAAATGGTATGAATGGTTGAAAGCATGTATTTTGGCTAATGTTTTTAGATAATGTTGAACATATAAGTCTCAAGATTGAGCCGTGGCCATGATGTAGTTATCATCATAGGTTAAAGAAATGGTACATGCTTGAGATTCAACAAGAGTTTCAGAAGGGGAGATTCCTATATCATTGAATTTGCATGGAGACATGATTAAAATATATTGGAATAATTTATCCACTCAATAATTAATACATGTGAAGGCATATTATTTGGAAGAAACATCTTGAACATTACATGGAGGGGGGAAATTAGTGATCTTATCAATGAGATAAATAGTGCAGTCACAAGGTAATAAAGAAAGAGGAAGCCACTCTGAGATGTAAGGAGGTATCTTAGTAGTGTTACAAGTATGTTGAAATTAATTAAGTTCATCATCATCTAAATTATTAAGAGTGACTTGTAAGTCTAGATTAATGTTGATGAATTCAAGTAAGGGAGAATTGTTGATTATTGGAATGGTAGGAGTGTGATCTTGAGAATTAGGATTGGGAAGTTGAATATTCCAAGGGTTGGGATTAGCCTCATGTTTATACCTTTTTTTATTATATAGTAACTTGATGCATTGGCTACTATAAGAGGAAAGAACCCTCATTATATGAGTCCAAGGCTAGCTTATTAGTATGTTGTAAGATAGGGGAAAATCAAGGACCATAATCTTAGTTTGAACAGTCTTAGATATGATTATAAGGGGAATCTAAATACAATAAAGTTGATTTTGATTATTTTTATCAAATCCATAACATGTTAAGTGGGTTTGCTTGAGATGATCCTTATTATGTCCAAATTATTGGATGAGCCACAAAAATGTCTTGTTACTATTGGACCCTTCATCATCTAAAAATCTATGAATAAGGGTAGTATTAATGGTTATAATAATGAATAGGGGTGGATCATTAGTGCAAAAAATGATTTCACCATTAATCATGTCTTCTTCAAGGAATTCAATTAAAGGTTTTTAATAAGGACAAATGGATTCAACGGTATACTCATTAGTAGGTTGAAGCTCAAGAGAGGGTGGTTCTTCATCTATAGAACATGGATCTTTAATTTATTGTAATTTTTGCATTAATAACTTGTGATGATAAGGTGAGGTGTGTACTAACTCCATATGGGGAATATTACAAGGCATGGAGTTGAGTTCTTTGAGAAATTTCCAATGAGATTTAGAAGAAAAACTAGTGCAATGTTTAAAAGGTAAGGTAGAATTTGAAGGAATGGAAGTGGTTGTGGGTTTAGAAGAAGGAGATGGTTCCTTGTTAGGTTACAAATCTAAATAAGTAGTTGTAGTATCCTTAAAAATTTTCTCTTCCAAAGATGGTTTCTAAGGTTTTGTGAAAGGATATTTGTGAGTTGGTTTGTAATAATAGATGACTTTAGCTACATTAAAATACTAAGAATTATTTTAATATTGATATAGTCATCATCAATAGCACAAAAACCCTTGGTAGTTTCTTAAGTGGTAGATGTGGGGAAAGGTTTTTGGTTATTAGAAAAATAATATTTGGGAGCTTGTAATTTTTTAGAAACAATGTTTTATTCTTGGAGATGGAATTGGATCATGGCTTCATGATTTAATAAATCACCAAGCATGTGGGAGACAAATTTGGTAAGCCCTCTACAAGTTCCATGGGAATAACCAATGTCATATTAGAACTAAAAAAATTGATTAGGGTTCTACAATTTAGGAGGATTATTAGGATAAGTAAAGGGTTTAGAGGGTGTTTATAATTGTTTCATTGGCTACACAATTAGTGGTATGTAAGAAGATGGGGGATTATAGGGTTTGGAAACTCTTGGTTTGGTTTGAGGATTATTTCAAGTGATGGAATTGGTATAAGTTTGAAAATATATCTTAAATAATTTGGTATTAGGTTCAAATTGCTTCATGAGGAAGTCTTGACATTTTTCTTGGTCAAGAGCTTCATTAAGAAGCTGAGGGCAAAATTTCAAACCTTATATTGAAGTGAATGGGTTAAATCAATTATAATTAGTTTAAATAAATTATCATTATTCATGTTATGGTTGTCCCTATGGGGTAAATATTTCCATCATTTGATAAAATCATGAGTTGATTCAGTGGGAGATTGATTAGCATTGATGAAATGTCTAAGGCAATTTTTAGGAAGGTCATTATGTTGAAATTATTTAAATAGAGGACTGATTAAATCCTCAAGTTGATAGATGGAATCTTGGGGAAGCTAGTTGTACCATTCTAATACATCATCAGTGAATGTTTTAATGAGAATTTTAGTGGTGTAAAAACTATTGGTTTGGATCCACTCTTTATAAATATTGATAAATGCTTTAATAAAGGATGTAGGGTCTTTAGTATAATCATACTTGATAATTGGAGAGATATTACCAATATCAATAGAAATGATGAAAGGAGATAAAGGCTTATTTTGGATGTTTTGAAATATTTGTTATTCATGATAGGTTGAATAATAACATTTCCTGAGGCATCTCTAATAGGTGGAGGAATAAAATTTTGACTAGTTTGAGGAATTAGAACCAAGGGTTGATTAGCCATATCAGTCAAATGACATTGTAATTACATCATTTGAGAGTTGTTATATGTTTGAATTATGTTCATTTGTTGTATGAATTATGAAATAAGTTGAGTCATATAAATTTGTGGGTTGGTATTTTTAAGAGGTCTCCCTGAATTGGTATTAAGGGGAGGGTTATTAAAAGGTGTATTACCAATGGGATTGTTGGATAGAATTGTATCAATCACTCCCACATTATGTTTAAATAATTGAATATGATAATTGTATTGATGGTACAAAAAGGATCATATTCACCTACTTTATCTTAAGGTATGATTTAAACCATGTTATAATATATATATATATATATATATATATATATATATATATATATATATATATATATATATATATGAAGGAAGGGAAGAGGTTATCCAAGAGTGAAGGTTCTCTTGGGAGGTAAAGAAAGGGAGAAAAAAAATACCCCATATAGTGTCTAAAAGGATTCAAGTTGTCTAAAAAGAGTATAATAGGGGATTTCATGATGGTTTTTTGAAAGAAATATAATTTTAAGGAAGAAGAATGAGAGAATAGGAATAGAGAACTAAGTTGGCTAAACAAAGAAGGAAGTCAGTGAGACAAAGAACCAAATCAGCTAGATAAAAGAGTAAGGTCAAAAAATAGATACAAGGTCAACTGGGTTAATAGAGTATTGATGGAAAGGGGTTGATAAGAGTACAAAGTCAATTGGGTTGACTGCTTAATACTAGATAGATGGCATAATAGATAGATAAGAGATATAATCATGTTGTTCGATTGTGTATAGTTGGCAAGAAGAAAGATAGAGTTTGTAAGAGAGTGTATCAACCATAATGATAATGTTATGAAATAAGGTAATTTTTTTGAAATATAAGTGAATCAATAATGAAATAAAAAATAGAAATAATTTTATCAATGTGAGTGATATAATTGGGGTATGCAACATAAAACCTTGCACCAACACTAGTTAATTCATGTTTTTGTAATACAACACTCAATGATCAAATAGAAAGTAATCAACAAAAATTAAATGCTAACTAAGTGGTCTTTGTGATTTTTATTAGATTATTATAAAGTATTATTTTAATTGTGATAAAATAGTTGGCTAAAAATAGGGAACTAGAAAGCAATCTATGGATGGTTTAATGATGTTTAGGCTGAAAGAGATATATGTTGGCAATGGTATTAGCTTGGTATTGTGGCCTATCCACTCACTTCATAATCTTATAGTGATAAATCTATTGGATGATTTTACAATATATACCATTAACCTTGTATTTATATTTGGACATAAAACCAAGGTAGCTTCCTATTTGGTGATGAATTACAGGTAGGTAGGCCTTGAGAAGATAAGTGTTTACATGTTTTTTGAATATTGTATGATTTGGTAGTGTGTGAAAAAGATAAAAATAGTGTAACTAAAGAGAATTTTGAAAAACCACCTATTTATACTATGTGAGTTACTTTAAGCATGTAAACAACTAAAAAATAAAATGTGAATTAATTACTATAAAATAGTTTTTAATTTCTTGATGAAGAATATTATAGAGTCAGTTCAGGTAAAAATTTATGAAAATAAATGGTGTCATAATTAATAAGCACTTTGAGATCAACATACTTATTTAATGCATCCTACCATCTCACCTTATGCCCTGTTTGAACAACATGATTAGCTATCCAGTCAACAACCCCATTGGCTTCATGGTAAGTATGGGTTATGGTTACTTTTTCAAATTTTTGAATTAAGGATTTAATTTCCATCACCATTGCCTCTATAGACCATGAAACTGAATTTTTTTTATTTAAGATATTTATGATATTTAGGGAGTCACCTTCCAACCATAATTTAGAATATCCCGTCTCAACAACTAATTTAATGGTTTGAAGGGCTGCAGTAGCTTCAACAATATGACTATTCAACTTACCAATAGGGATAGCAATAGCATCAATTAAATTTCCCACATGATCTCTCAAGACTCCTCCACATCCTGATTTTCCTGGATTCCCTTTAGTAGCTCCATCAAATTTTCCTTTGATCCATCCACAAGGGGGGACATTCCATTTTACACCTAATCTTGGATTTTCAGCTTTCACATTAGGCCTCTCAGATCTTAAGGGATTATCAATTTGAAAGGTTGGATTAGGATCCCTCTGTGATAAAAAATTCTCCTTTATTGATCTAGTAATATTCTGACCCAACACCCATCCTAGAAGTTATTTACTTCTAAATATTCTATTGTTTCATTCTTTCCATATGCCCCAACAAATATGAGGAAGTGTTAATTTCTAGAAAAAAAGAACATCAGGATTCTTAGAGGGACAATACCAACTTTTAAAAGATAGTTCCACACTTTTATGATGGACCCATGCTATACCCTAGAGATTGAGGATCTCATTCCAAACTTGCTATGTATAAGAATAGTTCACAAACAAATGATCTCTATCTTCAAAACCATTTTCGCATAGAATACACCTGTTAACCACATATATTCCTCTTTTCTATAAGTTGTCAAGAGTCAATATTTTATTTTGAAGCAGAGTCGAATAGAAGATTTTAATTTTGGGGATTAGCCCCTTGATCTAGGCATATGACCACAAAGGTTGATTACCATTTCCCTTTGAAATAAAAATGGTAGAAACTTTAAATTGTCCGCTAGGATCATCACGCCAAATAATCTTATCCTCAAGATAAGGATAAAGAGAGATAGCATTGAGGGATAATTATATATTACTAAAATCTTGATCAAGATCAGTTATATTCACCTAGGAATTGTTTTGCCAATACTGATTTATAAATATACCATATCTTTGCTTACGTCGATCAACTATCTCTTTATCTTGAAAATATTCTATCAAAGGGTAATCTTTTAACCAAGCATCCTCCCAGAATTTCACCTTAATTCCATTACCAACTTTCTAGGAACATCCTTTTTCTAGAATTTGTTTGGTTCCCTGAACAACCCCCCATATGGAAGAAGGTCGAGTTACATCAGGGTAAGAAAAGAAATCAGAAAGGGATTTTGCATTGAATAAATACTTATGCTTCCATATATTACTCCATTCTTTATTTTCATGGTAAACTCTCCATCCTAGTTTTGCTAAGAGAGCTGTATTCATACTTCTAATTTTCCTTATTCCCAACCCCCCTTCCCTGAAAGGTTTGAAAATGTTATCCCAGGCAATTAAAGGCATCCTCCTTTTTTCCTCAGTACCAGTCCATAGAAAATTTCTTTGGATTTTTTCAATAGCTTCTGCAAATTTGGTAGGGATTCTGAAAAGAATTAAAGCATAAGTAGGTATACTTTAAAGACTTGCTTTAAGAAGGGTTAACTTTCCTACCTGACTTAAAATATTTCCTTTCCATCCCACAAGTTTCTTACTGAATTTGTTGATAAGATCCTCCCAAAAGGCTTCAGGGGCTTTCAACCCAAGAGGAAGACCCAAGTAAGATGAGGGGAAAGATCCTATAGAGAATCCAAGGATTTTAGAAATTTTATTCTATCTCTGAATAGGGGTATTAATGAAGAACACCACTTTTATTCCAATTGATCAACTGACCAGAGGCATAAGAATATAAATTAATAGCTTGCTTCAAATTTATTGCTTCCTTGACTTCAGCTTTTCCCATGAAGATAGTATCATCGACAAATTGTCTGTGGGAGCAAATTAGGGGATGAGAAGAGGGTTTTAATCCCTTAAATAAACCTTTACAGACCAAATCCCCTATATATCTTCCCAGGTAGTTAGCCATAATTACAAAAATAATGGGGGATATAGGATCCCCTTGTCTCAACCCCTGTGAAGGATTAAAGAAGTGGGATGAGCTTCCATTTACCAATACAACAATAGAGGGAGTAGAAATCAGCTGATAAATAATTCCAACCACCTTTTGTTCAAAGCCAAAATCTAAAAGACTATTGTAAGGAATAACTAGTCAACCCTATCATAGGCTTTTGCAATGTCAACTTTCATTATGAAACCCTAATTATTAGAGCAGAACAAAGAATGAATATTCTCATGAGCAGTAATAATAGAATTGAGAATTTGTCTACCTAGGATAAATCCATTTTGCTGATCAAAAATTATTGAAGGAATCACTTGAATAAGTCTAGAAGTAATAACTTTGGAAATAATCTTGTAGAAAGAGTTACAGAGGCTAATCGGTCTAAACTAATCAGGAGAATCAGCGCCAATATTCTTTGGAATCAAACACAAAAAGGTGGAATTAACTTCCTTAAGCATCTATTTGGCTCCAAAGAATTCCTTCATAGCATCACTTACATCTTTACCAACAAATTTCCATAGTTTTTGAAAGAACATGGGAAAGCCATCAGGTCCAGGTGCTTTATCTCCTCCTAGAGAATAGACGGCTTTAAAGATTTCCTCATCCTTTGGGATTGAACATAACATTTTATTCTATTCCTTCAAAACCAAAGGAGGAATCACTCATAGGATTTTAGCTTGACTTTCTAGATTAATATTGGGATCAGCCTTCATAAGGGATGAGAAAAAGGATAGCATTTCCTCCTTGATATCCTTTTCCTCTAAAATCTTTAGATCTCCCTTTTTTAGGTATGGAATATGAGTTTTAGCTCTGTGCTTCAGAGTGGATAGATGGAAGAATTTTGTGTTTTTGTCTCCTTCACTCAACCATAACAACCTGGATCTTTGTCTCTAATAGATTTCCTCTTTAGTGATAATATCTTGATATTGAACCAACTGCTCATTTTCTTCAGTAAGGAGGTCAGAAGTGTATCCATCTTTCTAAATTTTTTCCTGAGTTCTATGAATTTCCTCCTTAATAGTAGTCTTTTTCTCAAAGATATTTCCAAAACAATACTTGTTCCACTTTTTAACTTCCCTTTTAACATTTTTGAGCTTAGAAACAACTCTAAAAAGGGTCGTACCCTCAATATCTATATTCCACCATTCTTCCATTTTACTTTCAAACTGTGGGTGTTGCATCCACATCTTTTCAAATCTAAAAGGATGATTCTTCTTCAAATTTATTTTAGCCACAGTGAAAATAAGAGGAAAATGATTTGAACCTATTCTTTGGCAAGCTTCTAGCTTACATATGAATTCTTTTGTCCAGTCAGGAGAGATAAGGGCATGATCAAGCCTGGCCTGAATACAATCATTACCAATTCTCTTATTACTCCACATGAACTAAATTACCTAAAGTTCCATATCCATTAATCCCTCTTTATTTATAAACTCCATTATATCTAGTCTCCCTTCCATTTGAGTGGCATTTCCTCCCATTTTCTCATGATCATAAAGAGGTACATTGAAGTCTCCCAATATAATCCATCGTCCACAATAGTCCTTGCTTTTAAAATTAGAGATAGACTCCCAGAACTTTTTCCTAAGGTTCTTAGCATTAGGAGCATAGATATTTACAATATACCAACCCTCCTTCTGATCCACACTCATTATTTTAACAATCATTAGATTTTTACTAGCAGTCAAAATAGTTCCAGAGTAAAAATTCTTCTTCCATAACATCAAAGTTCCCCCTGAAGCACCTTTAGAACTACTAGCCTTGATTGAATAATTTTTAAAGTCTTTGATCTATTCTGATTTCTCTTTGTTCATCTTAGTTTCTTGGAGCAAAAGGAAATTAGGCTTTTGTTCTCTAACAAAATTCCTAACAATATCCATTTTATTAATACTATTTAACCCCCTAATATTCCAACTTATTATTTTCATTTCTATTTTTTAGGGGTAAAGTTCAGAATGGTTGCCTGCCTACCATCAAAAATATTTTGTATGCTTGCTAACTCTCTATTCTTCCTTGTAGATCTTCTTCCAAGTTTATTCAGGGAGCCAACATCTAGTTTTACCTTGGATTGCTGTTCAGTTCCTTTTCCAACTTTTTTCAGATTATAAACAAGAGATTACTTTGGTGGAGTGGCCTCATGGTAGAAGGATTACTTTCATTAAATATACACATTCATGAGAGTGTAAAGTGGTTATTTCATGTGCCAAAAAATAGGTGAGTTCCATTACAAGTTGATAACAACTGGTTTCATTGCTTAGTAATTAGTGTTTGGGTGTTGCTAGAAAACTGTATGGCCTGCAAAATGAAAGGTGAACCAAGGAAGCAGGAACCTAAAAGCTATGAAGACTAGAAGGAAAAACAAGATGTTTGGAAGATTCTTGAGAGAGGAAAGGTCGTGAGTTACTTGGAGCAGTTGCATGGTTCTAAGCCCCATATAACAATGACATTTTTCAAAAATTGGGTGAACAACAGGGTAACCCTCCATGGCATCATGGTGAAGCTCATTGAGGAATTCATTACGGAGGTCATAGGGCTTCCAATGGAGGGTATAAAATTATCTAAGTAGACCAGTATATCTAATGAGGCATATAGCAAATTCCCAAAGTCAGATGCTGAGGAGCAGTAGTTGGAAAAGAGTGGATATTTTTTTGACCTGGAGTAGATTAAAGGAATTTGGAGAGACATCTTATGCTACATACATGAGTATTTTATACTTGATGAAAGAAGCAAAAGAGTCCATAAATTTCATTTTGTCTTTCTTAATCATTTTAGGCACAAATATAGAATCTCCTTCCCTTTCTATTTGCACTTCTCGTTGCTCCAAAGTCTATTTGCTCATAGAAAAAAGGAGTCTCACCCTATATTACATGAGGGATTGATCCTAATAATAGAAGGTTTCTGCAAAAACAATTCCATTGTCCTGAATCCTTATTCAAACAAAAATAAGGATTCATAGAGTAAGAAGAATGAAATAGTGAAGGGGAAAGAAAAAGTTAAACCTAAATCCTCCAGCTTTAAAAAATAGATTGTTGATGAGGAAACTGAGTGGGAAAGCACTGAAAGTTCTGAGGAGGAGAGTATGGAGGAAGAGGAAAGAATGGATAGTGGGGAATCCAGCTTTAATGAGGAAGGTAAAGATAAAAGTGAGAATGAAAAAGAAGGGGACAATATAGAGGAAAAAATAGAACAGAAAAACTATGATCTTGAGGATAATCAACAAGTGTTGGGGGAAAGTGAAAAAGAAATGGATGTTTTATTTGAGGATCCTGCTTCGAAAATAGAGAAGGAACATATATTTTAGGATGCCTATCATGCAATGGAGACTAGAGAACAAGTTAAGGATGATCTTGTCCGCAACGAAAGCCCTGTTGAAACTAAAGAATAGAAAAGAATGGAAAGGGAGGATCAAAATAACAAGGATGAAGTCAATCCAAAAGATAACACTGAAGATTTTAGTGACATTTGGAAGAATGACAGGAGGCATCCCTTCATGAATTTAGCCAAATGCAAAGTAGATGCTATCCTTCAAGTTGACTCGTGGATGTATAAGGAAATAATGGGCCTCAAGAAGAAAATGGAAATAATGGAACATAATCTGGAAGCTGATCAGAATAAAATCAATAATTTGGAAATGCAAATAAGAGATATTCCTATCAAACTTAAAGATTATGAGAACAATCTAAGAAGGCTCATTAAGGAAAGCATAATGAAGATGGAGGAGGTTACTTCTAGCATATGTGTAGCTGCTGCAAACATTGGAAAATGAGCTAATGAGGAAATAAAATCTTTGGAGGGGCCTAGTAAGAGGACCAAACAAAGCTCAAGGAAGACAACAATGCAAGAGGCTGCCACGTTGGCTGCAATATCCATACATGACACTGCTATGATTGGAAAGGAAGCATTGAAGATGATCTTGGAATTAGAATAATAGGGTCTTTTTTGCTCTTACTGTTCTAGTCCTTTTAGTTGGATGTTATAACTGGTTCCATTTTTTGGTTCTGTGTTTTCTTTACATACTTGAGTTTCCAGGTCTCTATAAAACTTGGGGTCTTTATTTTGATGATCTTGACTTGTGGTTTTAGGTCCCTATAAAACCTATTTTTGTTACTACTTAGCAGTAGGTGTTAGGTTTGTTTTACCTGAGGGTGTTATTGTTATATCCTTCTTCCTATGTTTCAGGGTTTCGGGGTCCCTTCAAAACCTATTTTTACCTTAATCTAAAACAATATATGAAAATAATATACAATAGAGTCGACTGGGTCACTACTACTATTTATAATCAAGGTCTTAAATAATAGAGTTGAATGGGTTAACTACATCTCTCAGATAGAAGATAGGCTATAAAACTAAGTCAACTGGGTCAACTTAGTTAGTTTTAGGGTTATAGTTTTGAAAACTATTAACTTGTAAAAAACATAACTAAAGAGAGTACTAAAATGATAAAGAGATAAAAGAGAGGAACCTTGGTGGGTTTGAATATGGTTAGGATTGAAAATTTTATGATAAAGTGCATCAAATGATGATTTCAAATTCTACAAACTAAGTCGACTTGTTTGACCTAGTTTTGTAAAACCCTATGTTGAAAAAGAATATGATAACTAAGTTGACCTATTCAACCTAATTTGTTGATTTGAATGTTGTTAGAGATAATAAGATGATAAATTTGACCTATTTAGCCTTGTATGCTTATCTAAAACTGAAAAAGATTACTATTTCACCTATTCAATCTAGTAATATGTATATAATGAATACCTACATAGATATAATAGAGTCATTTTGATGTGACTATATGTTAAAAATGTGCATGTGAAGTTATAACTATATGGGTTGGTTTGATACATTAATTTAAAAATGGAAAATTATGATAAAATGATAAAAAAATGATAGCATGAAAGAAAACTTGCAAGGGTTAGATTCATGTTGGGTTCACCAAATTGTATGTAATGGGCAATGTAGCAGATCTATAAATCAATCCTAGCTCAAAGAAGATAAATCCTAATTACACTTCTAATTGGAGATACATTAGATATTTTGGGTCATGACCAAGATGGATATGCTATAACTATCCAAGGGATATCTTACCATAATAAATTCACTAGGGAGGGTTCTAAAGCCTCTAATCAAGAAAAAATATGCAATAACCCTAACTAGGTCTTATGTTTTCATATTTACTAAATTAGAAACAAGTAAAATCTAATATAGTGATCACTAAATATTATGGCACAAAGTGGGGGTAAGTAAACATAAAAGTAAACAAGCATAAAAAAATCCTAGTTAAGCTATATATAGGTAATACCCTAACGCATGGAGAGATAAATATATTCAAAATCCATTACTTATGCTACTTTTATCTAATAAAGAGATGAGAAAAGTTAGAGATACTTACTTTGAATATGAACCCATCGAGACTCAATCTCTCCCTTGCCCAAATGTGATTTATAAGAGGTTTTTGTGGTTTGTAAAGATCACTAAGAAAGGCCAAAGCATCCAAGTCTTCTCCATAAGATAAGATTCTTATCCAAGTAGAAACCCTAAGATAAGAATCCTCAAGTAGAATGTCAAAAAAACAAATTATAAATAAACACGAATGAATAATTAACTCTTGATTTCTCTTTAATAATGGCAAAATGGATGTGTTTATATAAGTTAATCTAGCCATAATCCTTTCTAAAATTTTAGGTCGACAAGGTCAACCCATTCAACCTAATATCATTATTGATTAAAAAATTAGGTCACAGACTAGGTCAACCAAGGGATGATTTAGACCCTAATAAGTTTTATCAATAAGAGTATAAATTTTATGGGGTTGATTGCATAATGTAAACTATCAAAAAAGGTTTTAGGTTAGGGAAGGGATAATCAATGTGGAAAATGACTACATGAGGGTGAAAAACAGGAGGCAAAGCTTAGGGGAATGTTTTTGAGATATGGTTGGATTTATAGTAAGTGGTAATAAGGGACCAAAATATTTTTAAGCACTAATTATCTACCCAAAACTTTCCCAATGCACCCCTTAAGGCATGCACTTAGAGAAATTGAGACTCAATAGGTTATTTTAAGATAAAAAGCATCAATGATTGATAAATTTTAAAAATATTATGTGTATATAACAACTCTCTTCATGCTACCCCTTACTTTATTAAATTATCATTCAACCTTTGGGTCACCTTTGTAGACCATTTATTGTCTATATGTTTTAGCATGGGCTAGGGACCCAACCCAACTTGTGCTAGTGGTAACTCCTAGTATAATGGGAGAGGGTCAAATTGGGATGGTAAAGGTAGAGGTAGATTAAGGAGGCCTAGGAGGAGGAGAAATGGACGAAGGGGAAAGAAAGAAAGAATGTTTTAGTAGAATAAAAATGGGTATGGGAGAAAAGGGAATAATGATGAATGGGGATCCCCATGGGAATAATTGGGCATGCCATTATTCAGAGGTCATGTTGACCTATGGACTAGTGGCACCTATTATGTGAGTGTTTAATACAAACAAGTAAATTGGTTATTTAAAGCCAAATCCTTAAATTCCTAATGTGATAGATATGGGGGACCATAGAGTGATACTAAATCAAAGAAGAAGGTGGAGAGGGAGTTACATTTTGATTTTTTATTAGATATTCTATATAGATCAGCTTGAGTTGTTGGCATTATTAAAATCATTGATTTAATTAGAACCTAAGTTGGGGGAACTACAAAACTTAATTTTATTTCTCTTATAAGATGTCATGCTAAGATCAACTTGTGTCATGATATTAAAAGGAGATACAATGTGAATTATTGTTAGAGAAACATACACCAATATAATAGTAGATACAATCACTATAAATTTTAGGGCTACTAAAATAATGCACATGGGTGAAAATATAACTAAGGTGGTCATGGAAGAAATTTATGTGGGGACATTAACAAGTGTCTCATAAAAGGAGTAATAACTAGAGTTGTTGATGTGGGGAAAATGGGAAGCATTTGTATAGGTGTATCCAGTAGATCCATTGACATGTAATCCATAACGTATTATAGCATTGTGAATCTAGGAGCCCCTAGTAGTTGGGTCCTAAAAGAGTTATTAAAACTAGGATAGATTTTCCTAGAGATGGGAGCTATCTGACTGAGACTCAGTGTGATCCAAGATAAGTGTTAGGTATCCCTATGGGTGTAATGGGTTTAGTGGATGGGAATTGGGAAGTAAGATTGCTAAACATGGCCATATCTAAGGGGACTTGAGTGAATTAAGGACTTGACACAATGAAAATTAGGGATGGCCTCAATAGAACAAGCTTATTATGATAAATTAATCCTTGGGGTGGTCTTATGGGTTATGGAGGGATAAATTTAGTGGGGGAAGGAAGATCTAATGTCATCCTTTATTGATCTCATTTTGGTATTACTTTTAATTTTTTTTTATGTAAAAGTGTTACACTTGGCTATTAGTAATGGAATGGACCATGAAAGTGAATGTGTTAGAGTTGGAGTCGAGACTTGAGGAGGTGAATATAATGGAGTGAGGGTGCTGGGAACCCCTATATGATCCTCATATAAATGTGTAATGTAGTTGCCTAAATGTCCTCCCCAGGCTGATTTAGGGGAGCCTACAAAGGTGGTATCAACCTTTCTTCAGTGATTTTCAAAGATCAAGCCTGCTTCCATTTCATTTTTTGTATCTCCACCCTCATGAGTATTTAAACATCACTAAATGGATTGAGATGAATCTCATCATCTTCAAGGGGCTCTTGGTGGTACATTATATTGATCATGGAAACATACTTTTCCACATGGGCACTAATAACCCTATGAGGATCCCATTCTTTGTGTTATGTTCTTCCCATGGTATATGAATTCTAATTATGTACATTATTTCATATCAAGGGTAGTTATTATATTCATTATGGTGGATGAATATTGGGAAGTATGGGTATGCCTTATATCAGTGAATGAGATAGTATCCCAAAATAATTATATCTAATTAAGAGGAAATTTCTTTGTGAATAAGGTGGTTTGGGAAATAATATGATAAAAAGAGATGGGATTGCTAAATTCCATCCATAGATATGATGGTGTGGTCTCAATTGTAATAGTATTCTCTTATGGTTAGGAGTGTCTTCATAATTTAATATAAGAGCCGTAAGATGGGCCATTTATGCCCATGTAGACCACTGGGTAGAAGGAATCACAAATGTACTAGATGTGGTTATTATAATGATATACATATAGATTTAAAAAAACCAAATGAACCATAGATATATAATGGGTCCATGGAAGGAGAAAATAATACTTGAATGTGAGGGTGGCACATACTACATTCATAAGATATATCATCATGTATAATTTTCCACCCCTTTAGGCTTTGAAAATGTCCTTAACGGGATTGTAGTTGATGAGGTTTCTAAGGTTTGGGACTCTATTTCCTCAATGATGATGCTAAACATAGGCATATAGAGGATGTTCACATGAATTACATCCTTTTATCTAAGTAAATTATTTAGTAGTATCATACCAACACAAAATCCTTCCTAAAAAAGATAAATGAAATAGGCATTTATCTCTTCCTTTTAGGTACATCAGTTAAGATCAATGGCCCAATCTTAGATAACCATATATATGTCATGTGTCTCAATACATCTATCCATTGTGATTTAGTGTTATGTTATGGTGTAATCTAAAATATTGTAATACTACTTAAAATTACCACTAGAGATATTTGAAATTTTATTTTGAGACCTTATAGAGTATACCAGGTTTTGTGTAGTGTCATGCATGCACACAGAGTTCCATAACATGTTAAATAGATTAACACATGGTAAAACTATTTATAAATTAATTTTTTAAGGAATTAATCCACTATATCAACAATCTTATCAAGGAAATGGGTCTCATATTTTAATCATCTAAGGTGGGATTTTATATGTCCTCAATTTCTTAGAAATATGTCAAGTCTGAAGAGAAGGTGGTATCTATGTATTCTAGTTCAAGCCTAGGATATGAAGATGATATAGCCATGGATAAGAGTTTTGAATATTATTGGTGAGGAAATATGAACTCGAAAAAAGAAATAGTAGCTCAAGAAGGCTATGAAATTAAGGATACTTAGGATTTAAGAGTGGTAATGGTAAATCAGGTTGCTTTGAGGACATATATAGCTATGAATATATCTCTCATATTAATGGTGCTTGGGGATCACCTTGTGTGATTTATATTATAATTTGGTGGCATAATCCACTCAATTATTTGTTAATTTTTCATTTACTCAAGTAATTTTGAAAATGCATGCTTAGTTTGGATTTAGAGATAGTGCCATGATGTTTATAAGCTATATAATTTGAGCTCAGCTACCCACTTTTATTAATGTAAGGATGTGGTATGATCATACTTACTTTATCTATTATGTCACCTCAAATATTCTATAGTTGGCCGACATGTCCTTCAGTGGTTGATTATTTTATTGATGGGTTATGTCAACTAGGTGTGATTAGGTGTCACTCCATTACCTTCTTAGGTACTGAATTCTACCACTTGGACCTTATAAGTATATGTGATGATATAATATCAAATTATAGTCTAACCTATATTTTCCTTTCCCAAGTTATTCTAATCCATATTTCCATTTAGCATATAAAAGTGCCATGTTGCATCTTATGGTTAATCAATCTCTCCTAGGGCTCTAACATATCTAAAACCCTCAAGAGACTATTTTTTTTGACAATCTCCATGGAAAAACTCCTCACTTGTTAGGCTCTCCTAGGGATTTGACATCTCTAAAACCTATAAGAGATTGACGACTCTAATAGGCTTCATGCACTATATTTTCACTCATTAGGCTCTCCTAGGGTTCTAAATTATCTGACACAATTGGGATACTAAATGTTTTTACAAGATCCATGTGTCAACTTCTCACTTTTTAGGATATATTATGTATTTGACATCTCTAATACCCTTGTATATTTACAAATATAACTACTTATATGTGGTATATTCTCACTCATTAGGTTCTCTCTATGGTATAACATCTTTGACACACTCTACATGGTATATTCTCACTCATAAAGATCTCCTAGGACTCTGACATATTTGACATCCCTGGGAGACTAACAACCCTAATAGGATCCATGTGAAAACTTATCACTTATCAAGATTTATCAAGGCTCTAACATCTTTGACACTACTTAGAGACTAAAAACTATGATAGGCTCCACATGGTAGTTTCTCACTCATTAAACTCTCCCAAGGCTCTAACATCTATGATAAGGCCCATGCAAAATATTCTCACTTGTCAAGATTTCTTAGGGATATGACATCTCTAAAACCCTTTGGAGACTAACAAATTTTATAGGATCCATATAGTAGCTTGTCATTTGTCAAGATATCTTATGTCTCTAACATCTTTTATAGGCTCCACATGGTACAATTTCACTCATTGGGATCACCATAAGGTCTGAAATTCCATGGAGAAATATAATTTTAATAGGATATATGCAATAGATTCTTACTCAATGGGTTATCCCATGGCTCTTACATCTTTGACACCATGAGAAGACTTAAAAATTTAATTATCACATCATGATTCCTCACTAGACCTAATAACCTAATGATTCATGGAATTTTATGGTTATTATTTGGTTAATTATAATTTTTGTCAATCTTGATTTATTATAGTAATTAGGGGAAGTTATATGTTACTTAATTTACATGATTGTTAATTTTGGAGTTAACTTTACTTTTATATTATATACATGATGATCATGTTGTTTAGTTTATTACAATAGTATTTATTCAAGATAAATACCTTTATTATTGTGAGGTGGATGTAGGATAGATCCATCTATTAGAGTGCAACAGAGGGAAGGCATCATCAAAGAGGGTGGAATAGATGGAGGCATTGGAGGATGATAGATTAGAGACTAGAAACCCATGAATAGACCAGAAATAGTTAATATGCTTTGATTAGTTATGATTAGATAGCTTTTTAGTATGTCTTATATTCCTAATATGTTATCTACATTTGAATAATTGATAGTATGATTTTTGTTGTGAAATTTGTTACCATATGATGTTATTATTTATTTCATTGTGTGATTACACTTGTGGTTATCATAATTAGATTATCTCATATGTGATGTTTTTATAACTAATAAGTTAATCTATGTGTGTTTTATAATGACTCACTACTATCTTTGAATATAATTGAATGTTTTCATGATAGTATCTTGTTTACAATACCTTGATATAGAACATAACTACATGTGTGTTAAGTTAAATAGACTAGGCATAATATCTATGATTATAAAAAATGTTATTTGATTTATAACTAAACACTATTATTCTACTACAGTCATGTTATTATAGTTAGGCATAATCTTTTATTAAGTTATTGTGTTCAACAAAGATGTTAATGATTATCAGTAGGGTCTTTGTGATTAATCATTGTTAGTATTATTATAAAAAGTGATTGTATTGGAATAAGGTTATAATATTATATTGATAAAAATGGTTATATTCTATAAAGACTAGGTGTAATCATTGTGTTTAGGCAATATAGTAATGACTAGTAGTGAAGGTCAACTTCTTTGATAATAATTATAATGATTTATGACTTTTTGAAATTTGACTACTTAAAGAAATAATCATAATGCTTAAAGTGAGTTTATGAATTCATTATTTATGCATAATTTGGAAGGGACTATAACTATTATTATATTGTTTAATCATTGGAACATTCAATATATTAGGGTTTTTTTGTTGGTGTTGGCTTGTGTTAACAAACGGTTAAGCAAAACCATTGTTCCAGTTTTGAATTTTTAGCATGATGACTGTTGGTCTTTGTAAGTTATTTTCATGTGAAGATTTATTCTTCAAGTGCAGTTATATTTTGCATCAAAATAACATGTAAAAGGTTAAATAAAAGGATAAGAGACCTAGATTAGGACATGACATGACATGTATAAAAGAGAAAGGAGGTTAAAGATACAATGAGAATCAATTTGAATCTTTGGCATAGAAGGATTTCTCTTACCTGGTTGGTTTTGTATTTTAATTCATATATATTGTGGAAATTTTGATAATTTTATGAAATGTTAAGGGTTTTAGTTAGTTTCATTTTATTTAAATTATTAAATGGGATAATGTTTGACCCTGTGGATGGATTAACTATCCATATAACTAAACATATGACCCAATAAACCCAAGGGTGAATGACTTGGGATT